>OZ007587.1:435583626-435982878 GCA_963931845.1 Maratus michaelseni | reverse complement strand
GTTTAAAAATTGTATTACAACATACCATGTTCCAAATGACGGCCATCATTTTCATCTACCATCTGAAATCGTAAGATAGCATGTTCCAAAGTTGACCGCAGTGTGTTTTGGGAAATACTAAGAACATGTCGAAAAAAAATTGTGTTGAACATCTTTCGTTGTAATAAAATTTGTAAACTATCGCAAACGTTATGCGAAATGTGTAATTCTTTAAAAGAAAACAACCTCTGGTGGCGAAAATTTGAACCAATTGTTTTTCACACAAATAAATTCCCATACCTTCATTATGGTCGACATAAAATTTTACAACTTTCTGACCTAATAGTTTCGTCTGTAGACAACTTTAAAGTAGGCTCGTTTAATTATGGACACCCTGTATATAGAGAGACTAATAAATTTCGTACGTAAATAATTCTACTGGATTTACTAACATACTCATTTGATGCATTTATGACAAAATGTCAAGTGCATTTACGCGAAGCAACTGAATTTGAAAATGCGAAATTAATTTGAAGGTAATTAAAGACGAGTGGATTAATGATACTTTATTTGAAGTGAAGGGGATACTAGAGATTAGAAAATGAGCAAATTAAAAGAAAAGGCCAACTAAAATAAGTGTTTGAAATAAATTGTCTTTTCATAAGTTATTTAGATTAATTTATCGGAATGTGAATTAAATTCAATGAAGTTTTACTTAATTGTAATGCAGTTATAAAATAATGCAAATAACCAAGTGGTTGAAATGTCTAACTAATTTTCGTCCAGTACTTTACAAGCTACATGCATAGCAAGAGAGAAAATAAGACATCAGAGAAAAATGAAACGATTTTTTAAGGATGCCGTCATAAATATCTTGCTCAATTGCACTCTCATTTGTAACGAGTCATATAGGCCTTTTGCTTCCAATTTATCGAGTCTAGCAAGAGCATTTTTTTCAATTTTTGATAAATATTTGTACGTTGTTTTTTTTTAGCTAATTGAGCCTTTATAGAGATTATCTCTAAATCAATAAAGCTTAAATAATCTTGATACAATTGCATTTTATCTGGAAAAAGATCTTGTGTCGAGAGGTAGTGTTGAACAGATGGATCCTCTGTTAGAGAAAAGTCATCTTTCATCTGCAGAAGTAATTCTAGTTTCCTTTTTAAAGGAGTAGGAGATAGCTAAAAAAAACAAAAACATTTTTACTCAGGGAAGAAGAAAAGGCACACCTTAAAGACGCAGCTTGTAATGAGCAAGGACACAAAAAAGATTATTTGTACCTTTTTTTCCAAAGGTAGAAGACATGATTTTAGGATATTTAAGGAGTCTAAAATCAAGTTTCATTCCGAAATAAACCTTCTAACAGATGGAGGGTATCGATGACTTAAAAAGCTTCATGCTAAAACCCAAATGCCTAAAAGAAGAAGCAAGAAAAATCCTTTAACAAAACAAGACAAAACAAAATAATCAATTCCTTTCCAAAGAACGTGTAATTCATGAAAATGCTATTGGTCTGCTTAAGCGATTCAAAATTTTAGCTGATCGTTATAGAAATAGACGAAAAAGGTTTGGTCTTCGGTTCAATCAAATTGCGGGCATTTATAATCTGGAGCTATGTTAAAGGGTTTTGAAAGAGGTCTATTTAAATTTTAACGTATTATGACTAGCATTGACTTTACATATTACTCAAGTTTATATTTTTAAATATTAATTTCTTATACATTATTTTCAATAAGGAGAACTTTTTAATAGCAAAAAATTTATACATATTATTTCAAACATGTGGGTTGGAAATAATTCTTTAACGTTAGTCATGATTTTTAGAACATTTAAATAAAAATACAAAATTCTTAATTTGAACCTAAAAGAAAACGCCTGACTCAGAAAAAGGAATTGATTAAAACTACAAAACATGTTTTGTTGAGCACATTTTGGTTCTTTTAGCAAAATTCAAGTAAAGTTGAACCATTTTACTCCAATTAACAAAACATTTTTTGCTGACGATACGATTTTTTTTTTGAAATTGCAAAAAAAAAAAAAAATTTTGTTCATTCAAACAAAATTTCCATTGACCTATATTTAAACAAAACATTTTGTTTAAATATAGGTCAATGAAAATTTTGTTTTAATCAACAATTTTTTTTTTTTTTTTTTTTTTTTTTATCGCCAGCAAAAAATGTTTTGTTAATTCAAGTAAAATGGTTCAATTTTACTTGAATTTTGCTAAAACAGCAAAATGTACTCAACAAAACATGTTTTGTAGTTTTAATCAATTCCTTTTTGTGAGTGTACTCACACCTTAAATTAATTTATTTTGTATAGGTAAAATCATAATTCTTTTCGACTACTGTCAATTAATTGTCAAATTAATTGAATAACTGTCTAAATGAATGTCTTTTTTATGTTCAGAATGGGTTAGTATTAACAATTTGTTTTTACTTAGATATATCTATGTTTTATTTTATTTAATATTTGATCTTTTTATAGATTTTCTTATGTTATTATTAACCTCTTATCGATGTCGTGTAAAGACGATTCGATCAACAATATGTGTTTCAAGTGCACAATATGAAAAATTTCTCATATACAATTTCATTTGTGCAATTTTTAGTTTTTTTATGTGAAGGCAGGGTGGAGTTCATTTATTATTGCAAAATACATTTAAATATAAAATTAATAGTTTCACTTTATTCTTATTCAGAATAGAAGGAGCGAATTTTGCTTTACTTCCATGGGTTCTTAATTGAAATATTAACATTATTTTTAAGCACAAACATTAACTATTTACAAAAAGTCGTAACAATATATATATACCTGCATCTAAAATTTGCATGCATGGCATTAGTTATAATCTTCTATATCTAAAGAACAAATTATCTTTAAATAATATTACTAAATTAACTTTACTTTTATCATCATCGCCTTCAAAAACATTTTCATCGCGATGAATTGAACAGGATGAATTGACGCTGCGAGAAATTGACGCCGCGACGAATTGACGCTGAATGAATTAACTCCGCGATGAATTGTTCCGCAAAGAATTAGGTTTTACGAATTGACGCGACACATTCCCTGCATCATTGCTTTCAGTATTAACCGTTTTTTTTTCTCGTACACTATTTTGATTAATTTAATTATAAAGTATATATTAGAGAAGACATTTTTTAATAATCTTTTCAGAAAATGAAGTTTTCAATTCAAGAAAGTATTATCACATATTTTTCCATTCTGATAAATGGCTACTACGCTTTTATTAAGTAAAAAAAAATATATTTTCAAAATTAATAATAAAAGAGCTTGCGATATACAAGAGAAAAAAAAAATAAATGTAAAATTAACTTTCTAAAAGTGCAATTCCAGAGTTTTCTTTTCAAAATAAGCCAACAAGTAAACAACCTGAATTATTTTTGAACTAAACCACTTTAATGTGTATATAATCCTTAGTATCCCAATCCAAAATCTCTGTGATATTCCCTGTTTTTATAAGATCCTCATACTTACATGAGAAAAAATTCAATGCAAAGTTAACATTCTAAAAGTCTATCTCTAAAGTTTCGATTCAAAAATTAAAAAAAAAATGTACTTAAAATAAGCGAGCAAGTAAACAACCTTTGAATTATTTATGAACTTAACTTAATGTGTATATACTCCTAAGTGTGAAAACATGAAAAATCTCTACGATAATCTCTGCTTTTACAAGTTCCTCATATGTTCATGAGACAAAATTTTGAGCAT
This sequence comes from Maratus michaelseni, assembly GCA_963931845.1. Lineage (NCBI taxonomy): Eukaryota > Metazoa > Arthropoda > Arachnida > Araneae > Salticidae > Maratus > Maratus michaelseni. Next base: position 435,979,161 of record OZ007587.1, on the reverse strand, counting down.
AATCTTAAAAAAATCTGGAGGCACGGTAGCGCCTCCGCCAAGTCGTGATAATGATTTCCAGAAATAGTTTCTTATACTATGTTTAATATTTAATAAATGCATTAAAAAAGTAGTATTTTACTTTTAAATGTCACTATGATTTATGTGGTTGTTAAATATTTTCACATAAAATGTGAAAATATTAAGTACGAGCTATATGATTACGGGTGAAGGGAAGATGCAATGTCAAGCATTATCACATTTGCTGTTAATTCATTTTTATTTAAATTAAATAGTTTTTTTTCGAGAGCGTCGATATTATCATAGCGGCATCAAGTTTTATCTCTTTAAATATTTATTTTTTTTTTATTATCTAAATAATTTTAATTTTATATATATTTCCTTTAAATTATTATTCATACAATACTGTACTTCTCGTTGATCAAACCCAAATGGCTATTCAGTTAAAATCATATGTTATCCAATAATATCTTCTAAGTTGGATTTACCGCTGGGTTATACACTGGGTGAGACACATGATCTACTTCTATATCAATTTTAAACCTTAAGTCGATGGGTTTTTGCCTTTCGATTCTTCTTCCATCGTTGGGTTTTTTTGGAAGAGCGTTTTGAAGGAACGTTCGAAAACGTGAAATCAAAATAATTAAATGATTATTTGGTATAGCTATTTGGTATAGTTATTTAGTGCCATATTTGGTATTCCTATAAAAGAAAATGATGTTGGACAGGTTGAGGCGTTCTCTGTAACAGAAGACAAATTTTCCATTGTCATGCTTAATCGCCTGAGTCATCGTAACTCACTAAATTGAGAATAGAAAATGTTGCCAAAACTATCATCACTTTTGTCATTGAATAAATCTGAATAATCACATTCGGGAATGACTTGAAATGTCATTTTGAATAGCCAATAGTTTTTAAGATCCAAAACTGTCGCAAAGTTATACTATATGTATTCTCAAAAACAATCATCTAAACATATATTTCCTATCGGAAGAAACTATATTTGGATGCCATTTATTGCTGCCATGTATTTATGGAAGAAATAACCACTTTAGAACGCGCCCAATGTGGTCGAAACGTCCAGAACATTAAAAAATTCAGATATACGCATGCTGCGCCTTGGTAACGTTGGGGGATTGGGTCAGATGAACGCCCTGAGCACGTTCATAACGTCCTAATGGTTAATTCACAAATAGCAGTGAGTGATCAACGAGTAGCGAAACTTCATTAGGTACACTTATTTAAAGGCTGATTTAACGACACAACGTAGATACATGTTCTAGACACAGTTCTTTTCAATTTTAGAAAACGAAGAAAATCATTATGAAACATAATGCTACGATAAGCAGGGCAGACAGGGAAACTCATGAATCCAAAAAAAAAAATAATAATTTATTAACTACTATCACATTTGCCCTACTTATTCGATACATATACTATATTGTCTAACATATATACATTTATCATTTGTATCAAATATAACACCGGTGATTTATTATTTTCCATTTAATATGATAATTATTGCTACGTGCAAAGCAAGTGTAGACACCACCTTCGACGGCCAATTGCTACAATGATTTCGAAGCGACGATAGTCGTCGGACATGGACCGCCGCAAATTCTCGTAAAAGACGAAATAGGAGGTATCTTCCCTCGGTTACCGATCGGATAGGTAGTAGGCCCGATCGCGTGAAGTGCCACCGGAAAAATTTAAAAGCCTAATTCAATAACTTTAATACATTGACAAGACGTTTTGGGCGGCTTGGGGTGTTTAATAGATCGGACGACTCCTGCGGTTTCGAGATCATCATAGTTCATGGCGGTGGCAACTTTTCTTGAAATCTAGCAGTTCAAGAGTTTCTAAACAAAATCATTTTAAAAATGTAGTTTTAAAATCGTTCCAGATATCAATTTTTTTTTTCGTAAGAATAAATATCATCTAACGCGTTTTATCGTGAAGAATATTTCAACTTCAAATAACGAAACTGAAAAAAAGGAAGCCAAATATTTCATCTCCTGTCCTAAAATTAATTTTCTCGTATTTCATATATTAAGAAATGTGAGTGAAGTATCTCTTTTTCATTTTAAGTAATAAAAGCTGTCAATTCCTTTCTTTCTTCCTCAGTAACAAAAATACTTCAAATTTTTAAAAGTCTAGGTAAAATATTCTATTTGAAATTGATTATATTTTTTAAATAATCTAGTTTGTGAATAAATATAATTTAATTTAAAATGAAATAAACATAATGTTCTTCACATTTTCTTAAATCTTAAATATCACTACTTTAATTTTGTTTTTTTCTTACATTATGAACATTATGAAATCTTCCATTACTAAATTTAGAGTATGACATATTTCATTTTCATATTTTACCGTAATTTACTGAAATTCAATGCGGTGATACATTTTAAATCAATCTAACTATATAAAATTCTTTATTCGGATTGTTATTGTTATTGATTTTTCGATCTAAGTTACAAATATTATTTGAGAAATATATAATTTGAATATGAGTACACAGAGAATTCGAAATTATTTTTTTAAATACAAATTAAAGACTTTTAGGATATAGATTACACTTCTAAACTTTCCTTTAAATGCAGTCACCTGTTAAATAATCCAAATATTTGGAAGATAAATCATTAGTATTTCTACTTATGAACATAAAATATCTTCAAAATTTAGTCGGATTATCTAATAAAGATTTCTAATTAGATCATTGAACTCTTATATTACTTTAAAACTCAATTTACTTTTCGGTTTATATTTAAATATAAAAGCAACATTCTGGTATTTGTAAAAATATTTGAATCAGCGTACTTTATGGCAACTCGTTACTTGCAAAGAGAACACAAACGATGAATCTAAATTATTATTATGTAGAGGAACTTTCTTTATTATATAATACCAAGATTTCTGTTTGACCACCAAGCGGCAATATCATAAACTACAGAAGAACGTTTTCAGAATCCCCCCCCCCCCCAGAACGTACAGTTCGGCGGTTGTCGTTAGGGCGCGTTCTGCGAATAAATATTTGTTTTTCGCCTTTGGAAAGTTTAAGGAAATAATGTTTCAAAATTTTTTATTCAATATTAGAAGAAATATTTTTATATTGAAATTCAGTATAATGTACACCGATGATGTAATACTCGTTTTTTATCGCACGATTCACACCAATAAAAATAGTGTATTTTCCCAAACCGGCGGTGTTGGGTTATATGGAATACCAATATCTCACAATACTTTATAATTATGGTGGCAAAAAGACAGATATATTATATTTGTGATTTGTGCAAATCTGAATTGTGAACTGCATATTTAAAATTATAGAGTACATTGGCTACAGAGAATAGAGTACATTGGCTGACTACCTAGACATTAAATTTTAATCACGCTCTCTTGATATACAATTACATCCGTTTTTTGCCAAATTTTGTTCGTTTTCTTTATTTTAAACCGGGTATTCCATATTATCTCGATCCACTATTATCCCGATTATCTCACAATTCCCTCAAAATGCGGTTATTATTCTTAGGTGCGTTCATAATTATATAAATACGTAGCACCTATAGTCGTCGTCCGTCTGTCCGTCTTTGCGCATATAACAGCGTAAAAACTACCCAACCGAATGATTAGAAATTCAATATATATAATTGTTGCAGAATTTTGTCGAGAAAATTTCCAATTTCATGAAAATCGAATCAAAACTTAAAAAGTTATTAATGAAAGTTTTCATTATTCTATTGAATCCTATCATACGTAATCTATATAGTAAAAGCGCAAGTCATGTGACTGAGGAAAACAAATACGGGCTAACCACATCTGCTTTCATTTGCCAAGCGGCTATTTTTATTAAAAATTATTTTTTCGAATAAAATTGCATAAAAGTTACATTTTTAGAAAGATCGTTTAAAAAAATTGTTTGCTTGAGAGATGAGTTACAGTCAACAATGCATAGATTCTGAGATAACTTCAGTTGAAATTAGGTTAACAGCCGAATATTTCGATCCATTAGAGTAAAAAAAAAACACAGGAATTCGTTCATTATGAGTCATAAAAATATTAAACCATGGTGGTAATCATTCTCAAAACTAGATTTCCAAGATGAAAAAAAAAATCGCATTTGCAAACGTAGCATACGTTTAAATTAAAAGAAAATGCATGCTCACTTCATAATGAGGAGGATTTTATTTTTACATTGTGAAACTAATTATAATACGCACGTACCTCATATGTCACGTTTAGCGTACAGTTTCCAACTTGTTATTATTTGTTTGCAATTGAAGAAATTGCGTTAAATATTTTGTTTCTATAAAAATTACTCGCAGATAATTTAAGTTTGTAATTGTATTCGTTTTTCGGGTTATAAACAATGTCGAGATGTTGTACTGCCCCAAATGTAAATAATATTCCTTAATATCCGAAGTTCCTCTATTTTTTTGAGACAGCAAATACGGAAATGTAAAACACAAATACAGATAATATTCGTGTAAATTATAGAAATTTCTCGAAATGTTGTGTTCTTTAAAGAAAAGGGAGATAATAAAGAAATATCGAACCATTTTGGAAAATATTAAACGAATTTCGGAAAAGATCATTGAGTCTTCTTAATAGACAATAACTTTTGTATCCTGATAAAAAATTAGTTAATTAGACCACATAGATTTATTTTGCAGGTATTCACTGTCAGGGACCTTTAATTTTTTTAAAACTTTATAATTACTGAGGTAATTGTGACTTTGAAATTTTAAAATAAAATCGATCAGAAAACTAGTTAGTCTGGATTAAATAAGTTAGTACCTGGATTAACAACCCGATGTGCTGCATTTTGATTGCACAAAATTTGATTGGATCAATCAAATTTTTTGAAGAGAAAAGGAAATCGTATGTTATTCTACATGCAAAAAATATTTACACTATTATTTTTATTAAATGTTTCATTATAAGCAACAAATTTTAGAATCTAAATTAAGTGAAAATTATAAAATTATGTCTTTTGTAAATTATGTGATTTTGTAGCTAGTATTTTTAAATACCTATATAAGAAAATTGTAACTTACGGATAATAAAATTTGATTGGACGAGATGATTTTAAAAAAAAAGTTGTGAGCTTTTCATTGCCCTTAAGCTAATAGTTGTTTAATTCATGGAAGCGAAATGTTTCAGGAGAGTATCGCCTAGCTCCGTTGTAAATGCTATTGTTTGGACAAAGAAAATTAATCTGATCCCTGTGTTATGAAACTCCATGTTCTGTCTGAATTCATTTTTCGATATTTTATAAAAATTTGAAAATTGGTTATTATTGGAAGATTAGGTATTTCATACGATTTAATGCGATTGCCATAATTTACCTTTATGGTAATAATCCTAAAAATTGCTGTCATAATAATAATGATATTTTGGAACTCCGTCAAATGAATATTTTTTACATTAAATGTTTTAAAAGAGAAAGCAATCTGAAAATTATTAAATGATTTGTACAAACAAAACTAACCAAATATATTTGTCCACCAGTCTGAATAGTAGGTCATATCCCATTATTTACCAATTTCATTATTTTTTTGTCAAAATTGAACTGAACTGGATATTATCGTTACAGATATGTCATAAAAATATTAATATATATGTATGATGTAAATGTATGTATATATAAGCAAATAGACGGAAAAAAGGACACTGTTGCACTGACAATTGAGCCATTATTGCCATTTGAGGACGTGAGTTTCAAAACTCGCCTTATCCAAAATTTATAAAAATCGTGTTTTCTCTATCAATCTATTCTATTGGTAAATCTTCACTGGAAAAACACTACAATCCGCAGAAAAACTAGTTTTAGAGTGTATTTCTGGCACTCTAAAATCTCGGTTTACAATGAAAACCAAAGGAAGCAATCAGAGGTTTTTCGCGATTTGCTCGAATTAGATTTTTTGGATAAGGCGAGTTTTGAAACTCACGTCCTCATTTATTTATTCTCCATCATTTTAATTTCTGGGGAGTGCTCTCTTTCCATAACGATGATCTTAGCAGATCACCATGTTAAACAACACTACAACTCTACAAGGTATATGATTTCTCAGTGCAACAGCATAATTTTATTAGACAATCAATTCGACGGCAAAAATCTTACTCTCTGCCTCCGTCAGGGCAGTTTAAGCTAGGAGCACGGAAGAACAATTCCATAACACGTGACCTATTTTAACCAATGTATGATCTAATTTGTCTCGCACTATCTTTTAGCTATGAACTAATATTGAAGGGATCCGTCTCTCACATGCTTTTGGCGGGAAGAATTTTCAAGATTGTCGTAAAAATTTGAAAGCGCGGGATAAACTAATGGAATAATTTCGGCTAATGCGTATTGAGAATATAAATTTCTCGATAGCAAAATTATTTAAAAGAATGATTTTTAGACTATTAAGAAATGGAAAATGGTGAATTTACACAGATTAAAAGAGATTTAAATAGGTGAATAAATAGGAAATATTTAATTTAATAAATAATTAGAAAAATAGTTTTTTAAGAAGAAATATACTTATGAAATGTGATTTTTATATCATATTTGCCGGGAAATAAAAAGTGAATTTAAATAAATTAGGAGAAAAAGTGTTTTAAATGTGGACAGTAATAGAATATTTTTAAGAATGAAATATTTTTATAAACTAGGGTTGTAAAAGGAATATTAATAAAAGGAATTTTATACATAATAAATTTAATCGGGTTTGGAACTTTAATTTTTGTAATATACAGTATGGCCACTAAAGTCCCTTTCCACCCTCTTAACTTCGGAACGGTTAAACAACTAGTTATAATAATGTACCTTTATTTTAGGTGTTCAAACTTCTCAAATTCAGCTGCAATGCATATTTGGATCCTTGTTTGAATTTCACGTTGCACACGTTGGAGCATAGATGATGACACGTTGGCACAAGCGTCTGTGATACGTCTATTAAGATCCTGCAATGTTTGTGGAGGAGTCGCATACACCTACTGATTCATAACTGGTTGTTTCTTTCTTTCTAAGATCGTTTTGTTACGTCACAGTGTATGAAATCACGAAAAAACAAATGCGAGTTTTATCCGTTCTATTCTTCGCAATAATGTTCACAAGGTGTCTTTTCGTACTAAATTGATTATGCTCTACAACTTTGTAAATCACTTTTTTTCTCTATGTCTTTTCGTTTTCGAGATAGGAATGCTAACTCCGCAGAATTCCACCAGGTGGCGACGTAGGCGGTTTCATTAAATAGCACTTGGCAACTTTACTATACCTATACACTACTTTTATGAATATAGCAGCAGCCGTTCCAAAGTTAAGAGGGTGGCAAGGGACTTTAGTGGGCATACTGTATATATATGCTTCTTTTAAAAATTTGTCGGATTCATGTGAATAACTGATCCTTTTTCTATGAGGAATAATTGGGAGATAGAAGCACACAGTCAGAATTTGTTTTATATATTAGATCCGTAATAACAGTTTGTTTGAAAATATTAATAGACACATACAAATGCTTATGTTTATTTGACTTTGAACTTAAATAAGAAAAGTTGAAATCCCACTAGGTATATTTTAATGTGTTTTAAGTTTGTTTTCAGATTTGTAATTTACGTTTAACATTCATTTCTATCTCTCACGAAACATTTGATAGCATTTACAAAAAGGAAAATCAATGCCAAAACAAAATTATTTTATTAATTTGGAAAATTTAAAAAAAGTAATGTTTTTTAAGCTTTATTTTTTATGTGTAAATACATTAATCACCTTGAAAATTATCCACATTAAATGTTTTTTACAATGTAACATAAGCAATGACACAAGTCTGTCATGAAAAAGTACCGTGTCTAATAAATATTTTAAATTGCTGGATTTTGTAAAAATAATAATAAAAAAGATTTTATTCAATATAAAAGGCGATATATACAGGGTGATTATAAAAAAACTATCCCGATATATGAGCCCATAACTGTCTTGCCGTTCACAGAAACTGAATGAAATTCTGGACTAAAGTATTTTGAGGTAAGCGCTCAAGAATCACGTGAAAAACAACAGTTAAAGTCTAACAGTTACGGTTACAGTGAAAAAATTTCGAAAATTTCAAATGGCAACACCTACTCTTTTTTTTATTGGAATGTGATCTTCGTAGTGAAAAACCATAAAAAGCGTTGGAACGGTACCTGTAACACGAAAATCGCCGGCGCTAGACAGACTAAGAAGAAAAGTGAAAACAACCAATAAAGGACAGAGAAGCAACAGAAGTAAAACATTTTATTGTTCAGTGCTATCCACCATCTGCCGCATGTAAAGTGCCGTCGTGTGTAAAATTGAAAATGTATGAAACACAATAAAATCTTTTGTTTTCTGTTGCTTCTCTGTCCTTATTGGTTGTTTTCACTTTTCTTCTTAGTCTCTTCTTAGTCTGTTTAGCGTCGGCGATTTTCGTGCTACAGGTACCGTTCCAACGCTTTTTATGGTTTTTCACTATGAAGATCACATTCCAATTAAAAAAAAAGTTGGTGTTGCCATTTGAAATTTTCGAAAATTTGTCACTGTAACCGTAACTGTTAGAATTTAACTGTTGTCTTTCATATGATTCTTGAGCGCATACCTCAAAATACTTTAAACCAAAGTTTCATTCACTTTCTGTGAACGATATGACAGTTATGGGCTTATATATCGGGATAGTTTTTTTATAGTCACCCTGTATACATATATATGTAAATGGCATAGAGTATTTTCTTTTCTTTAAAGTTTTTTCATAACATCGTTTCTTTTAAATTTTTTTATAAACGTTCCTTAAGATACTTGTTGAAATATATTTTGAAAATGTTTGTTCCATTTTTTTAAGGAAAATAATCTAAACATAGTTTCTGAATTAACTTTATTTCGCATATTGATAGGTATTTTTTTTTCTTTCAGCCAAACTACCATAATTAGACTCAGATGTTTATGATATTTGTTACTTTAAAAAAAAAATCAGAGCATTTAAAAAATATATTTTAGGTATTTAAAAATTTCAAAGTAAATTTATATGCATTTCGTAAAAATATATTTGAATATTACATTTCTAAATGCTCTCCCCATATTTTAGAAACTTTGATAAATTTAAAATACTTGTAAAATTCTTATAAAAATAGAAGGAAAGAAAAATTAATCGATATTTTTATATCTTGAAACATTTATTTTCAGATTTTTCTGTAATCAATGGTTTACATTATCTAGATGCTGCGAAGAAAGCGTTAAATCAATCTAATAATATTTCAGTTTCTAAAAGGACTTCCTTTTTAAAATGTTTGGAAAATTAAATGTATTTTATATATATTTAGCTTAATGTAACTGATTCACTACATATTTCTTATACTAAAATTTAGATAAATCTCCACAAAATCTGACAAAACGATATTCATTTGGTTGTTCCGGTGTATTATGCAATAAAATGGTGCTCTTGCTTTACATTATATTTCTAAGGTGTGAGGTATTATTTCTGTCAAAAATACTGGCATACGTTAAATCGTTTTTCTATCATCAGAAAAATCATTTGTAAAACTTTTTTCAATATTATTCTTTTAACGCATAAGAATAACTTTGATTTTAAGATTTCAAAAAACTTGATAATAACTTAAAATAATTATTTCTTTATTATTTTCATTTGGTTTATTAAATGTGTGCGTTCTGTAAATAACCATGCATAATGCATTATTTGATCCACTTTTATATTTAATTTTATTACATACTATAAATAGTCAGCTTCATAAAATACTTAACTTTTGTTATATTTTAAACTTTTTATTTAAATTGTATTATTAATCAGAATGGTGTAAGGACTCATCATATTTTCTGGATGTATTTAATATAATTCTATTTTTTTTGTTATACGGAAATCAATGAAATAAAAAAAAAGAAAAAGTAATTACAGGGAAAATAATTAGTGTTAAATATTTTTACCTTATCGTACATAAAAATTAGTCCCATTAACGACATGCATATCTTAAAGATTTTTTTTGTTTATGTGACTATTTTTATCCGCTAAAAATCAACGTCTCTTTTTATAGAAGTATTCCATATACCAGAATTAAAGTTTCGCATTGTTTCCGGTGAATTATCAATAAAATGGTTCGCTTGTTTTAATTATATTTCAAAAGTGCGAGATATTTCTTCTATCAAAAATACTGTGATAAATTAAATCGTTTCTTTTTCATGAAAAAAAAATTGTAAAAATTTACAAGAAACGAAAATGGCACTCATTTTTTTTCAATGTTATTCTTTTAACACATAAGAATAACTTTTATTGTAAGATTTTTTAAAAACTTGATAATAACTTAAATAATTATTATTATTTTTTTCCAATAAACCATTTTATATTTCTTCAAAACGTTAGAAGTAATAGCAGATTTGCAAATTGCGATAATCAATATAAATAAATCGGGAAAATTGACGAAATAGTTTTTTTCTTCAGAAAATAAGAATTTAAAGGATGTGCAGTGTACCATAATATTTACTTATATTTCTACAGGAAGATAATATAGGTAAAATGTAAAATTCAACCACGATAAAACTAGTAATTAAAACAAATCCGTTATTTTTAATCTATTAGATTTCTTCAAAATGGACTTAAAAAATTTTCTGCAAGCTATTTTGATAGCAAAATTTAGTTTGAGTTTATTAGGATTAACACTTTCGTTTTGCATAAATATCGCTCATTGTTATTTTTCTGCACGTTTTTTACTTCATTTATATCGAGTATGCCCGACTAGAAAATAAATCTTATTTTCTCTAAACCATGATTTTGGTGATGATGAATCATGGATTAGAGAATTACCCTATTGAAAAAATGACATCAATATGTACTAATTGTTTTTTTCTTAAATAAAGTTTTGTAAATTATATCGATATATCCTTTAGCATATATTGACTTAGTTAAAAACACCACTGTCGTTTTTGCGATAAAGACATATCCAAACCCCTAAAATTGCTCTGACATATTGCTGCTTAAAGAATACCATTTTTCCCTTTTAATATCACCTTGAATTTAGCCAAGATAAATCTCAATTTAGATAATACAGATAATCCCCGATCCTTCGAATAAAACATAAGAATTTTGTAAACAAAGAAATGATCGTCAAGGTTTGGGACGTTTTTACCTACATCGGTACAATTTCTTATATATTTTACATCTGCATCATTGTTGCACTTATTTAACAAATGACTTTCCATTTGGTTTCCTGAGATATAAATTTCCCGAAAAAGCCAAATATGATGTAAAAATTAGGTGTTCGTATTGGAAATTTTAAAATTTTAAAAGATCAGAATGGAGATGAATTTTTAGCGTTAACATAATTCTCATACGAAATGCTTCTTGTTTGTTTTTGTCTGCTGCAGTTTGGTTATTAAAGTGCATGGTGTGCTTTCTCCTTTTTTTAGGTGCGTTCGTAATTACAAAAATACGTAGCACCTATAGTCGTCTTCTCATCCGTCCGTCTGTCCGTAAATAACAGCGCAAAAACTGTCCAACCAAATGATTTAAAATTTAAGATACATTATCTTTGCAAAATTTTGTCGAAACATTTGAAATTTTATTAAATCGAATCAAAACTGTAGAAGATATTAAAAAATATATTTATTAAGAAATTTGATATATATATATTACAAAATTTAATTTTTTTCCGCAATTATTCTATAAAATTTGTCCATTCATTAATATTCGGTAGATAACCCAGCTTATTAAAATAATTCTCATTCTTGAAATAGCCTTTTACTATCCATATGTAAAGTCAATTTGTCCTAATCCACTTAATAATATTTATTCGAAAGTAGCTAGTCTAAAAATGGCGATAGCTTTTTTAATGTATTCTTTAAATAGAACATCTTTATTTTAATCCATTATTAAAATTCATTAGTATTATTCCCGTGTGGTCAAATTGCTATAACTTCTTTATTTAAATGCTAAAATATCGTATCTCTTAAAATATTCCGCTCAAAAAACCTTATTTCATAAAGTTATCCTATTATTAAATATCAAATGTCTATTAAAATATTTCCGAAAAACTTTAATTCTTTCTTTTTTTTCCTTTTATAAAGATTCATTTTCTTTTCTTCTGATAATTTTTATTACGTATTAAATTCGAAGTTTAGCTACAGCCTAAAAACAGATAAGCTCGTTTGTTGATATGACAGGCATCTGGTACGAGATTATGAAATATTATGGAAGGGCGTAGAAAGTTTTTGGCGGTAAGGAAGTCATTTTACAACAAAATAAATCCACCGGAAATATTGATAAAGTTCCAAAAGAGACCTTTTGATTCGATAGAAATGGGTCACGTGACGTATTCTGTATTATTACGCAAGCTAGTTTAAAAACACGATCATCCTGATTCGGAGAGGATTTTTTGACGCTGGTGTTTGCTAAAAGAATCGGGACGGATTCTAGAAAATAATGGAACGTTGTATTTTTTTTTTTCGTGTAGCGTTGGCTAATGAGCATTTTCCCTGAAGAGATGTTTTTAACTGGAAATAAAATGTTCTTCGACTAAAAATATGGACTGAATTTTCTTGTTGTTGTTGATGATACCACACGGCCGCCTGATGCGAGCTAAAAGGGAAACCTATCACCTAGCTAACCCTGTTTATCACAAGCACGACTGCCTTTTATCCCGGATTTGAACTTGGAAATACGGCATTAATATAATAAGTCGAACAGGATAGGGATTGGACATTGGATAAAAAGCTGGTGATCAACAGAAAGTTTGTGTAGTTAAACGTGAAATTTGCCGATTAGAAGAGTATGTTACGAGGACGTCTACGCCATTACAGCACGTTTACGTCTGGTGTTATGTTATTTTGTAGTTTTATAATAAATTAAAAATGGTCAAGCCTAAAAGAGAAAAGAAGAGGAAAAGTTGGCCTAAGTGAAGTTGTTGCTAGAGAATATACTATTCATCTTCATAAGCGTCTTCATGGTGTTGGTTTTAAAGGATTGCGAAAAAGCAGAACTTTTGTGTTATCAAGAAATTAAAGATTTTTAGATGTGTGAAACTTTCCTGTGAAATATGCTCAAGAGTAACTGTAAGTTGGTATTTTTATTTATTGGTATTTTTATATGTTGATATTTATTAGTTTATGTTATATTTAAAATGTTTTATTTATTTAATAGTCTACTTTGAAATTTAAAGGTTTTATATACTATGTTATACTGATTAAATTTTTGTTTTTAAAATTTATTTCTGTTGCAAATATTTAAGTGTTGTTAAGGTTAATTAATTTATTTCATGATTTCGTGTGATACGTCATTGTAATATATAGACAGCGGTATAATTTATATTTTCATGTTTTAAGAACAGATATTCTTTAAAAAAAAAAAAAAAATCTATTATTTTTAAAATGTTACTGAGATCGTAAATTACATATTTATTTACTATTTTATCTATTTCGTTATTTGTATGGTATATAGTGTTATAAGTTTAACATTTAATGTTTTTAAGATCCGGATATTTAAAAGAAGATCGAGTTAACTCTTTTGTTAGATTAAATATTATGGCAGAACAAAAATTTATAGCATTTGATCCAGATTTAGGAGTTGAGATACAAGCGTGGTTAAAATACTTTGATGATGCTTGTGAAAAAGAAAAGAAGTATGATGATTGGAAGTTTAAAAATATTTCTCAAAATTTAAAGGGAGAAGCTCTTAAGATTTACATTAATGATTGCCTTAATTGCACTAAATACGAACAGATAGCTGATATCTTAACTGAGAATTTTTATTAGGGTAAATATCCCGAAATTTTCTGAATTTTCTGCTTTGAAATTGGATAGTTTAAGTAACTTAGAAACTTATTTTAGAAAGAAAATTGAAATTGGTAGGAAATTGCATTTATGTGAAACTATATTACTACAAGGATTAACCGATGGTTTAAAACCAGAATATCAAAATTATCTAATTGTTAACCCTCCTGAGAGTACGACAGAATGGTATAGAATTGTTAAGCAATTTGTGGAAGTTTCCAGCCCTGCTGTTACAAGTCCATCATTATCAAGTAAACCTAATGCAACTAATTTTGACATTCCTCGATATAGTGTGCAGCCTAATAGACCAAATTTTCAACAAATTAATACTCCTAGGCATTGGATTCAGTCAAATCGGCCCAATAATCAATTTAATTCTCCTCGAAACTGGGTTCCTCGACCAAACTATAATTTTCAAAGACTAGAAATTTCCAAAACGGGGTACAAAACAATTATTTTCAGAACCAGTACCCATCTAGGCCATGTCGAATTTGTGTAAAAAAGGGTGTAATGAATGCTTTTCACTGGGAAAAAGAGTGTATTTTTAATAACAACTCAACACCCTCTGATACTCTTCCAATTGGTACTCCTAATGTTTGACAATTAATTGTGTATGGATATACGAATAATTATAATTTACCATGTGTCGTCGATACCTGTTCAACTATCGCAATTTTACCATTAAAGTTTGTTAAAAAATTGAATGCTAAAATTGAAATTGTCCCTCCAGTTACTATTGGTCAGGCAAAGGGATTTTTACAAATTAATCAAAAGTGTAGTATTCTTCTTAAAGTGGGTAAAATCCAAAAATATGTTAACTTTTTAGTATGTGATACAGATTTGGATTACTGCATCTTGGGGTTAAAAGAATGTTCAAAATTTAATTTAAATATAAATTGCAAGAATTTTACAGTAAAACATGGAAGGAAGATTATAAATAGGAGTATATCAATACATGATGAGAGATCACTTCATTTTAATACTGTAACTTTAAAAAAAACTACAACAAGGTAATGATAACTTGATAACTTCTGATTGTGACAGTTTGAATTTATTTAATGATGGTAACTTGATAACAACTTATAATGAAGATACTAATTCATGTAAAGATGAGTTATTAACAAATGGTGATAGTAATGAGAGTTTAAATGGATATAATGATGACAAAGTATCACCATATACTAGTGAAAATTTTGTGAATACTCAGGACTTTTTTGCAGCTAATTACAATGATTGTAACGTGCAGCCTGATTATAAAAGTTCAATGACTCCTCAAAATTTTCGCGATATTAATGATTATTATTCAGATTTAATTGGGGAAATAAATTTAATTGAAAATGGGGATTTAAGGGAAATAGTTCAAATTTATAGGGATATTTTTGCAAAACATAAGTATGATGTGTGTAAGATAAACATTGAACCACAACGCGTTTTACTAAAATCTGACCTACCTATATCTTTGAGGCCCTACAGAACTTCCCCCTTAGAAGAAAAAGAAATAAAAAATCAAGTTCAATCTTTGTTAGCGGCTGGTCTCATAAAAGAAAGCAATAGCCCGTATTCTGCCCCCGTCACCTTGGCTATGAAAAGAGAGGAAGGTAAAAAGACCCGACTATGTATAGATTATAGGAAATTAAATGCAATAGTTAAAAATGATGCAGAACCTTTACCTCGTATCGATGAAATTTTAGATAAATTGAGTAGTGCCGAGTATTTTTCCACTTTGGACTTAGCCTCTGGCTACTGGCACATACCAATACATCCATCCGATACAGAAAAATTAGCTTTTGCCACCAATTTTGGCCTCTTCGAATGGCTGGTGCTCCCTTTTGGTATAAAGACAGGCCCCCAATATTTAATAGAACCATTAGAAGAATCCTCAATAAGTATAAAATTGATTTTGCTTGCCATTATTTTGACGATATCATAATTTTCTCCTCCTCTCTAGAAGAACATTTAAATCACTTAGCAAAAATCTTTGAAATCTGTAAATTAGAAAACCTTAAACTTAAACTTTCTAAATGTAAACTAAATCAAAATAAAATTAATTTCTTAGGCTATGAGATCACCAATGGGACTTTAACTCCAGCTAATACCAATATTGAGACAATTAAAAAATTGAAACCTCCCTCTAATGTTAAAGAACTACAACGATTTTTAGGTTCCATTAATGTTTACCACAAATTCATAGATAAATATGCTGAAATTAGATACCCCCTCAATAAATTACTTAGGAAAAACACAATATGGGAATGGAACTCAGAATGTCAAAACTCTTTTGAGAAACTAAAAAATACTCTAATTGCAAAACCAATTCTAAAAATTTATGACCCAAAATTACCCCTCCACATGTTTGTAGATGCCTCTCAGGTAGCAGTAGGTGCAGTTCTAAAACAACCAGGGAAATATAAGTTTTTGCATCCTATTGCTTACCATTCTAGAATTTTGAAGAGTTATGAACAAAATTACTTTATAACTGAATTGGAATCCCTTGCTATCATAGATACTCTTGATAAGGTTTCTCACTATTTTCATGGTACTAAATTCACAATCCATACCGACCATGCATCTCTGGTATGGTTAAAGAATGTTAAAAATCTAAGAGGTAGACTTTTTCGATGGTCTTTAAAACTTAGCATGTTCGATTATGAGATCAAGTATCAAAAAGGTTCTACAAATGTCGAAGCGGACATGTTGTCACGAAATCCTGTTGCTTATCTTAATCAACATGTAAGTTTATTATTGGACAAAAAAGAAATTATAGCGATGCAAGATAAAGATATTGTTTGTGACAGAAAATACAAAAAAGAGAATGGGATTATAATTATTCAGAGAAAAGGATTAAAAAAAATAGTAGTACCAATGTCACTCAGGAGAAAATTATTACATATTGCTCATGATAATTTTGGACACTTAGGAATACAAAAAATGCTTAACTTAATATCTCCAAACTATTATTGGCCCAACATGACAATAGATATTACACAATTTGTTAAACATTGTGATACATGCCAGAGAAATAAAAAACCAAAACAAAAAAGATTTGGCTTGTTACAAGCTATGCCAGCCACAGATCAACCTTTTGAATGTCTTTCTATTGATACTGTGGGTGGATTTAATTATTGCAATTCAACAAAAAAAATCTTACACATAATAATAGATCATGCAACTAGGTTTGTTTGGGCTTTTCCATCCAAAAGTGTTACTACCGAAACATATACTAACTGTTTAAAACAAATTTTCAATATTCAAGCACCTAAAACAATACTTAGCGATAGACATAAATCTTTTAGGTCTCCAAGATTCAAAAAATTCCTCAGAAAATATCATGTTCAACAACGTTTTACATCATCACATCACCCCCAAACCAATGGGAAGGTAGAACGAGTTAACCAGACTATAGTTACTAGACTTAAATGCAAAGTTAATTCCATTTCTTCTAAAATACCTTGGACTAGATTATTAGACCAAGTCATCCAAGAATACAATAACACACCACATTCCATAACCAAATTCCCACCTGCCTATTTATTTTATGGTCAATTACCTTATGAATCTCCTTTAAAACAAAATTATTACCCTCCTGTTAATAAAGCACTCAAAATTGCAAAAGCGCGAACTTGTGAATTCCACCTTAAAAGTAAAAGACTCTATGATAAAAAAATTGTCGAATCTCCACTAGAAATACAAGATTATGTAATTTGTGAAGAATTTAAATATCCTAACACTAGAAAATTAGAACCTACTTTCTCTGGACCATACAAAATAATAAATAAACTTTCTGATGTGACCTATGAAATAGACAAATTTAATTATGAGACTAAATTAAATTCAGTTATTGTACATGTGTCTAAATTACGACCCTATTTTTCACCAGATAATTTCAGACTATTTCATGAGCAACCCAAACAACAATCAAAATCACCACAGACATCACAATCACCATCACAAAATCAAACTAAAGTAAAAACAATAGAATAAATTCTAATTCTTTAAATATCTCTTATTACTCTAGTTTCAACATTATCAGGTATGTCTTTGGTGTACAACATAGATATTACCCATTTTTGAAAGTTTAATATTTTAAAATTGTAAAATAAATGTCACAGCTTTTATTTCAACATTGTGGTTATATTTTAGCCTGATCAACTAAAATATTTACTTGTTTTTGAGAGTTTTTGAGGTTGAGTAGACACCTTATGCAGGCATAAGATGTGTATTTTGATTTTAGGAATTGTCAAATTGATGTTGAAAAATGAAATTAAATGTTTTAATTCTATATCAAAATAAACTATTTTTACTTTATTTACTTTTTCTTAAACCAATTGTTTCAAAAATTTAATATTATGTTATTTACTTCAATAGATAATCAAATAGTAACCGTTTATAAGTATTTCTATAATTATATAAATAATTGGATAGTGATGATGTGATTTTACAGTGATTGTTTTGGTGTGACAATAGAAAATTAAGTATCTAAACTAATTGCTATTGTATTTCATTTCTCAGCTAAAATTAACATCTTTTTATTGTTATGTATTGTCTTTATTTATTCTAAGTTTGCCAAAAAAAAAAAAAAAAAAAAAAAAAAAACTCTCTTCATTTAGGATATGAATACTTATAACTTAACAGTATAATTTTGTAAAAGGTTATCAGAGGAAAAAAATATTGTAAGGAACTACTGGTTGAGAGTTCAATTTCTAAATATTTAGATTTAAATTTATTTGGATTTTGAAATTATTATTATATATTTTTTGTATACTTTCGACTGGCAAAAATACTTTCTTATATGATTAAAAAATAAGGAATTTATTTATTTGCTATGTAATTATTTTATCCTCAACCAATATTTTCCCTAACAATAAATAAACAAACTGTGATATTTTCTTAAATTATACAAATGTTATTATAATATTATTATTTCTACTATTGAATTATATTATGAATTACTACATATGTTGAGAAGTATTAGTTATATTGAAAGTTATTATTGTTAAGTTTATGAATTGAATTTTATTATAGCATTTATTTATATTATTGAAGAGTTATATTATTTATTAGTGAAAAAATGTTTGACAAATATTAGTTAAAGATGTTGGGATCCCAACAGAAATATAACAAATCCCACAGGAATATAACAAAGATAACATATTCCAAGTACAATAAACGACAAAGAGATAATCTGACTTGTTTATTATGTGAGAAATTTACTGGGATACTTAAGAGAAAGGGAAAGATGTTCTGACAAGTGCTAGCATTATAAAGTCATTATAAAGTATTGGTAAGAATGACTACAGTATAAAAATTTTGATGGAGTAATGTCTTTATTTTCAGCCTTTACATAAAAACTGTATTTTTAAGAAAGGGACTGCAGTAACCATTTTTAAAAAACAAAAACAAAATGAGGACTTATCACGATCCAAGAAAGAGACTGAAATAAAACAGTTGGATCTAATGAACTCAAATTTGAATGAAGTCGAACTTTTTTTTAAAAGTTTGTTTTAACAATTTGCTAGTGACTACTTATTCTAAAGCTTGTGAACTTGGTAAAAGCAAAATTCTGTTACTATTATTATCCTGTTTTTCTTGTTCATTAATATTTATTATTTATTGTTATTGTATTTTTCTTGTGCACTTACAAATGGTAAGTGAGATTGTAACCATTTCTTGTATTATTTTACAGGGGAAATGCTCGTAGCTTTATTTTTATTTATCTATTAATTTTAATTGATTACTATTATTTTATTTTTGTTTTTGTTTTTGTCTTCCAGTTCTTCAAATTTCCCATCTCCTTGTTGGCAGTCTCTAAATTTATACTAGTCAAAATTCAAATTTCTAAAATATTAAATTTATATTGTCTGAATTTATAGTTACTTAACTATTAACTTCATCCAAAATCTTTAGGGAGGGGGGATAATATTACAAAATTTAATTTTTTTCCGCAATTATTCTATAAAATTTGTCCATTCAATAATATTCGGTAGATAACCCAGCTTATTAAAATAATTCTCATTCTTAAAATAGCCTTTTACTATCCATATGTAAAGTCAATTTGTCCTAATCCACTTAATAATATTTATTCGAAAGTAGCTAGTCTAAAAATGGCGATAGCTTTTTTAATTTATTCTTTAAATAGAACATCTTTATTTTAATCCATTATTAAAATTCATTAGTATTATTCCCGTGTGGTCAAATTGCTATAACTTCTTTATTTAAATGCTAAAATATCATATCTCTTAAAATATTCCGCTCAAAAAACCTTATTTCATAAAGTTATCCTATTATTAAATATCAAATGTCTATTAAAATATTTCCGAAAAACTTTAATTCTTTCTTTTTTTTCCTTTTATAAAGATTCATTTTCTGTTCTTCTTATAATTTTTATTACGTATTAAATTCGAAGTTTAGCTACAGCCTAAAAACAGATAAGCTCGTTTGTTGATATGACAGGCATCTGATACGAGATTATGGAATATTCTGGAAGGGCGTAGAAAGTTTTTGGCGGTAAGGAAGTCATTTTACAACAAAATAAATCCACCGGAAATATTGATAAAGTTCCAAAAGAGACCTTTTGATTCCATAGAAGTGGGTCACGTGACGTATTCTGTATTATTACGCAAGCTAGTTTAAAAACAGGATCATCCTGATTCGGAGAGGATTTTTTGACGCTGGTGTTTGCTAAAAGAATCGGGACGGATTTTAGAAAATAATGGAACGTTGTATTTTTTTTTTTTTCGTTTAGCGTTGGCTAATGAGCATTTTCCCTGAAGAGATGTTTTTAACTGGAAATAAAATGTTCTTCGACTAAAAATATGGACTGAATTTTCTTGTTGTTGTTGATGATACCACACGGCCGCCTGATGCGAGCTAAAAGGGAAACCTATCACCTAGCTAACCCTGTTTATCACAAGCACGACTGCCTTTTATCCCGGATTGGAACTTGGAAATACGACATATATATTTTAAAAATCGGTTTTCTTGTTATAGGAGCTTCCGAGGTTTAATCGTCAAGCGACCGATATACTAATTTTATTACAGAAATTAATCTGCAGACGATATAATTCATTTCACAGAATTAAAAATCATCAAGACCTGAATATTTATATAAATAGCTATAGTACGAACGCACCTCATTTGTCACGTTTGACGTACAATTTAAAACTTGTTTTACTAGCTTTTACATATGCAACTGAGAAATATTATGTCGGAGTTTATGCACGTAGAAATCAATAATATAAATTCCTCATGTTTTATAACGCTTATTCTTTTCTTTTGTATAGTGATTTATCATGAACATATTGTCGAAAGTTAAAATGTGTGAAATGTATGCATGCGTAAGTATGTAAATTAAAAAAGTGTATGTACATGTGTTTTTCAAAATCGAAATTAAAGTACTCAGAAAAATCTCAGATAGGAATTTATTTAATTTCTTTTGTGGTATACTTCTAATGTGTTTGTGTTGTATTGTTTTTATGATTTAATATACATTTGTTTGTGGAGATTTGAATATTTTAAATAAAATAAAATTCGTGTAAACTTCAAAATTTTTAAATTCACGCAAGAGAATTTGTAACCGTAATTCCTTTGTAATCACATTTTTGACGTATCTTTTATAATACATTATTCCGGCATCATTTCAAAGTATTCATTATCCATACACTACGGGTGATTGAATTATCTCATTAACAATAGAACGACATCTTTAATTTACGACAAAATTACAGACATAATCAGTGAACTGAGATGGACACTATAATTAGCTTTCAAGGAAATGACATCGTTCCCATAATTCTCCCGCTTCTATCACGTATTATTTTTAAATGTTTAAGGTAATTTATGCCTCACATTTTTAAAGAAAGTAGGTCTTTTTTAATGTCAATCATGATGGTTACTGAGAATAAATAATATTTAAATGAAATTAAACGTCCCTTTTATACAGCATGAAATAATATATTATTGCAACAACATATATTTTAAGTGTTTCCTTTATTATTTCTTAACTTCTATCAAAAAGCAAACGCAATTTTTTTATTCACTTAAATGTAAATTTCAGATTACCACTTTTTACATGTTTTAGATTTCAACAGATGATGTTTACTAAATTCATGCTGATAAATTGAGATAGATTTTATTGGAAATGTTGAAGAATGAAAGTTTCACATTTCACACTTAACAAATTATATCGTCCGATTATAGGAAATTTTATTGCATTCCAGTGATTTATCATGGACTGAATTTAAAAAGTACATATGTATAAAATCCACGCAAACATAAGCAAAAATTTCAATAAGGGTAGGCATCTATTTTAAATTCGGACTAAATTCAGAGAAAAGCAAACAATAAATGATAACTAACAATTTTATGTCATGTCGATTAGAATAGAGACAAACTTTGAAAAGATTTGTTTTCATCTATATATAATCATATATATTTAGTGTAGATAAATATATACATATGTAGATAATATGCTTAAAATAGCACTGTCTTTATTAGATATATAAGGTAATTAATTATTAAGTTAAATAATATTATTAATATTATTCATTTAATATTAATTCATAATTAAATTAAGAAAAAACTAAACTATGAATATCTTTTCTTTTTTCAAGTACACGTAATTGAAGCTATTTATGTGTATCTATTTGTAAATTTATAGAAAATATTTCGTTAGTTTAAGGAAAAATTGATTTCTATTTCAAAATTTTATGAAATAATTCAATGTAAAATGTATTCACAGTTCAACGGACCTTTTGAAGTGGAATATTTTCAAATATTTTAGCGTGGTTAAATTAATTACTTTGCCAGATTATTTTATGCATGGATGAAATCTGTCATTAACAATATAGCGACATCTTTAATTTACTGTAACAATACAGGCATAATCAAAGAGGCAACACTGCAATTAATTTTCCAGGGAACGGTGTTCTTCAAACAGAACACAAGCTTCACTGTTAAATATTTGCAGCAAACTGTCCAGTCATTTGACCGTTTTTATAGAAAATTATCGCAGACATTATTTACAAAATTTCTTATAAGCATATCAGTTGTCTCATCATTATATTTATCATAGGTAATTAATTAGTAAACTTGAAAAGTCTCTTCCAAAATCTTCTACATAATACGCGAAATATAAATCAAATATATATGAATATTAATGAAAAGGCATTTGATTTCATTAAAAATATTTCATTTCATCAATGAATTCTTAAAAATCTTTTTAATTCATCTTAATTTTTTTTTCCATAAATTTTGTTGTTATTGAAAAATGTCACTGAACATAATTTGTTATTTTAATTGTTTATTTTATCTAGGTATTATGTAACGATATTTCTCTTTTTCTGTCGAAAGTACTTAACAAGTTAATTATTTTATACGCATTTTTCAAAATAGAATTGTTAAATTAGTTACCGCAAATAAGTTAAAAAGCTCTTTTGAGTTTCCATTCATGAAAGTCAAGTAATTTACTAAATGTGAATCACGTACTGAATACGTATGTGAATCACGTATGATGTACGCATTCTGTCTTGATTTTCGATATCTTATTTTAAAAATCTATTTCGTTTAATAAAACCTATCTCCGGATTTTACGATAGCTTTGTATCTCCATTCATAATTAGGTTATCACTTCTTGTTGACTGCAAAATTAACTTAAATTATAATCAAATATTATATATATTTTTAAACAGTTGCTCAACAATATATAGGTAAAAGTTTGTTATAGACGCCCACTGCCTTCGATAGCGTGCACCATCGAGCGTGAAATGCATGAATCATTTAATTATATAATTAAGGTATCTGACTACGTTTAAAAAGAGGTTTCCAAAATTGTCAAAACAATTTTATTACATTTTATTAAAGCCCAACTCTTTACCTTTTCAAAACTGCATTTATTTTTATTGTACGATAAATAGAACCGGATTTGTAGCGATTCTTAAACTACTCAACAGATGTCACTCAAACCGGAAGTACTATTTAAAGGTACTAACGAAGAGGGTGGGATCAAAAATATGGCCTTCTAGAAATAAAGAGGCTCAGTACTTGAAAAAAAAAAAAGAATATGGCTCATAAAAACAGTGACGTTTAGAGGCATATAACAATGTAAATTCTTGTAGTAAAACATAAATCTAAACTTTAAATGAAATTTTTGGAGTGTGTATTTTTTGGTGAAAATTCCATACGCAAAACAGGATTTCTCAAACAATTATTAGAATATCACTATAAAATTTAAATTGCATTTTGTTTACACTATTGTGAAGGCAATGAACTAAAGATTTAATTTAGAATAAATATTTTTCGTGTTATGGATGTTTTCGTGGAATGACATTGATGAATTTTATGAAAATAAACATTTAAAATGGTGCGATATGCTATAAGTTTTGAAGCATATAAAATATATTTTAGATTTTAGTTCATTGCCTTCACCATTGTCATGCGTATGACGTGTAAAAAGGAAATTAAGATACATACAATAGAATTTTCTGTTGGGTGTTTTGCGTGTTGGGCCAAATTTCTCTACCACAAAATCCCCTATTTACCAAAATTTCATCAATGACTGAAATATCTTTTGCTTTTTTTCACAGTTTCTAGTCATAATCTTAATAAAAAATAAGCTCAAAAAATCAAATAGCTTTTTTGGAAAAAATTGCTCCGTACGTAGTCAGGCACCTTAATTAATTTATTTTGTTTATCAAAACTCTTTGAAACTTTTAGTAGTTAAATATAAAGTTTTTAACGCCTATGTATAAGTTTCGTGCAAAAATTTTAATATTTATTTGTAAAAGTATTGCAGTTCAAACGAAGAAAAATGGGGGAGTAAGGATGATCGCGAAATGGGCAAAGATTAAGCAGATTTCAAGTATTGTTAAGCAGGGTGGTGCAAAATTTTAATTAGATTAACTATTGAAAACTAACGATTAAAAGTTTAATCATGACTAAAGATTGACGATTGAACTTTATCGTCCGAACAATTGTCCGAACGGTTTAATATTTTTGTATGCAATACAAATTACATTTCCACAGACATTGTAAAGAAAATCGTGTTAAAATACTGATATTTAGTTTATTTTCCCCTTCTTAAAAGGGTGTTTGGAGAAGTCGCAAAATAACTTCTTGCCAATTTATAATTTTTTGAGAGGGTTAATATTAATTTTTTTTAAACCGAATACGTCATCGTCTTACAGCTAAATGTACGTTTATTAAATGGGTAGGAGAATTTTTTTTTCGTATTTGTATTAGAAAACCGGTCTCAGAATTTTACAATATGCATAAAGAACGACAGAAAGAGTTTTTGTAAAGAAATATTTTAAAAGGTTTAACATATATATTTTTAAAAAAAACGGAAGATGCTGTTTTATATAATTAATGTATGCTTGTTATATGGGTATTAGTTTCCATTAAAATGGTGGATACCGAATGTTACACATTGCAAAAGAGACGAAAATTGCAAGAGTAACTTTCTGAAAGTATTATTTTTAAATAGTTAACAACAACATTCTTTGGTAACGAAGATGTCTTTTTAAAGATAAACGTCCACGAATTAAGTGTTGTTGTTTTTTTTTGTTGTTGTTTATTCGTATTCTGATCGTAAGCACAGAAGCAGAATTTCAAATTTGAAGAAAAACGCGAAAACCTAAAATGGCGCTCGCGAAACATTTTTTAAAAATATTTAACATTTATATACTTTAATACAAATTGCTTCGTTTTAAATACCGAAGTACGGTGGTTAAATCGTTATTTTCTTTTCGGTATTTGGATTAGTTTGGTGGATGCGAGCTTTGAAAAACGAGGAAAAAATATGAAAATTGAAGTTTCGAAATTTTTTTAAAGCTATTCTGCCTTAAGTACGTAGTTTTGTGAATTAGTATATTTTTGTTTCTTCATATTTGAAATAGTTAAGCCAAAAGGCGTTAAAAAAAGAGCAGTTAATGACCTTCGGATCTTCTGCGCTAGCGATCTTTTAGAGAGGGCGTTGAACAAAATCTCAAAGATACTTTTTGATGGTGGTGATTCATGTAGTATTTATTTAAAATTTAGGTTAATTATACAAAATTAATATTCTGAGCCCCAGGTGAAATTTGAACCTGACTCGGACTATCCTCATCCAAATTTTCTTATTTCTACTTATGGTGAGTTTTCCTATCCATCACACATAGACATACAGACAAACTCTTTATAAGAACTTTTATAGATTATATGTGACAACGGCTTCAAATTTCCTGAAACATGATTTTCCCTTCATATTGATATCGTAGTACTGCTTGGGTAGAAACAAATGGTGTCAACGGAAATGCATAACAATAAAATTTAAAAATAAATTATAACTGACGATTTTACATCATATCCATTAGAATAGACACAATCTCTTTAAAGATTTAATTTTATCCATATATAATCATATGTTTAGTATTAAATTCTGCGTACATATGTAGATAATATACCTAAAATAGCACTGTCTTTATTATATATATCAGGCAATTAGTTATTAATAAAATAATTCTGTTAATATTATTAAAATAATATTAATACATAATTATATTAGTATTAATACATAATTAAATTAATATTATTTCATAATTAAATTAATATTAATACATAATTAAATTAATATTATTAATTTAGATTTCCTCAGATTTTAATTTAATTAATATTGCATTCGTCAAGTTTTAATCTATACTTTTGTGATAATAAATAAACAAAAGTCTCTAACTTACGTAATAAATGTAGCACATAATGAAATCTGATTATTTTAAATTCTGCATTGAAACAGTTCAACTAAAACTGAAGACAACTGTTAGCAAGTTATTTTCTATTTATATTGAAATTGAAAAGATTAAAAAATTTAATAACCTGTAAAAAGATTATTATTTTACTAGTGGAAATGAAACTCACCTCATATATATATAAGAATACGCTGAATTCGATGAGATTGAATATTGATATTGGTTGGAGGCAGCATTACATCAGTCGTATATGGTGACGAGGATTGACTATGGAGATTGGGTGGAAGCAACATTATATCAGTCGTATAATACTATTCAGTAGTGTACTATTATATACTATTAATACAGCCGGAACAAGGCAATAAATCAAAGCATTGGGAGGTTCTTCAAGATGAAACAAAACAAGGCTATAAATAATTCCATTCTTTTATTAACCATCATCGAGCAAGCAGTCCACACATACTTTAAAGGGGCAGTGCCATCTCTAAGTAGTTAGTTGTCACAAGTTGTTACTAAATACGTTGAACAAAATATTAGTCTTAATCTTGTGAAATATATGGTTTTTCAAACGCACAGCCAGGAGATTGTTTAGCAAATGAAAATTCGGCCAAAATCTCCTTGAAGAACGATTGCACTTGCTTTTTGTGAATAAGCGGGAAAATAACAAATCATGACGTAACGCGCGTTCTAGCCAATGCGAGAATATGGAATATGCGTACAATCTAAGTCATGACTAATGAGGAAGAGCAAGTAAAGAGTTCTGACACATTCTAAGCGGACGCATTTTATAGCAAAAAGAAACCTACGCGCGAAAACACGGAAAGGGGAAAAGAAGAAAAAAAAAGGCTTTCGAAAAAACATTAGAATTCACAGAAATGAACAGAAATTACAATATAATTTAGGAAGCTTTATATTTACTTAATATTATATTTAAGAAATATATAAAAGCTGTATATTTAAGGAAATTGGGCAAAATAATAATGAATTTAAGGGGAATTTAATAGAATTAACGATAGATATTATTAAGGAATTGGTGAAAATGGTGATAATTTAGCATAAAACAGAGAAACATCGCGAAGTAAGATTTAACAATGTAACATATATAAATACTTATATAACAGCATTTTAAAAATTTTTTAATTATAAAGTCTGTTACACTGGTTACTTAAAATAATGAAATAAACGGTTCAAAAACATTTTGAATTAAAACGCAATCTAAATTAAAACAGAATTAAAGATATACACTCTAATTCTTCATACTATTACAATTTATCTGGACATCCCACACGGTATAATTTCACTACAGAAGTCTCCCTGGCGTGATTTAGATACGATAAACAGGATGCTAATTTGAAAAGGGTGTTTACTAATTGCATTCTTATAAAAGCTTTAGAAGGGAAAATCTAAGTATTCTTCTAGCTCTTTACACCAACACATTTGCAATGGACTAATGAGTACTGAGAATCTGCAATAGCGATTTAAAATGAAGCGAATGTAATTGTTGAATAAATTTCAGTAGCATTTACAATAAAAGTTTTATATAAACGTTGAATTAGCCATCCGAAAAGATTAAATTTCATTTGAAATAATTTAACTTTTTAAAATATTTAAAAAAGCCGCATATATGTAACTATTTTTAGATTTAATTTTTTTCTAGTATTTAAATAAAAGGAAAAACTGTGTCTGTAACAATAAAAAAAAAATGTTTGTTTTTTTAAGTTTCCCATGCATGGTTATGTGAAGTATAATTCATAAATATTGTACTAAATGAATGAAAGCTGATATAAAAAATAAATAACATAACAACCTTAGTAAATTATCCAGTTAAATACATATAAATAAAAAAAAATACGCAGCAGAATGTGTTCCAACCAAGAGAGGCATGAATCTATACACAAAGATTCAGATGAGCCCAAACAAACTCAAAGTAGATCACACTACCTTGGGGGTTAGAATGACAGTGAAGTAAGTCAAAAATTTCAAAAATTTAGATAACTATATTTTCACTGAACGTATATTAATTTATTTTCAGTGTGGCATTCAAATAATTCATAGTTCACTTAGGGATTCGCTAGAGTACAAAACGAGTTAGACCACTTAATTCAACGACATTACGACACGTTTCACAAAACCCTTCATTTCTTAAATTACTAAATATTGACTTAATCCACTGTCATTCCAACGCCCTCAATTAACAATTTTTGAATGGGAAATCAGTGTGATAATTTATTTATTCAATCATAAATTAATCATTAAAATGGTGTCTAGTTCCAATACGGACACAGATTTTTTACTAACAATAATGATGCTATTTTAACGAATAATTTAACAAAAATAATCATTGGTAAGCAATAGTTATGCCATAGAACTGAGATTATTTGATCCGAGATCAGTTTCCTACTCTAATTCTGAAGATACTTTTAGTTTTCTTTACGTACTCTAGGTTTTCTCTAGCTATGTTTTGAGAAATTAACATTTTTATGTTTATGCAAATTTATGCTTTTCTGCGCCATTTTATGCAAATTTTAGGTACAATAAATTTCAGATTGAATTCCCTTTAATAGAATATGACTACTGTACTTTTTCAGTCAGGTAAATTTCAGCAGTCTGTGTGTTCTTATCATTTACCTGTCAGTTAGTAAGCCTAATTTACATATTTTTCATTTGTGTGATATTTACATTACTTTCAACGGTTACGTTGTTGCCACAGAATTGAAGTAAAAAAATTGCAAGACTAGATTTTATGCTTATTTTGAATCTGCAATCATTTTCCTTTTATCACGTTTAGTTTTTGAGTAAAATGTATTTCTACATTTGTATGGTATTGATCGGTACACGTTTGACATTAAATGCTTTTAAAAGAGTGTACCTCATTGTCAAAAGCGTTAACAGTATCAGATTCCTAACAGGGACATAATCATGGATATAATCAAAATACAATTGAAAGAAATAGTAGAATCTATTATATCTCGATGATGTACATCACATAGTAGCATAAAAAAGTGTTTACTTGCTTTTTTTGACTAAAAAATAAAATTTCACTTTTTTTTCAAAAACTTGACGTGATGGAAGGAATCAAACACCAGATTTGAAAATCAGTATGAAAACTGGTTTAGAAACATATTATCGTACTCATGCGAAAGAAATGTTTGGACAACAAAGAACGTTATTAGAAAAAAAAAACATGAAAAATATGCAAATGAGGCAAAATATTTCCCGGTCATATGTTAGTATAATCTTGGACACAACATTTTTTTAAAGTAAACTGACAGTCAACATGACATAAAACAAAATAGCCAGTCTGATAATGCTTTATGCCTTAAATTTGCATATAATTGTACAAAAAATGTTCAACATTTTTATAAATAGAAATATGCAAATATCTCCAAAACTGAATTTGCGGAAAAATATCTAAAACTAGCTTCGGAATTAGCGCAAAAAACTTAATAAGAAAGAAATAATTTCGATTTTATGACAGAGCAAAAGTTCAAATTCGTTCTCCAGCGTAATGATTTTGTAACGAATCTACTTTAAAAGTAATGATGATATTTAATGAAATTTGCAACAGTTGTGCCTCATGTTTTTGTCATGAAACGCCCTAACGTGAAGTGATGGAAGTAGCAACCATCTACGTCGAAATAGCACTGACCTACACGTTCCATATTTCTGAATGTAATTAATATTACATATGATGTCAATGATAAAATTAGTATTAATTTCGAATACTTATCGTGATGGCATTGCATTTCAAACCAAGTTTTTTTTAAATATGTTTAAAGTTTTATTAAATTATCTTCATTATCGTTAAAGCTGTGAATAAAAATCAATGTTCAAATTGGAATAACATATACAGGATGTTTCTAAATGAATATCGGGGTTTTAAAGCTTTGTAGTATCTATTATAAAAAACTTAAAATTATACTTAATACATAAAATGAAAGAGCAACTCAAACAGTTTTACCTACAAGGTTACAAGTGTTCAATGTGAACACCTTTCGTCACACGACACACATCAAGTCGATAGCTGAGTTCTTCCCAAACGCAACTCTACGCTCACCGATCTGACGGCCAGAGAATCACATGATCTGACGCCATATGATTTCTACCTGTTCGGAATCATAAAGGATCGAGTGTATGTGCCTCCGCTAACAGCTGAGGCAAACAGCAACTCCGCTAACAGCTGATGCAAACAGCAACTCCGCTAACAGCTGAGTGTATGTGCCTCCGCTAACCCAACCTAAGAAACAGGATTGAGGCAGCTGTTGCAACAATTACCCCACAAACACTAATTAACGTTTGGGAAGAACTGAGCTATCGATTTCATGTGTGATGTGTGACGAAAGGTGTTCACATTGAAAACTTGTAAGCTTGTAGGTAAAACTGTTTGAGTTGCTCTTTCATTTTATGTATTAATTATAATTTTAAGATGTATGTAATAAATACTACCAAGCGTTAAAACCCCGATATTCATTTAGAAACACCCTGTATATTTCTTAACTTGATAAATATATATATTATACGCC
This sequence comes from Maratus michaelseni, assembly GCA_963931845.1. Lineage (NCBI taxonomy): Eukaryota > Metazoa > Arthropoda > Arachnida > Araneae > Salticidae > Maratus > Maratus michaelseni. The sequence continues at coordinate 435,948,145 of OZ007587.1, read as the reverse complement.
TAGTTTCCTATGTAAAAATTTGCTTGTAACAGTACTACGCACTTTCACATCTTAAGGTTTGAACGACCTACGCTTTACAACCCTGTATAAAGAATTTACATATTTTAATCTCTTCTTACTCATTAAAAATTCATATTTCTTTAGTGTCATTTAGAAAAAGAAAGCTTAGTCATTAGTACAACTTTCTAAGTTTTTGTATAAACAACTTACTTATAATTCAAATTCTTCATAAATTAAACTTCTTGGAGAGTTTCTTTTTCAATTTACTTAACAATTCAATTTTGTTTTTTTTCAAAAATAAATTTCAGCAAAATCTTTGAATAAATTTTCGGAATCATTAGTATTCTAAATCAATACTGGGAGATACTTAAAAATCAGCAAGAAATGAAATCAACGGGATTTGTTATAGAATTCAGTATTTTTTTCTCGATATAGAAACAGTCTTTGAAATGAAAGCTGTATATTTATTCTTAATGATCAAGGAAAATTAAATTTTTCTGGATATAATTTATTTTATTTATTTCTTTTTGTAAAACTGTGCCTCTTTCTTTCAAAAGAAACACTGTTTCAAACATATATTTCCTTAATATATTTTTTGGTATATCGAGAACGTTTTAAAATTTTACTAAATATTAGCGACAAATTATACATAATATATCGTTTTTATATTAGGATGAAAATTTATTTTCTTTTCTTTCAAAACAAGTGTTTAACCAACTACGTAATTTCTATGTCTGACTTGTTTGATTCCGCAGAGAAAAAATGTCCGAATCTCATAACTGAAACCAAAATAGTAATTTTTTGAATGCTTTTATAAGAAAAAGGGGAAGGCTTTCTTTGCCATGGGCAATCCTATCACATATTTCCTGTCAACAAAAATAAAGAAAACGTACTAACTATAATTAAATAAAAAATGGAAAACTGTACTAAAGATATGGATTATAAAGACGTTTAAATGTATCCAATTAATATAATAAAACTTAAAGTGAAAGAAATTGTTAAAAATGCAACATAGACCAAATTTATGAAGAATATGTTAAAGTTAAGCCTAGTTTATCCTAGGTTAAGTCGTTTATCCTAGGATTATTGGAAGGTTATTATAAGAAAAAAACAACAACATGTCGTTACGTCTTATACGTTCCAAATGATCTATACCGACTTATATGTTAGAAAAGCTTATGTTCCCTTCTTAAAATATATATTACCGAATTCTGAATACTATATGAATGAAAGATTTTATTGATAAAATCCAACATATACAGTTACCAGATAATTATATAATGGACATAATTTCATTGTTTCCGTCGACTGACACCAATGAGTGTTATAAAAGAATTTGCGATAATATTGAAATGGGAGATTTTGACAGTGATACAAAATTAACAATAAAAATACGACTTAATATTATTATTCATAATAACTATATAAAATTCAACGTTAATTATTACAAACAAAATCAGAGGGTCCTAATGGGATCCTCTATTTCAGGTTTTTTAGTTTAATATACCATACGCACTTTAGACACGAAAGTTTTTAGTACGTTTAACTTCACCCCCCTCCCCCCACATTTGGCTCAGTTATGTTGATTATATATTTTATGTTCATTATATATTTTTTATTTGGAAATCTTATCTTGTAGAGCTTAACAGTTTTATAAATCATCTGAATTCAATGAACAACATTAAATTCACCATTGAAATTGAACATAATAAAAATTTTCCATTCATTCATGTTTTGTAAAACAGTACAAACCAATCTATCGACAGATCTGTTTTCAGAAAATTCATGATAAACCAATATACTATAAAAAATAATGCCTATTCTCCATTTACGTATAAAATTTCAGCCTATATTTTTTTTTTCATAAAACGAGCCTTTTTAATATGTTATGAGAATAATTGAGATGAAGAACTAGATAGTAATCGTAGACTTGCTTTTAATAATGGTTTTAAATTCGATATTTTCCAATCTTTTTTGAGAATTTAAAATATAACTGTAACATTTTGAATCGCGCAATAGCCGAAAATATCCCATTGCTCTGAAACCCATAATATCCCTGTATAGCTGAAAGGATTTTACTGGATGGGTTGGGGTGCTGTCAAGGGGTGGTCTTGCTCAGTGATGGATGGGGTAATTTGTTGGTAATCCTGAACAGTACAGAAAGATAAACTATAATTTTTTTCTCGAACTGTAGCAATGATAAACAGAGGTGTGTAACACCTGTTCAAATTTGAATAAAGGGAGAAGGCAGTAGAGTCATTTCCACTATTTACCAAGTGAAAAAGGTGGGGGGGGGGCAAAAAAGCGAGTATTTTGAGCTATTTTGCTGGGATTCTAAGGTCATTTAGTTTGGTATTCAAAGAGCTAAATGTTTCAATATCTGATTCAAATTCAATATTGGCGAGAAATGCGAACTAATCTTCTGTAATCAGGTTCCATCCAATTTTATACCTTAGTATTTTCCAGTAAAATTAGATAGAATTTTAAAACCAATAGGGAGGCTATCTTTTCCTGCCAGTATAGACAAGAAGTCTTTTCGTAGTTTAGTATACATCAGCCACAAATAAATTAATCTCTCGTGTAAATATGTTCTTAAATTGCAACTGTTTGGAAATATTGTTATTTGAGCATTTTAAATATGACGTAAGTTTCCTCATTTAATGCTTTGAGCGTATAATAGTTTAATTATTTCTCTTTTTTAATATTCACGCGCAAGTATATTTTTTATAACGTATTTTTCTACATTTACTGCTTTTAACACGTGATCATTTAATTTTTGTTTTAAAGTTTTATTTCTGTTTTTAATAGTCACGTGTAAAGATATTTTTAAATTGAAAGTGAATATTATTATTTGCGCTATCTTACAAATAAATATATATAAAAATAATGGAAATTTGAATAAAAAAATTAAATATTTTTTTTTAATGTTTATATTTTGACAAAATTAAAAATGGGACCACCTGCGGTTTTTACTGTTTCAAACAAAATATCAAAAATATAAAAAATGATGCACATTTACAAGAGTTATGCGTAAACAGCACCAAAACATACATACATACGGGTCGAATCGATAACCTCCTCCTTTTTTTAAGTCAGTTAATAAGAACTTTCATTGGAGTGACAGGAAACAGTAAACGTTATATTGCATCTTGCTAAACCTCCATGCTGTATCAAGAATATATTTTTTTTTTACACAGCATTATATTATTCTTAAATATATATATATATATATCTTGTGAAATTTATTGTTTTAAATTTTAAAAAGTTCAATTAACTTATGAATTACATAGCTTTCTTTTTTAACCTTGAATAATACAGTCTGTTATTATTAAAAAAATCATTTCCGTATTTGTTTTTAAAGTATGTAGCTTGTAACATTTCAACTATAACTTTATTTATGTGTAAGAAAAAATAACAAAAATTAGTTCAACTTTTAATTATCAGTCTTCGTAACTATAAACTCTGTTTTAAGATACAGCAAATACTAGTAATTTATATATCCTATCAAGTTATTATTTGTATGGCTCGGGTTCTCAAGTGTTCAAAAAAATATAAACTGAAAGACATTTTCCTCTGGTAATAAATATTTAAAGGTTCTTGATTTAAAGTATCATATCATTTCATTACGCGAAGTATTTATAGAACTCGGCAAAGTTTCACAATTTTTTTCTTATTTATGAACGTTTATATTATGCTAATAGCATGAAATAATGATGCAAATACTTCTAATGAGGAAAAATATTATATTTAATTTTTTTCAATCTTATAAAAGATTTGTTTTAAACTACCATAATTTACTTTTCAGTAACATATATTTTATTTTTACATGTATAAATTTATATGTATATATTTTTTAAATATTAATAACGAATCTTGCATTTTTCAATCACATATTCACTATTTTAAAATATTATCTGAAAAATAATTTATATTATAGATTTCGTATGATTAGTTTAAAGGATTATTAACACTTAGAATACAATATAACTAAGCTGGTTGATACATACAGGGTATTTCACAAAGGACCCCTAACTTTAAAAATCAATAATCCGGAAACGGTGATAGATAGAAACATGAAACCAGTGGTATGTTTAATAAAAAAATCCTAAGAATCTTATACATAAATCTCAAAATTTAGTTTAAAATGGTACCGACAGATGGCGCTGAGAGCGTTAAGAATCCTTCTACAGAGAGTTCAGAAGCATAGAAAGACTAGCCGTTGAAGATTTCGCCATTGAAATCTGACCGCTATTAGCTTATAGTGAAAATACTTCCGAAAGTGATGTATACCGCTGAGGAATGTGTGTTTATTGTGTTGGAGTACCACCGATTAAATCAGAGTCCTACTGCCACAAGGAGAAGTTTTCAAACGCGATTTCACGTCGCAAAAGGCCCAGATGGGAAAACAATTCGTGAGCTTTTCAAAAAATTTCAACAAACAGACCGGTGACATACAACAGAGAGTCAATGGCAATTTCATTCTTCGTTTGCGATAATTCTGTTGAGTAAAGGTGCACCTTTTGAATCACTTTTGACACGCCTATTTATTGCAGCGCCATCTATCGACGCTATTTTTAACTAAATTTTGAGATTTACGTATAAGATTCTTACGATTTTTTTAATAAACATACAACTGGTTTCATGTTTCTCCCTATCACCGTTTCCGGGTTATTGATTTTTAAAGTTAGGGGTCCTTTGTGAAACACCCTGTATATATACTGTCGGTAGTCTAAGCATAGATGATGTTAAAGTACAATTAAATAGATAAACCTTGCGGTTGAAAGAAGACAAAAGATTTTATTTGTAGAATCTCTAATTAATGCTTGTAAATATATGAAGGGGTCGCGGCAAGAAAGTGTCAAGCCACATTTATGTGAAATAAATCTAACACTTTAATCTGTTGCTTAATATTGTAAATTATAATATCCAACATATAATTTGTTTCTAATGTCACTTGGTGGCAGCATATGTGACAGGTTTCGTTTTTGCCCCAGATGTTTATGCCCCAAATGAAGATAGCTAATTGACAAAAAACGTAATAGTAATATCATTAAAGTAATACCATATTGTTACTCAGAATATCTCAGATGTTACTAAGACATTGATAAAAAAACTTTAGGTTATATATCCTAATTTGAGTATTTGATCAAATTTTCAAACTGAAATATCTCAGAAGTTCGAAAATGTGGCTTGACACTCTCTTGTCCCGACCCCATCATATACATTTCATAGAATCGATATTATTTCTACAGCTCCGTGAAGGATACGTTTCATGCAAGAAATTACTGTCCATGTGCTTACACATTACTGACTCGAAGTCCAGTTAAAACAATAACGAAAAATCTTGCTTCAAGCACAGATTATGAAATCAATTTCCGACATTTCCAGAATACTTTAACCAAACTTAACCACTTAATTAGATGAAAGATGACACCTAAGTAAAAAAGGTCAAGTTCAAAATTGGTGGTGGTGTCTACCTTTTGGCTTAAGATAAACTAGCCCCACACATCAGGTTTTCTTACTATGCGACAAGGCCCCAGACCAGGGAGCGATGCCTGAAGGACCAACCGGGAAAGGGACACCTCACTATTAAAAATAAATTGTCAAAGATTACAATGTCAATCACAAAAGCTGTCCAATTATACTGGACGAGCAAAGTTAGATACAATAACAATGAACAATTGAATGAACAATTGTGATTCTAAATAAGTATAAAGAGGTGTAGAGCTTTTGCAAGATAATAATTAAAGTTGAAAGAAAACTATAAGTAATAAATAATACTAACAGCTCACTTACTAAACGATAAACAATTAATAAATAAGATATTGACAAAGAAAGTAATCATTGATTGTATAGAAGCATCGAGTGTATAAAAAGACTGATATGGTGAAACACTTGAATAATTATATAGGGGTATCTTAACATAGTATAAAACAAAGTAGCTTTTTCTGTCCCTATATCCCTATGTACGCTTAAATCTTTAAAACTACGCAACGGATTTTGATGCGGTTTTTTTAATAGATAGAGTGATTCAAGAGGAAGGTTTATATGTATAATAACATCCATTAAATAGTGGAGAAATACTGTTATTTTTTAGGTTTAAGTCGCTTTTTCTATCCCTATATCCCTATGTACGCTTAAATCTTTAAAACTACGCAACGGATTTTGATGCGGTTTTTGTTAATAGATAGAGTGATTCAAGAGGAAGGTTTATATGTATAATAACATCCATTAAATAGTGGAGAAATACTGTTATTTTTTAGGTTTAAGTCGCTTTTTCTGTCCCTATATCCCTATGTACGCTTAAATCTTTAAAACTACGCAACGGATTTTGATGCGTTTTTTTAATAGATAGAGTGATTCAAGAGGAAGGTTTATATGTATAATAACATCCATTAAATAGTGGAGAAATACTGTTATTTTTGAGGTTTTTAATGTGATGTCGTAAATAATTTCATTTTTTCCGCTTATACATTGCAAACGCAGGCTGAACCCTACAAGATTTATCAAAATAATGTACTAATTATTGTACACATTAAAAAGGTCTACAGAAAACACAAAGAGATGAAGGTTTTCAAGGTTAACCCGAAGCAAAGCGAGGGAGGGCCGCTAGTTTACAATAAATAGTTAACACAATTTAAGTACAGCAATAATGCCAGAAAACATATCTGCGAATACAAGTACTGTGTACTAGTACTAAGAATAATACGGACTAAAGTAAGAGATTATATAATTTAAAAAACGCAAACCACATTTGAAAACCCAATTTCACGAATTAACTTCAAGAGTCTGTAAAATATCCGTATTCTTTTGTGCAACGCTGTATATGATCCATAGATTCGTATATATACTACACAGTAAGCCAAAATTCAGTTTAGTTAGTAAACACATAGCACAATTGAAAATTATCCTACAGCAATTTCCGTTATACTACATAGTATGCCAAAATTCAGTTCAGTTCAAGAAACTCACAGCACAATTGAAAATTATCCTGCAGCAATTCCATTTAATAAACGGATACACACTCGAATTATTTTATGCCGCCATGTATATCATCTATGGAATTTATACACATAGAATTATATTGAAAACATTAGTTTAATTTAACAACACGTACCACAACTTAAAACGCACTTCCAGCAATTACTGTTCTTAGATAGTACGGTAACCGAATTACTTTGTATGCCCCTAGAAATGAAGGATGAGTGCTTTGCACAACATACTCTATAGAAAACTCTTGTAGTGCACATCAGTGATATATATCAATTTCAATATTTTTGAAATAGTGTAACGTCATTAAAATAGAACATAACGATTTTACCCCACAGACCGTAATGTAAAGGGATTCTTTAGAGTGTCCCTGTAAATGATGGATAAACGCTAGTTACTTTACATTCTAAAAACGACATTTACAAAACTGAGCAAAAAATACTCAGATCTGAGTATGTCGCATAGTCAAAATGGCTCCGAATAAAAATTACTCCAGTTTGAAACATATATATTCTCATTACTGAAAACATGCACGCACTCAAGAATAAATATCATGTGCTCATATTTGAGTATGTCCATGTTTCAATAATGAGTACGAACTGACTTCTATGTGCACATTTGTAAGTATTTCCATGTTTCAAAATTGAGTTTGAACTGATTCTATTCATTTTTGAGTTTGTCCATTTTTCAAAAATGAGTATGAACTGACCTGGATGTGCTCGGTTTTGAGAAATGTCAATGTTTCAGTATTCTGAGTATTTCTGGTATTTCAGAATTGAAAGCATTAGGTTTTCATATTTTAAACAAAAAGTTTAATAACAAAATGAAAACATCGATTTACTCAGATTTGAAAGTGTCGTTTTTTTCAGTGTATATTGGGTACCAAACATGCCATAGTAAACGCCATAACTATATATCAATTGCATGGCAATCCTACTATATTGAAGCGTGTTAGAGCACTGCAGACGGTAGACAGACGGCATACAGACAAAGTGAATTCATAAACCCCTTTCGGCTATGTTGAAAGGTGTTAAAAAACATAAAATATTTCATTACTTGCTTTAAAATGTACTTGTAGAACAAGATACGACCATCGAGTATCATTTTAGGAGATGAAAGAATGAGAAAATATTGGAGACATACAATAAAATTTTTTAACATTTATTGTACCTGTTGTATTCCTCGATTTTTTTTATTATTATACCCTGTGTTTTAATGAAGCACCCTACGTAGAAAAATTGCAAGCGCTACAAAAATGAAGCTACAGAACTATTGATAATTTTTTTATGCTTAATTCTTTTATTCCAATCCGATACTTTCAAAATTTTTCTATCTATATTAAATGAAAGAAAAAGTGAAGAGTTCTAATAAAAAATAAATGAAATTTAAAAATATGATTTTATTTTAATGTTTCAATCACTTCTATTTTGTCTGTAATGTAATAACTAGCACCGCATATTTTTATAAAAAAATTATAAACAACGTCATATTTTTGGAGCATAAAGTAAATCACAATTTATATTGGAATATTTTCGATGTTGTACATGAAAAGAATAAGTAAGTAAATTCAAGTCTTCCGATTTAAAAACGAATTTGCCCACATGGAAAATATCTTTAAATATCTTTTTAAATTATTCATTACATTCAAAATATTTTTTAAAATATATATATATATATATTGTATTATTCAATAGTGATTTATTTACTTTTGATGTTTACTTTTTCAAAGAAATGATTTGATTACTACATTATATTTCATAGTAGAAAAAAATAAACAAAGGGCATACAGGGTGGTCTTTTAAGAACGTTCAAATTCTGCACAGCCAGATTTCTCTCTTGGAGTACATAAAAAATGCCCAAAAATCTATACCTCTACGACACATAGTTTTCGAGAAAGAATAGTATGACGTCATATTCGATGGAAAGAAAAAAAAAGTTTTTTTTGAAACATGAACATTTATTTGCATATATTAACGTAGGATTACGTTTAAAATGTCCACCGCGCATAACGAGTCATGCATGCCCGCGCGTTGAATGACATCGAGCCGTCCGTCGCGTCGGTCGTTTTGAATCGTATTTAAGATTTTGCATCAAAAAGCTACATGTAATCTTCGCACGGTGGTAATGTATTGATCTCGTGAATATAACGACATGTACTCTATCTTCGGTCAATGTAATGGTAATGGCTTACGAACTGCTAGGAAGTAAAAATAGTCAATATTTTTTTTCTTGCACCGGATGTGATATCCATAAGTCGTACAGGTGCAGTTCATTGGGCATTTTTTATGTACTCCACACTCTAAAAAAGACATTTTCAAAATTGAGCAAAAAATACTCAAATCTGAATATGTATGTCGTATAGTCAAAATGGCTCTGAATCAAAATTACTCAAGTTTGAAGCATGCATATACTCATTTCTGCAAGCATGCACACACTCAAGAACAAAACATCATGTGCTCATATTTGAATATGTCCATGTTTCAAAAATGAGTATGAACTGACTTCTATGTACTCATTTTTGAGTATTTGCATGTTTTAAAAATGAGTATGAAAACTGACTTCTATGTGCTCACTTTTGAGTATTCCCATGGTTCACAAATAAATTTGAACTGATTCTATTCATTTTTGAGTATGTCATTGTGACAAAAATGAGTATGAACTGACCACTATGTGCTCAGTTTTGAGTATGTCAATGTTTCGATATTCTTAGTATTTCTGATATTTGATAATTGAAAGCATTGTGTATGCTTTTAAAAATATATTTATATAATATTATAAAAAAATATTTTAAACAAAAAGTTTCATAACAAAATGAAAACATTGATTTACTCAGATTTGAAAATGTCATTTTTCTCAGTGCAAGCAAGGAATCTGGCTCTGCAGTGTTTAGATGTTCTTGATAGAAAACCCTGTATATTATTTTTCTTTTTTATTCCATATAGGGAAACTATTTTTCATTTATACATTTGCACATAGAAGTTTTATTGGAAAGTGTTATTGAATTAATTTTATTGAAAAGAGAACAAAAATAACAACATTGGGCTGAAAGATTGAAATTCATTGTTTTCTACTAATGTAGGAAAATTGACTCAAAACGTGAAAAATCGCTAAAATTCGCGTGAAATTTTAAACAAAAAATCTAATGAAAAACACAAAATGCATTACTTCAGATATACACTGTAAAAAATGACCATTGTTTCCTATTTTATGAAAATATACTATAACCACGAACGAAAATATAATATAATCTTCTGAGTTATCCGAAATTCCGAATAGCGTGTTCCATTGTCTTTTGAATCCCCAGAAAACAATACATTTCCAAAATTTAAAGAATTATTTATAAAAACAAATTATTTTTCGCTGCCCGTATTTTTCAGAAACGTTTCCGAAGGGTTTTATAGTGTATTAATGAGTGTCTTCAGACTGGAATACCTGTTTTTCGAACGTCATCCATTCTCAAGTAAACGTTTTCAGCCGCATAAGTTAATTTATGCATGAAAGAATAAAGAAATAATCTTAATTTTAATGTTACTGTTAACGTTGTTAATTTTGCATCTTTGTCTGTTTTTTGAGCATGAAAATGTTTACTTGAGAATTGATAGCATTCGGAAAACAGGTATTCCAGGCTGAGGATAGTCATTAATACACTACTGAGAAATACGGGCAGCGAAATATGCTTTGTTTTTATAAATAATTCTTTAAATTTTGGAAATGTATTGGTTTTGGGGGATTCAAAAGACAATGGAACACGCTACTCGGAATTTCGGATAACACAGAAGATTATATTATATTTTCGTTCGTGGTTATAGTATTTTTTCATAAAATAAGAAACATTTTTTATAGTGTAGAGGTATTGTCCTCCTACATTTTGTAGGTCTGCGTGAGGTGGTCTCTTCAAAATATAGTAGATACACAGAGAAACTTCTTTCATTATTGTTATAGATTCTCTATTTTGTTATTTAAACAAGTTGGAAATTGTACGTCACACGTGACAAATCAGGTGCGTTCATACTATAACTAGTTATATAAATATTCAAATCTTGAGATTTTTTATTTTGTCAAATGAATTATATCGTTTTCAGATTAATTTCTGTAATAAAATAAGTATCTCGGTCACTTGACGATTAAACCTCGGAAGCTCTTATAACAAAAAAAACACCGATTTAAAAAAAAATACAATTCAAATTTCTTAATAAATATTTTTATTAATATCTTCTAAAGTTTTGATTCGATTTTCATAAAATTTGAGATGTCTCGACAAAATTCAAAAAAGATAATATATCTTAAATTTTAAATTATTCGGTTGGTTATTTTTTGCGTTGTTATATGCGAATGAGCAGACAGACGGACGGACGAACAAACAGACAGACGGAAAGACGACAATACGTGCTAAGCATTTATATAATTACGAAAACACCTAAAAAGAAAGTTCAGCATCTGAAATGAAACAACAAAACATTTGATTGTATTGAAATTAAATGTTGAAAAATGTATATTTAAAATTATATATATATATATATATAATATTTTAATTAATTTTGATTATGTAAAATATTTCAAGAAAAAAATTAAAAGAATATTCTAACAACAACAGAAAAAAGAACTTACTGTATAGGAAAATTCAGTAGTTATTTAAAACTTTTTCGTACGATTACGTGAGTTCTAAAGTCAGTTTGATATTCCATTTAAACGAATTAAAGATCAGTTCCAAAGTACGTTTTATGTTTATTGAAGTGATTTTGCCGTTTAAATTGCTTATCACGTAAAATCTTTGCATTTTTTTTTCATTTTTTTTTAACTAAAAGTAAAAGATAATTCAGAAATAGAAATGTTTTTAAAATGTTACAATTGTCTGAAATTATTTTTGCTTAAAAGCATTTTGCTAGAATATCTAAGAATTGATGTTTAATATATGGATTATTATTCTACTTAAACAAACTTACTTTAGAAAAATGAAATATATCTAATATAAAACAAGCTCTGAATGCTTAAATTCATCTTTGTCGAATTAAAATAAAAAGTGCTCATAAAAACATGTGATTCATATTACCTAAAAGATGATTAAAACTTTAATTAGATTCTTAATTTCAATTTTAAATTTTTTTTAAATTTTAAAACTTTTAAAATATTGAAAAAAATAATGTTTTAATGTTTTAAAACTTAAAATCTAATTAAAGTTTTAATCATCTTTTAGGTAATATGAATCACATGTTTTTGTGTGCACTTTTTATTGAAATATATCTTCCATATTGCAGTCTCTATATACTAAATTTATGATATCTGAAAACATACCAAACATCGGTTATAAAGTTTTTAAAATTTACTACACTCCATTAAATAATTTAAACTTTAACTTAATTCTTTTATTATTACAATGAAATAAAAAAATAAAATGCGACTAGAAGTTTTGTGAAAATAATCTTAAAATTTATGTAGGTTTCATTGACATGAAAGCTTTTAAATCCAAAAAATATAGTTTAATAATAATAATGTTCCTCTTAGCGATAATATTTCCCAAGGAATAAATTTTAGATAATTTAAATCTATATTTAAACCAATTAAGAATCCTTAGAGTATAACATTTTAAAATAATGAATCATATATCAATTAAGAAATAATAAAAAATACTTATAATACTATGATTTTGAATGTTTTTCAACAATATTGAAAAAAATTAAAATAATATTTTATGTTTTGTAGAAAGACATTTCTTGCAAATGAACTTTATTCAAAGACCCTCTCTTGTACAGTATTTTAGCTGTACGTTATTTCATTTGATATTTCTCTCTATAGAAAGCCTTATTTAGTTACAGTTTATTTTCTACAAGTTCTCTTATCAGTATTTAAAGTGTCGTTACGAACATCATTGTTATTTAGAAGCGACAAATAATTCCTGTGCAATGCGTTTACTAACAGAACTAGCTTTTTGCATATTATGAAGTACAGGGTGTCCATAATTAAAAGTCTTTAAAGTTGTCTACAGACGAAACTATTGGTTAGAAAGTTGTGAAATTTTGTGCAGGACATAATAAAGGAATGGGAATTTGTTTAGGCGAAACAAAAATTAGTTCAAAAAATCGCCGCCAGAGGGTGTTTTTTAATGAATTACACATTTAGCATGCATTTGCGATGGGTTACAAATTGTATTACAACAAAACATGTTGAACAAAACTTTTTTCAAAACTTTTATCATTTCCCAGAACACACTGCGGTCAACTGTGGAACATGCTATCTTACGATTCCGGATGATAGCTGAAAATGATGGTCGTCATGTGGAACATGTTTTGTTGCAATAAAATATGTAAACTATCGTAAATGTATGCTAAATGTGTAATTAATTAAAAACGCCATCTGGGGGCGAAATTTTGAACTATTTTTGTTCGCTTAAACAAATTCCCATTCCTTTATTATATCCTTCACAAAATTTCACAACTTTTTGACCTATAGTTTCGTCTGTAGACAACTTTAAAGTAGGATAACTTAATTATGGACAACCTGCATATATACACATTTATAGATAATATATAAGGCTAAATTAAAAAATAATAATAATTTTCCGACTATGGACGATAATTGCTGAAATTACGTTTATAAATGTGATATGCATTTTCCCTTTTCTTTTATCTATCATTTTACATTTTTATTTAACGCGGATTTTTTGTCACATTATTCTGAATATGTTTCAAAGTGTTTCACAATATATGCTTGACACATTAATTTTCTTTCTTGTTTAATATTATAATCTCTGTTTTAATGAAACATACTATTTAGAAAAATTACAAATGCTGTAAAAATGAAGCTACAGAACATTTGCGAAATATTTAATAAATGCTGAATTCTTGAATACAAAAGAACTGTAAGAAAGAAAAAGTAACAATAATCATTTGGAAACGAAACTATCAAAAATATTCTGTTCATATTAACCAAAAAAGAGTAATGATTTCTAATAAAAAATAAAGGAAATTAAAAAAAATGTTTTTTATGTTTCAGTCTTTTTAAAATATTTATTTTCAGATTTGTAGGGATAGGAAATTGTACTGTTATTCATGAATGGGGAAACTTGCTGGTAATTAACAGTATAATGTTAATTTCCAGAATTTGAAAAAAGAAAATGTATAGTTGAAAATTAATGGCAAGATTTATAAGCGTTGTGTTTTAAATTAATTTAAAGAAGATTAATTTACTTAACATTTTAAAGATATAAATAGTGGCATGACCATTGGATTAAAAAAAATAGTCAATAAATCTGCATAAACTCAAAATACTTTGCAAATATATATACAACAAATAAAACACTGAAATGATAACACTGAACCTTAATTAAACGTGTAATATTACTTGATTATTTATTACAAAGAAATAAAATGCAAGGAAAAATTTATAGGCAGAAAAATTATTAAACACAGAACAATAATTAATTAATTCTTGATTATTTATAGACACACATATATATAGAAATCGGTGTATGGGCGCTGTTGCTTAGTCATGATTATATTTATGAGTAACTTAGCACTTCTCAAATTTATTATAATTATATTTAAGCCTAATTATTTATCACATAATTAGAAAATTGCACCATTATTTTCTTGGCCTAAGATGAATGAAATTTTATCTTCTCTTTCTTAAATATCCTAAAACATATTTGCACTGTATTAACTTATATTCACACTAAGATATTTAATTTACACCACTGAACTACTATACACACTGCACTATACATCTCTTAGTGTATTTCTGTCACAGATCACAAAATTATGATGTCTGGAGACTGAAGATAATACTTGTGTTACACTGACTTTTCGCGATACACTTGTTACACACCAAATAACTGTAGAATTTATCAAAGCGCCACAATGTACATGTTCATCATGCGGAAGAAAATCTCACACCCACTTTGGAAAGTTTTCATCGCATCAAGCAGGATAAATGAAAACATTTTCTATCTTCACTCAGAATACACGTCAAAGGAAAGCATCAACCTTCCTTATTCTAGCAGAGAAGCTTTCGTAATTTAGCAGTTCAGGAAAATTCATTAGTCAGATGAAACATCATCCTTATTAAATTACATCTTGGATTTTAAGACATTCCCCAGCAGATAATTTTTTTTTACGTGAATACAAAACAAACCGGGTTCGGTCAGCATCCACAAGCAGGAAAGCTGCCGTGTTGTAAACTTGCTTGCGAATTTCCCTCTCAAGTGACGCTACGAACCGTGTTTACAATTTGGTAGAAGAAAAGCAGGGAGAAAAATCATCTTCCCTTTGTTGGTCCCATTAGGGATGAAGGAGACGCTCGCTTATTAGACAACCTCACTAAGTCAGAGTAGTCACTGGTGATTGCATTCGCTAGTTTTTTAAAGTAGAAATACGCTCTTTTTCTGAAAGCTGGTTGTATAGATATGTTAACAGTTGGTTTTAAAGTTTTGCAGAGGGACTTTTTTCTACAGGATATTTTTGAGTTCTACATGTACAGATTAAGTAAGTAAATAAAAATTATCCCCGAATAAAATCTACCTACAATAATAATCTGTCTACAGAAAAAGTAAGCTTAAGTATGCTATTTTAATGATCCATTACATCCAATATACATTTTGATGTAAACATAGTAATTAAATAGTTTAAAATAGGTAAAAGTTATTTATTTATGTTTGATGTTTTCGTTTTCAAAGAAAGGATTTGAATACTTTCTCATATTTCACATTAGAAAAAATAAATATTGTCTATACAAGTTGCTCCAAAATTCGATCGACAAATTAAGAGTGGTGATAAAAAGCATCAAGAGGATGAAAACTTACCATAGAACATGGGATCGCAAACCACGTTTAGTGGGAGAAAATCGCAAAATATTTATGAAGGGTGTGACGTGGAGTGGAACAAAAATAACCAATAATAAATAGAAAAAAACATTTATTTGACATAAAGCATGATTATAGTGCATCACAGTTCAACTTCAGAAAGGAGATGACGAGACATTTGTATAGGGATACGTTTTAACGCATCGGCAATCCTTCGTCCGTCGGTGTCGGCTGTGCAATGACCTTCATGGAAGCAACTTCGAACAATGTCTGTAAAAATGTGTTGTTGTCTACGAGAAATTTGTATAGGAATATGTTTTAACGCATCGGCAATCCTGTAGTGGCTCGATTACTCAGTTTAAAGCAACTGAATACCCATTTATTTTATTTTATTTTTATTTATTTGTTAAAGTTATCGGAACATTTTTGATTTGAAATCTGGCAACGGTCCAGGTGTTGTTGTCATTAGAATGAAAGAAAAAGAATAAAATGATATCGTTTTGGCTGCTGTATTTTTGTGATATTTAATAAGTTTTATAAAGACAATTATCTACGATAATAAATATATTATTCACGCTCCTTTCTAACATTCTACGAGCCACACCCCACACAAACTGGTGACCCGTTAAGTTTTAAAAATGTCTACGAGTGACAGTGAACCGGAAAAGAACGATTCGCCTTCCACGGTAAAGCAAGAAGTTAACAAGGTGAGTATTAAAATTCTACCTTTCTGGATTGATAGACCAGAGATCTGGTTTTATCAAGTTGAGGCTCAGTTTAAAATTAACGAAATCACTAAAGAGGAAACTAAATTCAATTATTTAGTTGCGCAACTTGAGCCGAAATTCATAGAGAATATTTGGGACATAATAAGTAGTGAAAGCTTAACCAAATATTCCGATTCGAAAACTAGATTGCTTAATTTATTTAAAGAAAGTGAAAATGTTCGAATTAAGCGATTGATAACCGGAATTGAACTTGGCACTATGAAACCTAGTCAGCTACTTCAAAAGTTAAAAACTGTCGCTACTGCTGATGTTTCAGAAAAGTTGATTAAGACGCTTTGGCTTGAAAAATTGCCCGATTGCATAAAAAATATATTGCTTGTTAGTGAAGAAGATTTAAATAAATTAGCTGTAATGGCAGACAAAATCAGCGATATGAATCCCAAAACCGAAATCTTTGCCACAAGTAATAAAACTGAAATTGTTAATGATAGCACGACGTCGTTTGCTAATAATGAACTTTTAAATCGAATTGCTTCTCTGGAACAGCAAATTTCGCAACTGTGCGTTTCACGACAATCCAGGCCTAACTTTCAAAATAACGAAAACCGTTCTCGCTCCCGCAGCAGGTCTCGTCAGCGCTACAATCCTAACGGCAAACTGTGTTATTTTCATTTCCGTTTCCGTAATCGTTGTTTCCCTGATAAATGCATTCAGCCATGTGCTTGGAACAAAAAAATCGATTCCAAACAGGAAAACTTAGATCTGCAGTAGATCTAGCGGCACATACTACTGCAGAAAATGTCGAAATTTGTCGCAAATTTCGATTATATGTGAAAGATTTAAGAACAAATTTGCGATTTTTAGTTGACAGTGGTGCTGATATAAGTGTTCTTCCAGCCACTGGAAAAAACAAAGAATCTTCCGATTATAAGCTATATGCAGCAAACGGAACAGAAATAGAAACTTTTGGCATTAAAATTCTAAATCTAGACTTAGGATTTCGAAGGGATTTTCAATTCCCTTTCGTGATTGCTAAAGTCACAAAAGGAATTCTTGGAGCAGACTTTTTGAATAAATATAATCTTCTAATTGACCTGAAAAATAAACAGTTAATTGATGGAGAAACAAAACTTTGTGTAAAAGGTGAAGTTTCTTCAATTGCTTTTAACAATATTGGCACACTGAACAAAACTGTTAAATTTCAAAATTTATTTTCTAAGTATCCCGATATTGCGAAGCCAAATTTGCTAATTTCAACATCCAAGCATGATGTGAAGCACTTTATCTGTACGGAAGGTCCTCCAGTGTACAATAAAGCTCGTCAACTCGATTCAAAACGACCTGGCAATAGCCAAAGAAGAATTTAAATACATGCTCGACAATGATATTATTCGTCCTTCTAAATCCCAATGGGCAAGTCCATTACATTTAGTGGTTAAAAAGGATGGATCTTATCGTCCTTGTGGTGATTACAGACAGCTTAATTCCCGTACCATTCCTGACAGATACCCAATTCCCAGAATTGACGATTTTCATCATATTTTGAAAGGTGCAAAACCTTTCTCGAAAATAGATCTTTTTAAAGCTTACTATCAAATACCGATTGCAGAAGAGGATAAATGTAAGACAGCTATCATTACTCCTTTTGAATTATATGAGTTTAATGTCATGAGTTTTGGTCTTAAAAATGCCCCCGCAACGTTCCAAAGATTTATTCACGAAGTGTTAAGAGATCTTGAATTTGTTTTTCCATATTTAGATGACATACTAATTGCTTCTGCTGATGAGACCCAACATGAAAATCACCTTAATTTAGTTTTTGAAAGATTACACAAATACGGACTCAGAATCAATATTTCCAAATCAGTATTTGCAGTTCCAGAAATAGAATTTCTAGGTTATCTTATTACACCCGAAGGTTCACGTCCCTTACTAGAAAAAGTTCAAGCTATTTTAAATTATAAATTACCAGAAACCATTCATGATTTAAGAACTTTTCTTGGCATGATTAATTTTTACCGTCGTTATTTAAAAGATGCTGCTAAACACCAAGCATTACTACATGGATACCTTAAAGGTTCCAAGAAAAAAGATAAAAGCAAAATTGACTGGACTGAAGAAGCACGAATGCAATTTGAGATTTGCAAACAAGATCTAGCAAATACAGCTTTATTATCCTTCCCAAATTCTGATTTACCTCTAGGTTTGTTTACAGATGCATCAGATTTGGCCATAGGCTCTGTCCTGCACCAATATGAAAATAAATCTTGGAAACCTATCGGTTTTTATTCAAAGAAGTTAAGCGTCACTCAACAGAATTATAGCACATACGACCGTGAACTATTGGGCATTTACTTATCGGTAAAATATTTTAAATACTTACTTGAAGGAAGAACCTTTACGATTTATACGGATCATGAACCGTTGGTGTATGCCTTTTTGCAAAAACCTAACAAAGCATCACCAAGACAGTGCAGACAATTACAATATATTTCCGAATTTACTACTAACATCAGATATGTCAAAGGTAAAAATAATATTGTAGCAGATTCATTATCAAGACTTGAAGAAATTACAATAATCGATTATGATGAAATAGCAAAAGAACAATCTCAAGACGAAGAAACTAAAGATTTGCAAAAGTCTAAAACTTTACAGTTAAAACAATACCCTCTTCCTTCTGGTCAGAATCTGTGGTGTGATGTTTCTACTTCCAATATTCGTCCTTATATACCTCATACTTACCGAATGAAGATTTTCCAGAAATTTCACGGATTATCCCATCCGGGAGTAAAATCAACAGTTAAGCTAATAACATCGAAATTCATTTGGCCTAACATTAATAAAGATGTTACAAAATGTGCTAGATCATGCATTTCATGCCAAAAAGTAAAAATTACTCGTCATACAAAATCAACAATTGGTGAATTTCAAGAGCCCTCAGAGAGATTTCGAGTAGTCCATATTGATCTCGTTGGTCCACTACCACCATCAAATGGCAACATCTATTGCTTAACCTGCATCGACAGATACACCAACTGGATAGAAGCCATTCCACTGGATAACAGCACGGCAGAGACTGTAGCAAAAGCCTTTTATAATAATTGGATCTCTAGATTCGGAACACCTTCAAAGCTCATTTCTGATCGTGGAGGTCAATTCTATTCAGAAATAGTACAAGCCCTTTCAAGATTATGCGGTATTAAGCTACAACATACAACAGCCTATCATCCGCAATGCAATGGCAAAGTAGAACGGCTCCACAGATCACTAAAAGCTTCTCTAAAAGCGCATAATCAAATAAATTGGACTGAAACGTTACCTACAGTTCTCTTGGGTCTTCGCACAGCAATTCGAACAGATACTCCCTACACTATAGCAGAAATGGTTTATGGAGAGAAACTTCGGCTGCCCGGTGAATTTTTACAGCCGAGTACCATGCAAGTCTCACCAGGAAGTTTTATTCATAAATTACAAGAGCAGATTCAACTAATTGGACAAAGAAAAATTCAACATAAATATATTCCAAATATATTTGTTCATAAGGATTTGGAATCAAGTACACACGTTTTCCTAAGGATAGACAGGGTACGCAAACAACTAGAACCACCATATGAAGGTCCTTATGAAGTAATTAGTCGCTCTTCAAAATATTTCACTATAAAAATTAAAGGTAATAATGTGAATGTATCTATAGATAGACTGAAACCAGCATATATCCTCTCAGATGACCCCAAAATAGATTCACACCCTGAACAAGAACCCAGTTACAAATTAAGACTTCATCTACACAAAATCTGAACAATAGAAACTTTATTCAACCTGGTAATACAGTGGAAAAGCCTGTACCTGTTTTGAAACAATCACGAACTGGTAGAACAATTAAACTTCCAGTAAGATTTACAGACTAAAAAATTTGCTTCTTTCTTTATGTAAATATTTTGAATAATTGTAAAATTGTATTTATTTTGTATATATATTGTTATCTGTATGTTTTATACTTTCCTACCTCTTTTTAACGTAACGTTCGTTACTGGTAGGGGAGTAAATGTAGTGGCTCGATTACTCAGTTTAAAGCAACTGAATACCCATTTATTTTATTTTATTTTTATTTATTTGTTAAAGTTATCGGAACATTTTTGATTTGAAATCTGGCAACGGTCCAGGTGTTGTTGTCATTAGAATGAAAGAAAAAGAATAAAATGATATCGTTTTGGCTGCTGTATTTTTGTGATATTTAATAAGTTTTATAAAGACAATTATCTACGATAATAAATATATTATTCACGCTCCTTTCTAACATTCTACAAGCCACACCCCACAATCCTTCGTCCGTCGGTGTCGGCTGTGCAATGACCTTCGTGGAAGCAACTTCGAACAATGTCTGTAAAAATGTGTCGTTGTCACTATTCTCATGTTGAACTGTAATGCCTTTTAATCATGCTTGACGTCATATAAACGTCTTTTCTAATTTTTATTGGCTATTTTTGTTCCACTCGACGTCAGACCCTTCTCAACTATTTTTTCGATTTTTTCCCACTAAAAATGGTTTGCGACCCCATGCTCTATAGTAAGTTTTCATCCTCATGATGCCTTCTATCATCCCTCTTAATTTGACGGTTGAATTTTGGAACACCCTGTATATTACATTTCTCTTTTGTAATCCATACAGGAAAATGACTTTGCACACATGCATATGCAATGAAAAGTATCTCTTACTGCTTTGCATGCAATTAATCGAAATTAATCAATCGCTCTATATTATTTCATTCTTAACATAAAAAATGAATCAACAAAACATATGATTGCAGTGACATTAATTGGTTAAATAATAAATTTAAACAACCTCGTTTTGAATTGGCTATTTAAATAGTTATACTTTTCTTTAACTATATTTAGACTAATGTCACAGCTAAATTAACGTTTAAAGCGATTTATGTTTCTTTCGGTAAACTCAGGCAAGAAATATATTTACAAATGATACTTTTTAGAACCTGTAGAAAAAATATATAATTCCCTTTTATTAAAAATTATAGCATTATGACAAAATATCCTAAAAAAGGATTCTCCGGTAAAATAAAATGTCTCTAGATAGCAAGATATACAGTAGACGTAGACAAAGTCATGTCGATCATTAAATTGCTTCTTAATTTTTTAATGTATTGTCTGTTGTATTCTGTATTGGTGTTTCACATTCGTTTGGCAAAATTTATTATTTATTATACTTGATTAATTTTAACATAACTATTCTAATCGTTAAGGAAATCTAATCATAATTTCTTATCTGAAAAGTGTGATTTTACATGACAAGATATTTAATTTCTTAACTAAGCGGATATTCTTTAATTATGTCAAACAAGTAAGGAATTAAACATTTTTAATATTGTTCTCCCAAACATATTTTTCAATCTGAAAAAAAGGAAATTTTCTCGAAGGCCTGTGTCATTATTACGATATAAACATAATGATTAATAAGCATAGATATATACTTGAAAATATTCAGTATATTCATACGAAAAAAATAAATATACTTATTCCTGAAATTCATTTTAAAAATTGGTATTATTTGAAAATTCTGATATTTCATTACAAAACAGTTAATTTCCTAACTAAGCGGAAATTCTTTAATTCTGTCAAAACCGTAAGTGATTAAATATTTTTGTATATTTCTCCCGAACTTATTTTTCAAACTGAAAAAAAAGCATTTCTCGAAGGCCTGTGTCTTTATTACGATGTAAACATAAGCACATTATGAATATTACATAATATAATATTATGAATATGAACATTATGAATATTATGAATATGAACATTATGAATATTATGAATATGAACATTATGAATATTATGAATATGAACATTATGAATATTATGAATATGAACATTATGAATATTATGAATATGAACATTATGAATATTATGAATATGAACATTATGAATATTATGAATATGAACATTATGAATATTATGAATATGAACATTATGAATATTATGAATATGAACAGTGAATATGAATATGAACATTATGAACATTATATGAATATTCTGCATCAATATGAACATGAACAGTATTTCAAGTATGAATATACTTGAAAATATTCAGTATATTCATACGAAAAACAAATAAGTACACTTATTCCTGAAATCCATTTTAAAAATTTGTATTATTTTTTTCCTTTTTTTTTCTTATCTTTAATATTTTATTTAAGAAAATTTTGAGTAAATAAGCCATTTCAAAAATGTTTTAAAATATTGTTACATACACATATACACAAACAAACACATACACAAAAAACATTTTATGTAGGAAATGTCAGTAGTTATTCGAAACTTTTTCGTGCGATTACGTGAATTCTAAAGCCAGTTTAAAGTTCCATTTAAACGAATTAAAAATCAGTTCCAAGGTACGTTTTAGGTTTATTGAAGATATTTTCCGATTTATTTTCCTGATATATTCGAAACTAATTCTGTATTTTATTATTTTTTTTAAACAACATAATTTAGAAATAGAAGAAGATTCAGAAAAATAAAATATTTATAAATGATTGTAATTGTTTTGCATAAAAGGATTTTAATAAAATATCTAAGTAGTGATTCTTTATAAATGCATTATTATTGTATGTAAAAATACTTATTTTAGAATAATTAAATATATCAATATATATATATATATACACATTGGTCTCTATATTCTACATGATATGAAATCTGAAAAGATACGAAATATCAGTTTTAAACTTTTAAATCATACTACACTTCATACATGTATTTAAACTTTAAAAATTTTTATTACAAAGAAATATAAAATATACAATTAATGCGGTAATAATCTAAATATTAAGTAGGTTTTCTTAACATGAAAGATTTTAAATCCAATAAATATAGTGTAATAAGGATGTCCCTGTTAGGGATAATATTTTCTAAGAAAAACATTTTCGGCAATTTTTATTTTTATTTAAACTAATTAAGCATCCTTATATATCGTTGGAGTAAAAATTAAAAAATATATATATTATAATGCTTCTTTTAACCGACTTCAATTTTGATAATTTTGTAAAACAAATATTCTTTTACTTTTTTCTATGGGTTATTTAAATAAAATTTAATCTTAAACATTTTATACAAAAGTTCAATCTCAATCCCAATATTGTTAACAAAAATAGATTTACGTGTTTTTCGACATTATTCGAATAAATTAAAATAAGAGTTCACATTTAGAAGAATGCTAAAAATAAAATTAAAAAATAAATAAAAACAGTGTCATGTAAATAAACTTTGTTCTTTATTCAAATCCCTTCTCTTCTCTTAGACGGTGTAGAAGGTGCATGTTAGTTCCTCTGAGATTGTTCTCTAGAGAAGGTCTTATTTAGTATACTTTATTTTCTACAAATTCCTTTATCAGGATTTAACGCGTCGTTAAGAAGAGCATTGTTATTTAGCAGCGACAAGTAACACATTTGAGACTTTTATCGGAAGCTAAATTAGATCTTATACGGCAAATAATGCTTAAGAAAAAGAAAATTTGATTTGATTCTTACTTACATTGGATTATTTGAATCATTACCATTACTCCCAAAAACTGTATTTATATGTTCTAGAGACTATTTTTCTATTTATAACAAAAAATAAATTTAACAATAATTCAGTATTAAAAACAAATGGGAGTGTGATCGAAGATCGCACAAAGGGTTTCTCGTTTAATATTCCTTTCAAAACACTTTATCCTTTCTTTAATAAATCCAAATAAATTCCATAAAAAAAAGTCATGTTTAAATTGAATGTCATGTCAAATAAAAATTGACTGGTTTAGTTTTTCGTTTTTTCGAATATCTGAACAGGCCCGCTAGTATACTACTCTATCATAATAATATCTGTCATGTGAACTAAATGCGATTTAAAAAAACAATTTTAGAATTAAACATGTTATATAGAGAACTTCAGAATGTTAAAATATGCCAATATTTCTATAATCGGTTTTTTATCGTGATTCAATACGTCATATCTACTTGCTTTCTCTATCACTCATATTGATACTTTCTTTATATTATTCTCAAACATCAGAAAAATTCAGTTAAACTTCCAATATGACGTCTGATAAATTTTCTTTCTAATTCTCTAATGACGTCATATTAACCTGTTTTCTGTACTTACACACACTCATACTACTTGTATTATTAAGAAATGTTTGAAAATTTCCGTTTTATTACCATTATGACGTCATATTAATCTTTTTTTCAATTGGTAAAACTTTTTATTTAATTTTCATTTTAAATGTGGAAATCTTTCAATAGAAAAGTAATTATTGTAGAAAGAATTTTATTGTGGATTTTTAATTGTTGGCAACTCCTCTAACGAAAAATGTTTAAATTTAACAGGAAAAGGCTGATAGATTTATTTTTTTAATCTATCTATAAAAATAATATATTTTCAAAATTTTATTATTTACAGCGTCACAGTAGGTATTCAGCTGTATGTACACAGAAATTCAAATCTCTATCTTATACAGTTTCTAAGAACCGGGTTTGTGACAGACTGACAGAGAAGCGAGACGACTAGAGTTTCGTGAGATGAAACGTCAGAGACGGAACATAAGTTTCCCCACGATACTATGAGCAACGTTTTTATTCAAGACAAGAGCGAGCATAAGGAAACGGGTTTAATTTATTTTTCTTTGTTATCACAAAATACATCAACATATTTGTCATAGATTACAAAAATTATAAAACACTGTTTCAAATATGCATGTTCAACTTACGTAATAAGTGTTTTGCGGCCATGTTTGCCCCTTCTTTGACGCACAAGTACCTTCCTCTCGGTGTTTCCTTCATATCTGGAAAGAGGTAGAAGTCACTGGACGCCGGTCATATAAGGTTGATAGACAAGGTACTTAAGGTGCCTGCCTACGTACGGAGCAATTTTTTCCCAAAAATCTATTTGATTATTTTTTTTAACTTATTTTTATTAAGATTATGACTAGAAACTATGAAAAAAAGCAAAAAAATATTTCATTCATTGACCAAATTTTGGTAAATTGGGGATTTTGTGTTTAAAATAGTGAAATTAGGCCCAATACGCAAAACACCCTACAGAAAATTCTATTGTATGTACATTAATTTCCTTTTAACAGTTCATACTTATGACATTGGTAATGTCAATGAACTAAAATATAAGAGATATTTTAAATATTTCAAAACTTATAAAACAGGTCGCACCTTTTTACATGCTAATTTTCATAAAATTAATCGATGTCATTCCACGAAAACATCCATAACACAAAAAAATATTTATTCTAAAATAAAATCATTAGTTTATTGCCTCCACAACAGTATAAACAACGATAAATTTAAGTTACATAGTGGTATTCTAATAACTTTTTGAGATATCATGTTTAGCGTATGAAATTTTCACCAAAAATTACATATTCCAAAAAATGCATTTAAAGTTTAGATTTATGTTTTACTACAAGAATTTACATAGTAATATGCATCTAAACTTCACTGTTTTTGAGCCATATTCTTCTTTCAAGTACTGAGCCTTTGTTTATTTCTTTAAGGCCATATTTTTGCTACCCCTCTTTCAGTTAGTACCTAAAAAAGAACTTTCTGTTATAGTGACATCTATTGAATTGTTTAAAAACCGCGACAAGTCAGGTTCCATTTATCGTACAGTAAAAGTAAATACAGTTTTGGATAGATACAAAGATGGACTTTAATAAAATATAATAAAATCGTTTTGACAATTTTTCATAATTTATATAGTTTGTAAGGTATATGAATTACTTCTGAAGTTGTGGAATTATGGGATTTTGCTTTAAGAGCCTACACTAGTCACGGGAAGAAACACTCAAGCTGATGGGAAGGTAATTTAGAGATTTCTAGCTCGCATTTTAATATTTTTAAATGATTTTTTTAAATAGGATAAATGAGGTCGGTATATAACGTTGTAATTTTTTAATTTTTTTTTAGTTTGGTTACATTTATTTCGTAAGCGGACATTTTCATTTTTCAACCGATTGGAACCGGTTCTGACAGTGAAAGTACCTTTATATAAAAAAACTGGAACCAAAATCGAAAAACTAAAGACTAACAACGTTAGAAATACACCTCAACTATCGTATGCAAAAAAAATCATAAAAAAAAATTAAATTGAGCGAGAAATGTGTAAAAAAAACCTTCCCATATACTGTAAAAAATCCTGAGGTTACTAAAATTTTTTTAGTATATTTGTATTCCACAGATTTTTTTAGTAACCGGTACTAAAAACCGGAATCGTTGCTAGCTGTTTTCTAGTAATGTTACTAGCTGTTTTCTAGTAATTCTTACAGTAAGAATACAATTTTTTTTTTAGTAATTGCAAAAATCAATGATAACATTTTTGCAATTAGAAAAATAGAATAACTAAAAAATTTTTAGTAGAATCGCCCCCTTTTTTTTTTTTTTTTTTTTTTTTTTACAGTGTAGACTTAACATTAGAGTTCGAGTTTCTTCGGCTGACTAGCGTAGGCTCCTCAAGGGACACTCCTCTTAGACATACTATCAAATATTTTTATAAACATATATCATTTTTTAAAGAACAAATGTAAATTTTGTGATATAGTTTTTAAATTTAATAACATTTTAAACGAAACGTCTCGTAAATTTATGAACTTTTTGAAATTTTCAGAAAGTAATTTAGTTTAAGCAAAAAATAAATAAAATTTCATGAAATCTGTAAAAATGACTATTTACTTAATATTTTAATTTTTTAAAAGTAAACTACGTATATTACTAAAACTCCTATCTCTAATTTCGTCAAACGCGCCATAATGATCGTCCGTAAAAGATAATGAGTTATTTGAACAGTATGTGATCAGGTTTCTTGCACTTTAAACGTACTAAAATATTGAAAAAATACAAAATGAAAAAATATAATTCAAAGATAACAACTCTGAATTCTATGAAGAGAAATGGATACAATAAATATACTTTTCGTATAATTTTAATTGACAGTATTAGACTATACGAAATATTTCAAAATTCATTTTAAGAAAAAAAGGAAGAAAAATGTTACTTTCCTCATTTGTGGAAAAATAAAAGGTATCAAGACCACTTAAGCAAATTTTAAAATGCTTAATTTCGGTATATTTGGAATTTGATTAATACCAGATATTTGATGGGAATAATTTGTTTGCCTGTAACTTGAAATTGTAAAATAAGTTGTATATTATATACACGGAATTTCAAGGTTCAAATGACAAAGTTTATGAGAGCCGCATTATATATATATATATATATATGTACTAGGGGGTTCACTACGCTCTCCAAACCCCTACGTAATCGCTTTGCGATACCGATTATTATCGCGTAGCAATCCCTATTTTCCAGAAGAAAAGAAAAGAAAAAAAGCCGGCAAAATCTACGCAAATTTTCATTGGTCCATTTCCAAATCGTCTGGCACATTTTCAAACACCATGTATACAAAAAAAATATAATTTGTATTTAATTGTAATGAAAAAATGTCATCAATAAATGCATAATCATAGAATAAACCCAATGGACAATATTCCCGTGACGTCATAATATGTATTTGTATTTGCTTATAAAGATAAAGTGCACGCGGATAGTAATTTTTACCGAAATTTAACTTTCAAATTATAAAATTCGGCCTAAAAGCCACGTGTCTTTAATATTTATTATTTCTTTTATCCTCGCAACAGTGGAAAGTAAAAAATAAAAATGCAGGGAAGATCTACGCAGAGTTTCATTGATACATTTCCATAATCGTGCTTTTTTTTATATAGGGGGATATGTACCATAGACATATAGTAAGATATATCCGAAACAAATACGTGCGCTTAAACTGTTTATTTAATGTAAATGATATTTTTAATGAAATCTAATGAGTTATTTTAACTCTTGTATACTTTTTAAAAGATCAAAACTGCTACACTCACAAGTAAGGTCTCCATAAGCGCATAGTTACAAAAAATTAAATAATTACAAGATATTCTCGTTAGCAGATATATGTTTATGAAAAAAACAATAATGAACATTGTTTTTGACGTATTTCTGTCTGTTGGCATTTAAAAATATGCGATAGAGACGCCCAGCCAAGCAAACTACTGCCAAACCCCCTGAGCGCCTAAGGAAGAGGAGTTCCATTTTCTCCTCCTCGGAAATATCGAACTATTATCGCACACTATGGATTATTGCAATAAACGGGTGGGAAGCATCTTGTACTAGTGATCTTAAGGAGGTTCCACTTTCGAAGGTAGCTGCCTTCTTATTGCGCTGATGACAAGTAGACGGACGAAAGAAAGTGGTAGAAAAAAATCTCGTCGCATATTTCAGCGTTCAGGCGTTTGCAATATTTCGAATGCTATTGTATTTAGGTTTCAGTATTCAAAATGTTAAGGCAAAAAATATTTTCTAATCTTGATACTGAACATGTTTAAGCATGTTTAACTTAAATAAATATACTTTTATAACTACAGTTTTGTCATATACATTTATATTTATATATAATGAAATTTATCGATTGTATTATACGGTTTAGAACAAAATTTAAAATAATTAAAATAGTTTCAAACTTAAAATTAAATTCCTATTTTGAGAATTGTCACTTTGACTTCGATATTTTTAGTGTCGGAGGCAACAACGTGCTGGTATACAACATTAACTGTTTCCGTGGAAACAACGACTTTTTTAACTTCGAAATTTCCAAATGTATAACGACAGCTTTCTTAACTGGTCTGTTAATTTTATAATTCACTTAAAATTTATCCAGCTGGCGAAACCATTTAAAATTAATAACTGCAACAACACACAACTTGTGTATATTAAATAAGCTTATAGAAATAATAATAAACAATGTCATTGTTTAAGTATAAATTCATAAAAACTGTGCATTTAATGAATCCTTTAACAAGCAATTTGAAATGCATTAAAATAGTTTGCATTCGGTGAGGAAAAAGTATCGCTTGATGAATCGCGCGAATAATTTACCTTATCTAATCCTTTATAAAGTACATGGGTAGCTTATTTCAGAATATTTTGAGTATGCACATTAAGGAGACCTTCCTTGTAAAAAAACAAATTTTTGTCCATGTTTAGCATTCTTTAAATATTTATCTTACAGCATATTTCTTCAACATGTATTTAGAAAAATATTGACATGCGTTTAAATGCCGAACAATTAATTTACGACAACAATTCAACGAATTATGATATTTTAAATTTTATGATGTTTTTAGTGTTTAGTGGCACTAAAAACAGAAATACAAGGATTTTGTAAATTAAAAAAAAATCTCTATAAAAGGGTTACAGAATATTTTGAATTTCATTAATGATCAGAAAATCTCATTTTTATCAGAAGCTAACGGCACATATCTGCATAACATCCATTGAGAAATAGATTGCTGAACGTTGTTACCAAATCATAGTAAAAGGAACATTCATTTAATAACAAACATGACATTTTTTTTATATATTATCAAATTTAATTATGTTTACACTTTATATGATTGCTTAATAAGTTTTAATCATTTTCTTTTCTTTTTTTTGAACGTTTTTTAGGGTACTTTATTTTGATGATTTATATTAACGAAAAATTTTTACTTTTATAAAAATGGCACGGATAGTTATTATGAAAATGACATGTTTAGTTCTTTAAAATGCCATGTACAGTATGATCCTATAAAAACACACGCAATCACCTTTTTGAAATATCTTATTTAATTCGTTTGTCAGTTAGGAAATACATTAATGAAATGGATCTACTAAATTAACTAACACAAAACAGCTTATTTAAAGTTATATTTCATGAAAGGATTTCAATTTTAACTCAGAAGTTTTAAGAATTTTATTTTAAATTTTTGCACTTTCATTTCCATTACATCAAATTTTCTTTAAATTTTTTTCTACAAAATCAATAATTTTTAATCAAGATGTATCTGTCTCTTTTTTACTAATTCCAGTATAAAATAATTTAGGAAATGAGCACATATATTTCGAGTGAATATAGCTAAACTAACACGTTGCTCAACTAACTTTTTCATTTTCAACAAAGTGCTTCAAAAATTATGTCTTTCAAATACGGATGAATAGAGATTGATTAACATGAAGAGTTCTCAAAATGATTTTATTAGATGAAATGAGACAGTATATATAATTATCCTCTCAACAGCTGTCATGTAAGCAAACACGAACGTTTATCTATGTATTTCATTGGGAATTAAAATTTTAAGAAGAAAAAAAATTCAACGAAAATATTGTTTAAGGGGACTCTATATTCTTTCAAAAATCTGATTATTTTAAATATTTTATAATATTAATTTTAGATATTATTAAATGATTTTTTATGTCAATGGTTCTGTTGGTATATTTTAAAAAAATATGTTTTATAATTAATATTAACTATAGATTGTAGTCATATGATCCTTCTTATTTCCTATATTTTTACAAGTACAGTCGAACCACGTTATTACGCGCACCGCTTAATACGCGAAACCGCTTAAGACGCGAATTTTCCTCGGTCCCTTGGTAAACTCCTATCTTATGTGTGTAATAAATCCCTCTTAATACGCGAACGGTTAATACGCAAAACCGCTTAAGACGCAAGTTTTTGCCAGTTCCTTGGGAAAAAAAAACCCTACGTTTAATACGCGTATGCAGCCTGGTTCCAAACAGAGAACTTTTTAGAAGGAAATTGTCTCAAGCATTACGACAATTCTTTAAACTAGGAATGCCTTTTCTGTCCAGATTTAATGCAACCATTAATTGCTCTACTAAACAAATCCATTTCAACCTCTCACTGGAATAAAATTCATACAAGTGTGCGGTGAATTAGCGGCTGTCAGAAATAAAGAAATCGTTTGTTGGAAAACAAATGGTGTTTCCGCAGCTTGTAGAAAATTGCTCAAGTCGTGATATCAGCAATGTGGATGACATGTACTCTTTTACAAACTGACAACCAGCAAAACAATGGCCATGAGAAGAAAAATATGTCATGCGGTAAGCTATGCAAAAACCATCTTGCTGCTCTGGTCAGTGCAAATTCTGATGGATCAGACAAGTTAAAGTTATATGTCTTAGGGAAAACACGCAACCCACGTTGTTTTAAAAACGTCAAAAACCTCCCCTGCCTGTATGAACGTCAGCGCAAAGCGTCAATGACCGGATACCTTTTTTCAGCGTGGGTTCGTAATTTTGACTGGCGGATGGGAAAATAATCTCGCTATGAGTTATTGTTTGCGGACAACTACCCTACACATCCGAATATTTATGAATGTCCAAGTTCAATCTTTACCTCCAAATTGGACAAGTGCGACCCAGGCAATGGACCAAGGAGTCATTAACAGCACCAAAGTAAATTATAAGGCTCTCGTAGCACGACAATACCTTCAGCAATAGAACACGGCAACAACCTCCTTCTTGCGAGTGTCGTCCTCGACGCTATTCACATGCTTACCGCAGCGGGTGAAAGTATCACTCCAAATACGATTTGCAAATTGTTTACAAAAAGTGGGCTTTGGAAATAGCGAAGAAGTCATTGGTGACGAGCCGACCTCGCACCTGTTGAAGAAGATTAGCTCAGCGCACAAGAAACTCTAGGAGAAGATATTTTTTCCATTTAGTCACGTTCATCAATATCGATCTAGTCAAATCCGAGCTCAGAAGTCGCCGATGTAACTGTCACTGGTAAAACAGAGGAGGAGGAAGCAGATGATTAAACTGAATCCTTGGCCCAACACCTGTTCTCCAAAGTTACAGAAGCGTTCAATCTTCTCAGACAGTGAGCATCATTGCTGGACAAAGGTCCCTTGATGAGGAAGCTCACCTGAACATAACTGAAAATATCATGCTGAAGTGTCAAACAGGCCACAATTAACTGCTACTTAACCAAAAAGTAAATTTTACGTCATTAGTGACTTTATTAACTTTGATTATTTTTTTCTACAATAACTTTTAACTATTATCGACACTGTTCTTTATTTATACAGTATAAGAAAAAATAATTCAAATTTTGTTAAGATTAGTTTTAGTTAAAGTGATTTGCAGGAATTTTTGTCCTGATTTTGTTCAATTTTATGTGTCGTACATAATATCTCTAATGTTGAAAAAAAAAACTTACTGGTTTTTACTCACGGCAGCAATCTTGATTTG
This sequence comes from Maratus michaelseni, assembly GCA_963931845.1. Taxonomy (NCBI): domain Eukaryota; kingdom Metazoa; phylum Arthropoda; class Arachnida; order Araneae; family Salticidae; genus Maratus; species Maratus michaelseni. The sequence continues at coordinate 435,915,491 of OZ007587.1, read as the reverse complement.
AATTTCAAACTTTCGAACGCTCCTGCTAAATCAATATATAATAATAGAACAAATAAAATACCATTCTAAGGCTAAACAACCCTAAAAATTGTCATAAAATTGTCTTTTATACGTATAGGGTGTTATTAGGTGGACGATTGGAAGAAACTTCGTGAACTTTGTTTAAAACGAGAAATTTTAATGGTTCTTTTATTCCAGTATTAACGGTGTTCGACTGCATCATATTTCCACGCCAAAAATGTTTTAAAGGGTTTTTCTTTATTATTTATTGTCAAAATTAATTTAGTCACTGTAATGTATAATATTTCAATGTATTTTCTTCTTACAGTTCATTCTTAGGCTGACCCGCCTCTGCCTATCTGTTGGTCTCCGGCCTATAAGAATTAAGGTAGACACTCGTGACGGATCTTTCGAACATGCCCCTAGCATTTAAATCTAATAAACGAGATTGTCTGTAAGACACCCTGCTTAGCCTTCTTGATCTCACGTACGTAACCTTCACGTACTCACCCCTTGTCTGAGGAATATATTTGAGATAAACATGCCAAAAATGGAAAAAAAAATTCTCTTTAATTTTGTTCGTTATCATCATCATAATGTTAGAAATATATATATTTTTAAAAAACAAAACTTTAAACGAAATAACTATTAAAATTACAAAAATTCGACAAAATTACAAAAATACGACAAATGGCGTGAAACTGCCGTACTTTTCTACTTTTCATGGGAAAGTATCGCCATCTATTGGCAAAATGGTAAATTACATATTATGCTTTTGACGAACTGAGTTCGGGCTTCACGGAATTGAAACACCGATTTTTCTCTGGACCGAAGTCAGATGGGGCATTCCAAATTGTCGCATTTGCGTTTCCCGAAGATTTCCCCTGAGCGTTTCCCCTGAGATTGGGCTTCACGAAATTAAAGCTCAATTTTTTTCTCTAGCCCGAATTCAGGTCGGGTATTAAAAAAGGTGCATTTGCATTGCCCGACCTGAGTTCGGGCGTCACATGCAAGGGGATAAATTTCTAATTTTATACATTGCTAATGCTTCTGTCGCTCTTCAACTGGAGTCCATTTCAGTGGAAAAGTAATTTTTTTTTTGGAAGATAAAGGTCCATATCGCAGAACCATACACCCATAATACTTTGCTGGATTGCACAATATTTTAATCATTTATTTTTGGAAAGAATATCACTACTCCACGGATTATATTTCAGTTTAGCAATGAATTTTCCGCTATCTCAAATTCTCTTCTAGACATCACTTTGGCATGATACATCCTGATAAATGTTAGATCCAAGATTTTTCAATATCTCAAGCTTTTGTATATTTATATCATCTAAAAGTGAATCAGTATCCAAACGTGCTGTTAAGTACGTAGTTTCGCTCATATTTAACATTAACATCCATCATTCGTAAAACCTCTTTACTTTGCGAAACATGTATGAAAGTTTTCATTTGCTGCAAGGATGAAAAATAATTCAAGCCCATTTTATTATTTTTCCTCGACCATTATCTGATATATCAAGGACAGCAATATATAACTTAACTGAAGTTGTGAGAGACATAAGCCTTGTAAAAAATCTTTCAGAATATATAATGTTCAGAAAGCTTATTTCTAACTTTAACTCTATAGCTGTTTTTGTAATAAATTTCTTTAATGATATTGATCATATATTCATTTATATTTGGTGTTTTCAAAACTTTCCAAAGCAAACTTCTCGTTGTACCTTCATAAGATTTTCATGATCCACAAATATAAATTCTGTTGTTCTTCCCTTATCTCTGTTTTTCCAATATTTGTCTCAGGTCAAAAATATGGTCAATGCAGGATATTTCCTGAAAAGCCACTTTGTTCTTTAATTCCTTTATATTCCTCTTCTAGCCTATTTCTTAAGATTGTTGCGAATAGTTTCATGTCTGGACTTGTAACACATATTCGTCTATAGGTGATGAAGAATCTTTTGTATCATTTCTTTAAAATTTGCATTAAATAGAGTTCTTTTCACTGTTGTTGTAGTGGATCTCCTCTCAAAATCATGTTGTATAGTTTAGTTAATATAGTATTAAAGAAAAATCTACCACTATATTGTAGCACTTCCATACACATAACAAAACACCCTGGCGATCTACTATTTCTCCCCCACACTGAGTGGCTTTTCGATCTCTGCACTTGTAATTTGAAATTCAACATTTTGGCATCCGAACTCGTTTGAATCTTTGAATTTATATCTTTTATTTGTTTAATAAATATCCACTAAGCGCAAGATTAATAATTTAAAGTCTTCTGTTATGATTGGCATCATTTCTGATTCCTTTTAAAACATTTATTTTCAAGAACAAATTTAGAATCAAATTGGATTTTTTAAAACGTTTAAGTTCAAGTTTTAGAATTTGAAATAATTAATGAAAATACAATTGAAAACATTTTACCACAAATATAAAGTTAACGACATTCATTACTTACAACATACACGAAACTTTGGCTCTATATTTATAATTATTTGTTAATTTACATTCATAAATACAATATTTGGTACGTTTTGATATTTATTATAAACTTTCACAGTAAATATAATTTTGGTTTAAAATGATTGCATAAACTTAAACTATTCATATTAAATTGTATTAATCAAAAAAAGTATTTATTTGCATTAATTTACAAGGATTTGCAAAAAATATTATTTGTAAAATTGAGGGATAATAAACAAGTAATTTCAGTTTTGAATTGAATTCATTTTAGGCTGTGCTATATAAAATATTCGATATACGGCATTTTAAAATTATTTATATTGATATTTAATACGATCACATTTTCTGATAATATTTCAAATATTTCATGTACGTATTTGAGTATTATAACGATTTGAATGAACCACGTAATACTTCAAATGATATTTTATAAGCTGAACTTTTAAAGCTAATATAAAATAGCTTTTCTATTAAAATTCTTGATAACTTGCTTTTATGCATGTTAATTACAATATGTTTGATTTTAAGAAATAATTATGAGATAAGTAGAACTATTGAACTGAACTTTTTTTACAAATATGTACCTATTACCACAGACAGTCAATGTGACGCGCAGACAGTAGAAGGGACAGGCTGCGATACTTCCATCCGTTTTGACTGTCACGTGATGAAAATGTGGTGGTTTCCACAAATTGATGAACTGTCGTATGATGAAGGTAAGCTAGAAAACAGCGTAGATCGATGGCATGTCGTGATGACACTGCGTCCTCCCAAAGGTCAAATGAGCCGGTAATCAAATTGTGTAAATTTAATTTGTCACATTGTGACTCTCTCTCTGGGGGGGGGGGGGGGGCTAGTTAAGCCGAAGAGTAGGCATCCTCGCCCGGTTTGACCTTGACCTTGTGACTCTCTCTTGATTATCAATTCTTTGTTTTTTTTTTACTGATAAGACACAGTTACAAATTTTTGAGTCACATATCACAAGGCGATTACATAAATCTGCCATTTGCAACTCGTCACGACATATCGATGTCACACAGACTAATTTTTTCAATCATCATACGGCAAACAGTACAATAACATTTCCATTTGTGCCACGACGGTTTCACGTTTCGTCCATATAATTTTTACGGTTAGTGTCTATTTGGTATTTTAAAAGGCAAGTAAAACTGGTTAGTAAAGTTATTTAGAGTTAAAAATATATTTTTAATGCTTTAAAGTGCGATTTTAAGGTAATAAGTTTTTAATCCAACAGGCATAAAGTTTAATCTCCATTCTCTCTTTCCTATAAGACAGAAACGTTAGTCTGAAACTCACATTTCCATTACAAATGTTCTTGTTTCTACATGATCATCCGTGGAACATCATGTTGCGGTATGATATATGTCATGATTAATTATTTTCTGTTCAACTGTTCGACACATGCTTCTTTCATTTGATCAAGAAACAGAAAAGACGTGAGACAATAAATTGATATACGGTGTATTAAAATTTTGGATGATGCCTTTTAAAAATTTACTTTGAAAAAATCTACGGTTTGTTTTAAAATAAAAATAACAGTTTCGTATTTAGTGCTTAGTAAAAAAAATAAAGTAAATCTTTACAGAATATTCTGAATAATTAATTTTCACTTCTAAGCTGTTTTTTTTTTCACTAAATGGCTAAAGAGATTTCTATTATATAAGAATTTCTTTGTTTATGAACATTAAATGTATGAATTACATTCTTGTGAAACGTATATTAATTTATTAACATGCTCATCTTTGATCTGAATCCATATTCTACTGGACACAATTGTGTCTAAATATAAAACAACCCACAGTAATGGGCATTATTTAATAGAGAATGTTGTTAAGAGTGATTATCGTTGAAGAAAATTATAACAGCGAAATTTGTTTTAGATTGTAATATATCGATTAACAAGTCTAATTAACACATATATATATATATATATATATATATATATATATATAACGTTTTTAATTTATTAATAACACAAAGAAAAATAAACGATTTTAAAGTCGAAAAAACTATTCCGTTTTTTTTCTTATATAGAAATGCGCAAATTACAACATTTTCACAACTAGGTTTACGAAGTGCCCACTCTAAAAATAAACTAACAGTCAAATCAATAAATCCTTTAACAAAACCCATTTTAGATTCGAAAAGTACTTAAATAGTTGATAAACGAATTACTAAAATGGACTTCAATCTAATTAAATGTTCATTCTTGAATTAGACATTTATTGCCAAGTCGAAATTTATTTAAAAATTTGATTGATTGAGTTAAACGCACGTTAAAATATTAATATTGTTCGAGTCTTCTACAATAAAACTAGATTATATGGTTATTGGATGACAGAAAGTTGTCATTTAAAAAAGTATGTATGAACTGCATAATTTAAAAACTTTAAAGAGTTTGTATGTTTAATATATTGATTTATTGCCGCAATTATATCAATCTAAAATCTGTCCTGCACATACCTGCTGCGTTTGCATGTTCAATTTGTAAGACGAACATTATGTTGTCGTGCAAAAATTCAACACTGCACTTTTACTGGCCAGAACTGAGTGAGTTTAACATTGAACCACTTTAAGCTGCAAATTCATAGTAGATACCTTAATAGAAAAATTTCATGTGCCAATGAAATTGCATTTTTGGGTTAATATTAAAACATTATTAGCCAATGATCATAAACGGACTCCAACAGATGAATTTTTATACAAAATTAATTAGTAGAATTATCTTGTTGATGTGCCTTCAACCGATTATCAAAATCAGATTAAATTTGGATGCAAAGCGTGGTTTAGTTTATACATGAAAATTTTAACCCTTGAATTCGACACTTAAGTTCAACACCTGCGTCCTCCATTCTGTTGCGATTTGGGATTCCGTTACTTCATCTGCTTCGTTGGTAATATAGTGATAATGAAATATAACACATGATTCCTATATGAAAATTAATGCTGTTAATGAGTTAAAAAAAACAGCATATTTCCCGCTCCGGTACTCATATATTATTCTCCTTTAATGCTAAAAATTATATTTATAATACATTTAAATCTATTTATTTATTTCTATTATGATCTTTAACAAAATCTAAATCATTTATTTTTTTAAGTTAAACATTAATTTTATTTGTTGCAGAAATGTATTGGGTTGTCAGGAAAGTTCGTGCCGGTTGGGAAAATCAATTCGTACCGGAAAGTTATGTCCGTTAATTATTAGACATTGATTCCGATATCTAATGTCTAATAATTAAATGATAGAATTTTCCGGTAAGAATTGATTTTCCACAACCGGCACGAATTTTCCGGACAACCCAATTTATTAAAAAATAACAAAGGACAAAAAATAAAATTACTTGTAAACGATATATACAAATATTTATTACTATTGAAAATAATATTTTTTTTTTCTTTCTTATAAATAATATACAAATAAATATGCGTTACTTATAAATAATAGACGTAATATACAAAATAATGTAAACACTACACGATGATGAAAAGCACAGGTTTCATTCAGAATAATTAAGTGAAGCAACATCAGACGCGTGCAATTCTTCGAAGATGAAAGCTGTGTGATTAGTTCAGCTATTGGCACTTCCTGGATGCCACCGATTGCAGAAAGTAAAGTTTTATGGAGGGTATTTTTGAATGCAGGTCAGTTTTTCGCAGAGTGAGGACTAGACGAAGGATTGATCTCAAGATTCAAAAGTTTTGGAAAACTATCAAGTTATACTTTCAGCACCGTAATACCTTCTCGACTGGGAGAAAGGTTTTTTTCTCTTCAAAATTTTCGGCCATCTTCTTTGAAGCAGGCATACAAACAAATGTATCTCGTAACGCAAAAATATTAAATGTGATTGATGACTATGTGTAAAAATAGAGTACAACATTTTTCATAGTTAATAAATATGTAACTCTAAGAACATTCGAGTCCTGTTCTTTTAATGCATCCACGGAAAATATGTTTCGAATAACCATCGTAATACATTTATTCACTTTACACAAACACATACAATATTTTTTTATTATACTCCATATTTAATTGTGTTAAACACCACATTTGTGAACATTTTACAGTTTTAAAACAAAAATGCAGGTTTAACATTTTTATACTGATAATCCATTTCAGTAGATTCTTTAATATACAGGATGTCCACAAGTGAAACGATTTCAATATTTCATTAAAGAAAATGTATTTAAAACAATTTCATATTTTACTTTTTAGAAGATGGACAAAATGTTAAAGTTTGTAATCGTAACAGTAGATAGCGCTGGGTGTCTCATACGATGAGAAATATCATTAAGTACGGGAAGATTTTGAAATCGCTATGCCACAAGAAAAAGCATCGCGTCATTTTTGTTTTGCAGAATATTAATCTTTAAAAACTGTTAAACGTAAATTCCGAACACTATACAAGATGAAGGCACCGACAAAAAAAAACATCGATGAGTTTTAAAAAAATATTAACAACGTGGCCAACCTGTTCACCTGATGTCACTCATACCAATTTTTTTCTTTGGATGATCATTAAGAAGAATATCGTAATATCGTTTATAAGACAATGTTACATTTATATGTTGTGCATTTCTTAACATCCATATTAGAATATTTCTTTTTTATCTTTACGATTTTTAAATATACACGTCTGGTTTATGGGCTGAAACAAAACCTACCATAACTACACTTGTAATTGTCGTACGAAAAAAAAAAGTTTTAACAAAGATAACATGTGTGCGTGCGCTCAACGCATTAGCGAAGCCTTCTTTTTGGGTACACTGAATATTTTGAACCGTACGTGGATTAAACTGGGTTATCATTTTAATAGCCTACAAGCAACTAAAGGAGCACGTGTCGAGATCTACTACTGCCTTAAAAAACGTATATGCATTTTTGGTTATTTCTTGTATTTTTGATATAATATAATGTTGAAGTTGTATATGTCATTTGTGGATGCCCTGTATAAACTTTATTTTTGAATGAGTATATACATTAGCATAAATATGTAATTTATCTAAAATTTATTTTCGTAAAAGACAGTGAAAATATTTTAAAACTGAAAAATGGATTACTCTAGCATGTGTCTTAACTTTATAGTTTGTCTTTAGATTTTGAAGGAAATCTCAGGAGATTCAATATGAAAGTAGAGGAGGCGGTAATCCATCTTGTTAAAATAAGATTTTTTGTTTAGGTTTTACATTTTCCCACGCATTCTTCAATGAACTACTCCTGAAAAAAATATACAGATTATACAATAAAGCCATATAAATATCTAGCTTGTTCTCGCAAAACAATTTTCGTTGTAAAAGTCTTTAAAGCTGAAACAGTATGTACTATATTTCAAATAGAAATATTTTAACGCAAATATTTTGCTATGATAATGTAGCTTTAAGACACACTGGTTTTGAAAATCCTAGAGATAATCTGAATTAATAATTATGATTAAATGTATCAATAAGAATTATATTAATTAAAAAAATGAAAAGGGATTTGAAGTTATAATTGTAAGATATTCTAACAACACAAATGTAATATCAATTTACTCGCATCACTTCCAGGTTTTTCATAAAATACGTTTTTACTAAATATGAACAAAACGCAATTTAAATTTAAATTTGCAGTAGATGATAGTTATTATCTCAATGTGTATTACATATTTTTAAAAAGGGTTAAAAAATTCACAAAATGTCACGAGACGTACTGATATTTATGATAAAAAATATAAAGCTCCCGGAGCATCCACGCGTTTCACTGGAAACCAGAAAATATACTGTGTCATAGTTTTGCTTAAGAAAATGTTTGATTGATAAACAAACAAAATGCCGAAATAATTTTAAAACGTTAAAAATGTAGATTTCGACAAAAAAAAAGTTTGAAAATGATAATTAAATTATACAATAAGGAAGATTTCGCATCAGTTGTTGTTGTTCATTTCGTTCATTTAAAAAATGAAAGTTTGAATATTTTTATCTTACATTAAGGTATCTCACAAGATTTGGCACCCATTTGCTTTAAAATAAAGCCAAAATGAGGATAATACTAATTGTTTCAAATCACTTACTATGTAAAAAATCTAAAATAACAATAGCTAACTAATTATTGTCAATAAATATATAGTTTGAGTTACTAAAAATGTAATGGACATAAAAAAATACATAAAAATAAATAGTCATAAAAAATACATATACCCATTCAAATTATTAATTTGATGATTTTTCACATACTTTCTCTATGCTAATTTACAAAAATAGCTATAGAGTATGAGCGAAATTTTATATATTTTACTCGATACTTCATTAGATTCACAAAATCGCATAAATTGTAAGTGATTAGTGTTATAAAAGATAAACATATTTTTTTGTAAAATGCGTATTTCGTAACTTTTAGTTCATGAAAATCATAATTTTCAGAAAACGAAATTAAACTATTTATTCATTATATATATATATATATATATATATATACCCGTAAGGCATGGTGACGTCACGGCGACGTCACTGTGAAGTCACACTGTGACTTTGTGACCGTCGTCGTGACGTCACGTGACGTCGATGTGAAGTCATTGTGACGTAAATGCGAGGTCGTTATGGCCGTTTTCAAGGCTTTCTGTGACCTCACAATGTGACTACTTTGTGAAGTCACCGTGCGACTTAAATGTGAAAAATGTGACGAATCTGCATCGGATAGGGTGACCAGATTTTACCCGAATCCTATACGGATTGTTCGGATCAAAATTTTTTTATGGTTCAAGTTTGTGACGCTTGTGACGACACTGCACCGGGTCGGGTGACCAGATTTTACCCGAATCCAATCCAGAAACTTCGGATCGATCTTTTTGGATTTGTTTGGTTACAGAATAGATTTGGATTAGTTGTCGTGTGACCTGATTTTCGTGAACCCGATCTGACCCGAGTCGGGTATAATGTTTTTACTGTAAGTCTTGTTTGGAATAGAATCTTGCATACGACCGAGTAACCAGATTTTATCAGAAATTGTGTTACGATACAATTTCTGATGTCGGCTCGGATCTAGTGTCATACACGAATCCGGTTATATACTTCTTGAACATGATTGAATGTCAACTTGAACATGAATGATGGTTGACTGATACTATATTTTGATTCAACCCGTATTCTTACCCTAACCCAGCAACAACAACAACAAAAAATCTGTAAGCCCACAACCCGACCGAACCTGATAAATGATTTCGCATGGATTCGGATAACAAGATTTCACCAAATACGGATAAGATCGACGATAAGGATTGGATCGGCAATCATTCTTATTGATGCAACTCGTATTCAAATTAAAACTTTGCATCTGATTGAGAAACCGGTTAACACGAAACTTTCTGACACATTTATGAACAAACTTTTAAACGCATGGCACTTGCATGCCTGATTATTAAAGCTATTTGGAATGAATAGCGTTTTCCATTTTTAGATAAATGTAATACTTAAGATCAATGTCGGTCACGTTTTACCCGTTTCTGACGCTGCGCGTCGGAAATTTAGTTCAAAACACCGACTTTGATAGTGTTTTCTGAAACATCATCTGCCGTTACCAAAAAATGGATAACGCCATTCGATTATATATAGGGTAGATGTGCCAGTAATGGACACCCTTAAGGAATTTCTTTAACAATTATTTTTTAATTAATAGTTATAATTGTTGTATTCAACATTTTTTAATATTATATTACTCTACCAACAATATTTAACCATGCTCATAGTCACATTTCCCAATGTGAATCTAAATTTAATTGTAAATAACAGAAATAAATCAAAACACCCTAAATTCCAGTAATGGACACCTCACAAAAAGTAATAGATAATTGATATTATGATTGCATTTAAAACTAGAATTTAGAGATAGCATATTAATGAAATAAATAAAGCTGAATTTTTATTGGTTATTTTTTTTATAAACCAAAAACATTGAAGGTGTCCCATTACTGGAAGGCGGTCCATTACTGGCACATCTACCCTATTCTGAATAAGAACACCTGCCAATTTCATGTATTTCCGAATAAAAATGAATTCAGAAATATGCCAGAAATTAGCTATTTTGTATTTGAGAACAACTTTAAAGAAAATATAAGTACACATTTTCAAATAAGCATTCTGAAAAATTTATATTAGGAATCAATTTAAATAATAGATATACCTATTGTGCGATATTATTAAATAATAAACATTGTATCAAGCAGTAAAACAGTTTTCGTTGTAAATGAAATATAGAACTTAAGATCATAAATGCCAAAAAAAAAAAAAAAATTATATATTTTTTTTCTTTACAAATTATTTTATTTATAGTTTTTGATAGAATACTAAATGCAGAACTTAAATATAAATTTTTACAGTAAAAACATTCGATAACACAGCTGGAAAAATTACCTTAACTAAATAGTTATTTTATTGTTTCATCAATATTTATTATTTTTGTGCATCTAACATTGACATATCTCGACAAATAAATTATTCAATGCATTAAATTGTCACTTTTTTTTTCAAATATATCGGAAAATTATTTCTGGAAACCTACACTAGCAACGAAATTATTAAATTGCAAATCAAATATTAACAGTTTTAAAAATTGCAATGTTTTTAATTATAATGAATAACTATGAAAATTGAACTAAGAAACGCAAAATATTAAATAAATTCCTCATTTTATATAACACTTTACATTTAGAATACATATTCTTAGTAAATACAGTTTTTCCAAACAATCTATTTAAAAAAATATAAAACATTAAAGATAAAATTTAATACAAGTGATTTTTTAAAAGAAAATTTAAACATTTTAACTTTTAAATAATGCACTATTAAATGTACTAGTACTAAACATGCACTATTAACAAAACTGCGAAGACATTAAAAGTTACCTGCTGATCTATAGATAAAGGGGTTATGATGGAATGCTCCTTATCTGCTTCCCTTTCATTGAAAAATTAGAATGTAAATCCACTACAATAATTTTCAAATTATTCCAGCAGAAGCGATGTGTTCATAGATCTGAGAAATCAAATATCACCCAGGCCTTATGAACACACCCGGCTAGACACGGTGAGATGTTAAAATGGATGGTTTACTTTAAAATGGAGATTGTTCACTTTAAAACGTTAATTTACTTACACAGTATAAATCTACAAACTTCAAAGAACCCAACACACGCTAATCCTAGCTTCGAATGAGAAAAAGTCGTCTGCCTTCAATATGCGCGCGCAGTATTGTTTAAACACAACAAAATAACAGCTAGCAGATGTTTCCAACTTTTACCGCAAATGATATAGGAAGAAAATAATTTAAATAAAGACATTTCAAAACCTTTATAATTTATATGGCTGAAAAATGAACTTCCAATGATGCTATAATATTCTTTTTTTATATGAGAGAGTTTTGTATTCTTAGAAATAAGCTGTGAAAATTTACATTTTTATATATTTTTTAATCCATTGCATTTGCTTTAGTCGTCAAAAGTAAAGATATATTTTAAATAATAATTGATTTAATAGGCTTTATAAAGTAATTTCGATATAAATTTAAATTGCAATCAAATTTCCTAAGTACAAATTTTTCATTTTTTACACTCTATCGAAAAGAGCAATATATTTAATAGAGGTGACATCTTACTAAGCACTGGCCAGTTTTGGATAAATTGCTATAGGAATGACATATACTTTATAACATGTTTTTAATTCATTTTTGCTCGGAAATACACGAAATTGGCTCGTGTTTTGTTCAGAAACTATGTTATTGAAAAACCTTTTCCATTTTTTGTTAAAAGCAGAAGGTCTTTCAGAAAAGAATGTCAAAGTCGGCTTTTTGATTTGAATATCCGACGTGCCAGTGAAAAACTGGTCGTCACGTGACACGAATTGCTTATAACTCGATAAATAACTAAATTTCTATTTAAGGATTTTTACCTTTGTATTATATAGTATATTTTGTTAAATTCAATGAAAAGGGTAATGAAAATTGTAAAAAATTATCTGCCTCATATATGTAGACAGATATTTATTTATTATTTTATTTTGGAAATACTCAATATATTTAAATAGTGTGTGACAATATTTTTATTAATGATTTAGGTACATGACATAATTCAAATCTATATTTTATGAGTTTTTTTTTTCAAATTCACTCTCCGATCACACCGTGAAGTCACAGAGTGTTGGCATTTTGGTCATAGGTTTTACGTGACTTATGTGACTTGCAGTGACGTCATTGCAACGTCACAAAAATTTTTAAAACTGCCAAAAAGTAATTTTCTTTATGTTATAAGATGTTCTAAAGTTTATTTTAAGTTTTCTTTAGATCTCCAAGACGTTCACATTTTGGTCACAGTGTGACGTTACAAAGTGGTGGCATTTTGGTATATATATATATATATATTGGAAATTTATTTTCTTCACGTTCTTAAGACTTCTAAGATTGATATGTTGTACATTCCTTAACCTCAGTATCAGAATATTTCTTTTTTATCACGAAGGTTCTTTAATATACACGTCTGGTTTATGGGCTGAAACAAACCCTACCATAACTACAATTGTGATTGTCGTACGAAGAATAAAAAGTTTTGAATAGCTAATTTTGTACAGTATGTGAAGTAAAACAGCAAAAGAAAATTGTGATATTTACTCAAAATTGACTATTTAAACTTATTGGAATACCTTAATCAATGTCACTTATTTTAAATGCAATTAGTGTTTTTCTAAACCCGCTCCAGAAACTTTCCACGAACATCTGTCTTTGATACATACACCTGAAAGTGAGATAAGCACTGGATTCAAAAGAACTGAATAAAGAAACGCGTTTAAGCTTTTGAAGAATATTTTTATTTTTTAAGAAAATTGAATAACTTTTAAGAAATTGTAATCTACATGGTTATTTTCATAAGAATTTTTCAATAATTACTGTACTACTGTAAACGACTGTAAAATACAGAATTGAATTGAAAACAGTAGTTGATAAGTAGACCGTTTTTTTCTGCATTTTAATTATTTGTACAAAAATCAATATCTAATTAGCGAAATTCAAGATAACTAGTTGCACCGATCAAAATTGGACGAGAGAGTATATCAAATATGTATGTGACAATTTAATTTCACGAATAAAAGAAAAATGCACTTAGAGGAAAATAACAATTTTATTCAATTATCATGCTGATTCAAAGCTAGGTTTTTCATTTTTCGTTTTTTAAGAACTTTCTTTTATGGCACATTAGTTTATATACTACATTTTGGTACTGTTTGTGCACTTGCGAGTTTTTAAATGAACATACTTGAGACATCGCGACATAAAATTGGCCAGGGCTAAATACTATTTCAGGTAAATACTTACCAATACAAAACAATTTGATTTATTAATCGTCATACTAAATGCAAGAGAAATTGGAAATCGACGTATTCTATATGAAAAGCGAAGACTTGTGACTGATGGTATTAGATCGATACTAGAGATCAAAACTTTTTGGCCAACTCTATCGCCAATTGTGATTTTATATCTAAACAACTATTATGTATGTTTCTTACAATTAATCTGGTTCAATTTAAAAGATCTTGAAGACAGTTCTTTTTTTATATATTTTCAATATTTGTGCAAAAATATATGCCTAATTAGCGAAATACAAGATTATATTTTTACCTACACGTAAAGAAGAACAGTTGGAGTTGCTAAGGATATAAAAATATATTTAATCCGGAAAAAAGCGTGTTAGTGCCAACGTAGAGATGGAAACTAAAAATAAATGAGCCTTTTTTTAATTAAAATTAATTTACATATTAAGCGTGAAACACTTTTATCCTACTGATGTCTAGACAGAGAGTTCAGGCAATGAAAAAAATAATCACTTCATAGCACCGACACCATTTGAACGTTATACAACAAAATCTATACCACGTTTCAACTAAATATGTGGTTTCATATAAATCTATGCACACTTTTTTAAATAAAAAAACAGTACATGTGCCAGACATTTGTCAAAAAAAGTCAAATCCTGTTTGGGGCATTCTAAAACGTCTAAATCCATCAAAAGTTGAAATATTTAATATTTCTATATTTTCTTAATTTTAATATAGAAGAATCCAAAAATGTAAAATGTTATTTAGAATTAAAAATCATTTTTACCATTTAATACGTTACAATCAACAAGCAGGCAAACATGTTGGATTCTCCAAATACTGATTTAGGCATTCTTTGGTATATAATTTTTAAGGTATGTAATTTTATAGAGCAATTTCACAAATGTAATTACTCCTGGCAGAAAATACTGACAATCACTTCGTTTTCGCCATTAACCAGGCACATTTCAATTTCGCAATGTATAGATATAATTGATCACTGAATTTCTAAAGCACTCGGCAATAGAATTACAATCTCAATCAAGATCCAGAAATTCCAAATGATTTGAATGAACAATAATGTTTTGATGGTAACTAATTTACATTACATCTAAATTCAAGCTGGAGGTTTCAATGTTCTTAAAAACTAAGGAACACGACACATTCAATAGAGAAGAAATATTTTTATTTTAAAAATAATTTATTACATAAAACATCTGACAAGTTTTATTTCTTTACAAATTTATTAGCGTATAAACAATCTTTCTTAGACTCTGTGTCAGGATTCTATTTAATTTAACATTCTTAATTTGTTTTCTTATCTAATTTTGTACATTTTAAAAGATTTCTAATGTATATTTAAACAAGAAATCTATAAAGTAATTAGTAAAAATCATTCAATGTGTTTAATTAATTAATGTATCATTTGTGTTTAAATTTAACAATTGAGATTAAATTTTTACAAGCAAAGTAACCTAAGAAAATATTACCAAATGATACGATGTAGGCATATTTTTTAGTTTCGAAAATAACTTCGAAGACTCTTTACTTCAAGTCTGAAGCCTGTTATTTTTTGAGTTAATTTTTTAAATGAAATTTAAAACATTGATTATATCATTACTTAAAAACAATATCATATATTTTTCGAGGATGCATAAAAAAAAATTCTGACTTTTCACTCGACAGGTTATAAAAAGGTCGAACATTTCTGAAATTGTTTCAAACAACCGAATTGAGTATTGTATGCACGGAAAAAAATATTTGACATGAAAATACGTTGTGTAAGATATCGCATTATCGAAACAACTGGTATGAATGGAATAAATGGATGGATGGTGTATATTTCTCAGTATTAACTATTAATACAGTCACCGAATACCATTTAATTTATGATAAACGTTAAACTAATTTTTATAGTTTTTGAAGATAAAGCGATGAAAATTTTTGTACAGATAAATACCTATGGAAATGCAGAAAGTACGTTCCGTTTAGCAAGTAAACAAAATAAACCGATTATTAGAAAACTACTGTTATTGCAATATGAAGTACAATGCTTACGTTATTATTCAACATAGTTGTCATAATTTTTGAAGCATTTATCATAACGGGGCATGAGCTTTTGTATGCCTTCGTCGTAGAAAATTGTCGCTTGCGATGCTAGCCATGTTATAACAGCATTTTTGTCTTCTTCGGCTACGTAAGCTGCTTGCTCCTTAATATTTTCTTTAACTGCTGTAAGCAAATCATCATCGATGAGAGTCGTCCGCTCACTTTTTTACTTACCCATCATACGTAGTATAGGGTAAGTCTTCTAATCGTTTTGAAAATATAAACAAGAACGAAAAATCATGCGTCAAGCATAGATTATGTAGCACTTTCCAACGCTTCCAAAATAATTTTACAAAACATACCGTTTAATAAGCTAAAAGATAACATCTAAGTAAACAATTTGGAAAACGCATAACATATTTTAAAACATAATTTCAGGAATTTCCAACAGATACAATATTCGGAAAAATATCCGAATACTTTTATTCAGCCCTGTATATGATCTATATATATGTATATGGCAGGATGCTAAATTTTAGTTTAGTTAGGAAACGCGTAGCACAGTTTAAAATTATCTTTCTGGAGTTTATGTAAATAAACGGAAATGTGTTCGCGAACTTTTGTGCTGCCCTGTATAGGATCTACAGAATTTATACACACCACGTAATAGACAAAAAGCGAGTTAAAATTAAAATCGCGTTTAGTAACTTAAAACGCACTTCCAGGAATTAGTGTTAACAGACAGTAGAGAATTCTTTTGTGTGTTCCTGTAAATGAACGATGACTGCTATACACACACTATTCTCTAGTAAGCCTCTTGTAATGCAACTTAGATATATATATATAAATTTCAATGCGTTTAAAATAGTGAAACATTATTTAAATAAACCGCAGACGATTTTTCTCCATAGACGTCATGTAACGGAATTCTTTTGACTGTCCCTGTAAAGTAACTATAAGTGCTATGCACACCCTATTCCATATTAAGCTTCTTCTAATGCACCTTAGTGATATATATAAATTTCAATGCGTTTAAAATAGTGAAACATTATTTAAATAAACCGCAAATGATTTTTTCCCATAGACCGCAATGTAACGGAATTCTTTTGAGTGTCCCTGTAATAAAACTATAAATGCAACACACTTCCGTTGAAATAGTGAACATGCTATAGATAACGACAATAACATATAAAAATTGCAGAGCAATCCGAGCATATTGACGGGAGTTAGAGCACGGACAGACGGCCAGACGGCATACGGCCAGACGGCAGACGGCAGACGGCCATACGGCCAGACAAACCGAAGTCATAAGCACTTTTCAACTAGTTTGGAAAGTGCTAAAAAGAATAAATTGACGGATTTACACGTTTCAGACATTGTAGATTCCGAAAAATATATTTTAGAAAAAAATTGGCGTCCGTCTGTTTGTGTGTCTGTGTGTGTGTGTGTGTGTGTGTGTGTCTGTAAACGGTCTATCTCCCGAATACATTGAGATAGAGACTTGAAATTTAGTATGTACTTAGTATATAATAATGGGCAAAAGCTAATTGAATTTCAGTAACTTCGATTTTCCGGAACTATTTTTTTCGGACTCTCGAAATATTCATTCTGATAAAAGGTATATAAAAATTTTCTAAATTGTTTATTTTAAGGAATGAATATAAAATATAATGAAAAAACCTAAATTTTGCGTAAAAACGAAGTCAATCGGATAATTAGTTGCCGAGATATTTGTAATCCTATTTCCACACTCTTCGATTTTTCATGACCCCGTATTTCATTCAAAATTCAATTCAAAAAATGTTTTAATTGGAAATAAGACGCTTAAACCGACGCAGTAAATTGTTAATTAATATGATTATAATGTTTGAAGTTATAAGGATGTTTCTTTTACGCAATTCAGTAATAGAGCATTTAAAGTTTATGACGTCATCAAACCACGACTTTATTCGAATTGCAATGCATTTTATAAATAGTTTACACATGTTTTATTTTCATATTTTATATTATGCATAACCCTGATTGGTAAGTATTATGGTGGCCACCAACGACAAGTTGTTCCTAGCATTCAGAAAACGGATGACAGACTGTAACACGCATGTGGCGGCATGTTGAATTTTTAAAAACCTTTTAAAATCTCACCAAACAAGCGCCACATAAGTAACCAATCTGAAAATATATTTCCTCGCTTGCCAATGACTTAGCTGAAAGAACAAACGAATAGCACGAACTAACGAAAGCAGCTATTCCGCGGTGAAAATGGGAAACTGAACTTAGTTTCTGGATTACATGATATGTCATTAAAAATAAAATGATATTTACAAACCAAAAATAAAAACTAATTTTACAAAAAATAAAATTACAAGAAATAGTTTTTCTCCTGATTAAGCTTTTATAATTTCGTATAAAAATAAATATGCAATGGCTCCTCAAAAAGATTTCACTATATCTAGATTGCCGAAAAAAAAAAATAAAAAGAGAAATTTGACGCAGACAGCTTTATAAAGGAACTGTAGTCAATACTGTCATTCGAGCTGCTTGTTCTAGTACTTCATAATCATGGAAATTTAATTATAAAAGAAATTCTAAACTATGTAATTTTCTATAAAAAATATTTTAACTCATTTTTTCGTGATATTTTTTACGCATGTCTTGCTTTAGCATTGGTAAGAGTAAAGTACTTAAAGTTAACCGTACTGGTACACAATAAGCGTAATAATGAAATTTGATTGGTAAGGATTCAAATTTAAAACAAATATTAGGAAATAATTGGCATTACCTTAGATATATTTTGATGCTTTAGACTTGGTAAGTGTAAAGTACTTAAAGTTAATCGTACGGGCACACAACAAACGTAATAGTGAAATTTGATTAGTAACGTTTCCAATTTAAAACAAATATCAGGAAATATTTGGCATTTAGTTGGGTATATTTATGTACTGTAAAGCTGGCATTTGTACAAAAGTAGCATTTAAATGCCCATATTTTCCAATGGAAAACCGAAATTAACTAATAATAGTAGCGAATTGGAAATACCTATTAACGACGATTACGATGAAACGTCAATATTATTGCAATATATATATTTTTTATTTGGACTTATATTTTAAAAATATTTTCTGCTAATATAAGCGTAATTTTTTCAAAATAGAGCCCAGGATAGAGTTAACATTCTCTTGCTGTTAAGCAACGGGTGCTCTATATTTAATATAACGATTAGCGTAAACAAAACTGTTAAAAATACAAATATTGTTTAAATTTGAAATTTTTATATTTATTTTTGAATTTCTCATAAAAAAAAAACAATTTTTTTTTTTTTGAAATATACCTTATTTTTAATTCATTTTTATTTTTGTAATATAACTTATTTTTAATTATTACTTCATTTTACTCTACATTGCGCTTCATAAAGACACTTCATATTTTATTTTTAAAGAAACGTATAAATTTGTTTTAGATATTCTTTTTCTTGTCTTGTTCATTAAGCAGATATTGAATCCAAATAATAATATTCCTAAACGTTAAAAATACTTTCCGTTTTTTTTTTTTTTTTTTTTTTTTTTTTTTTTTTTTTTTTTTTTTTTGGCCATTGATAATTTTAATTGCTTTAAAATTTTAAATAGTGTAACGAATAAAACGAAAATAGTTACTACAAAGTTTAGTTTCAGATGAAACGAAACGAAAACTATCTTTGGGACAATTTACGTACTACTTTCAATTTTATACGGATATATAAAATATTTCAGATTTCCACAGTAGTCTTTTAAATTACTTTTTAACTTTACATTAAAATAAATTGAAAAAAAAAAAATCCTCTGAAAATATATTTGAAATTTAAACATACATTAACGATTTAGTTTATATATTTGGATTACCCAATTTTAAAACGTTTCAAAATTATCGATAGATTCAAATGCTCCTTTAATAAAAACTTAGAATATTACATAAGTTTTCAAATGAGTTCCATAAGTTTATACATGATTAATATACTCTGTATATCAGACATTTAAATCTAATTGAAATTATTGAGAGAAATCTTTTACGAAGTGTATTTAGAATATTTAAATTTTTTCGATTAAAATCAAACTTAGATAAAAAATTCTTAAAGATTAATCAAATCCAGAATAATTTCGAAAATCGTGAAAATGACTTTTTCGAGAAACAAATCTGGAATGCAATTTAAAAATCTATTCTGAAAAATGAATAAGATAAAATAATTGAAACGTTGATATTGATATCATATTATCTATAACTGAAACGGATAACAACAAGTATTTTATCAAACTGTTATCTTGACATCAGTTTATTTTTGATTTATATTAACTTCTTACTGTTTTTCAGTTAATTCCCATTTTTAAAGTAAAACAGTTAAGTGATTTAGTGTTTTATATTATTTTCTCAGGATTAAATGAACGAATCACAATTCAAGCACTGACAAACTGACAATGATATCATTTTTTTTAATATTAAATTTCCAATTTTTTTCTAATATTTCTATTGAAACTAAACGTTGTATTGCTTATCGATGCTTTAAATCGTAATCAGTTTTTTAAAGAGGTAGGGTTTATATTTCGTTCGTAGAAAAAGTCACGCACGACTATCATGGAAAATATATGAAGAACACACCAGACTAACATATATAACATACCATAAAAATACTAAAGAGGTTGTCAATTAAATTAATAAAAAATTGCATCATCTGCAATTTTATTAACGGAAAATTTTATTTTATAAACTATTATTAACTTGTAAAATATAAGTATTATAAAATATAATATGTTGGTTAACATAACGGTAAAATGATTTTTCAATTTCTAAATTTCCTATGAGAATTCATGATATTTATTAGAAAGGCATAAGTTATATAATTGTCTCAAGTAGTTTTCAATGCATAAACTTGCAATAAAATCTAGCAGTCAATTCGACAACTTAATTAACACGGTACATTTCATCGTAGAAGTGCATTGAAATAATTAATTACTGTTTTCTTAAAATAACCTGCAATCTAATTATATAATTACTAGCAGACTACGCCCGCTGCGCTACTCGGTTTCTCCAAAAGAACCTTGAATCAAACGAAATATATCGGTGAATTTAACCTTGTATTTTAAAGTAATCTGTACTTTTGCATGGAATATCCTAAAATAACATAAAAACGGATACTTATTTCACTAAGTTGTGTTTTTTTAATACTGTTTATTATTACGTTTACAATTTATTACTTACCGTTTTCCATTGATTTATATGTTTTATAACTACTTTTTTTAATAACATGAATTAACATATATTATACACAACTAAAAAGAAATGGCGCATCTAGTATTTGTCGAGAATTAAATAAAAATAATGCACTCTTGACATCATAAACCACTTTTATATTTTAACAGAATAATACGGTTACTATAATTTGTGACTCGTGCTGACACACTGCTGTTATTTTTTTTTTACCTGTGAAGTTTTCGCGGTGGTGCTCCATTGTGAAATTTGGTAATTTTTGAAATTCAATATTTGAAAAATGGCATAATCAGTGGATTTGAAATTTATATCAAGAAAAATACAATTTTTTACATTTCTAACGCAATTTGTCTAACAATTTTCTGACAAATATTTTCGAGCAATTAATTTTTTCAGTAATTGCATATGTTTCATTTTCCGAGATTAATCTGTGGCAACGATTAGCGAAAATCCCAGTCGTCAGCAACGCATACCTTTTTATTAAAGAGGATTCTTGTATCAGAAATAGGGCAACTGTACATTTAAACGCAATTTATTTCGCAGGAAAATACATTCCACCTAACATAAATCTTTATATTATTAACACACTCATTAACGGAATAAAATTAACGAACTCGAGGTATTTTCCATCAGATTCTTCTGTTTACGAAGTTCAAAACCGACGACACTTACGTGGTGTCATTTGAGCGTTCAGTTCATAGACAGTTGGCACCACATATGCCTCAGTCATCCTTCTTTACAAAACATAGCGCCATATGATCGGAACACAAGTAGAGCTTCTAATTTTGCTCAGAAATGATAACGACCGGTTACGAATGTGTGATGCCGAGAGGACCCAATTGGATTATCAAATGCGTCCAAGTCCATATGTGTTTCTTTGTTTGTTGCTGATAATCAGTGAAATGCAGTGCACGTAGAGGTCTGAAAATGTGGATACGTAAAGACGAAAGCAGATCCCATGCATTTAACAGATATTAATTGAACATCCTCACGTAGAAGTAATTATAAGCATTGATTATCCTCAGCTTGCTTATGTCAGGATCGCTTGCAACCGTTGCGGAGGAAAAGCATGTTCTTAATTTAAAATGTAAGGAAAACGAACCATTTTTCAACCGCTTAAAATTGCCCCACACTGCAAAACGATTTTACGGTATAATACTGTCATCCCAACTGCCAGTATTATACCGTAAAGTAACCAGTAATAAACAATAAAATAATCATTAATACGCTACAACGAATGCGCGGCATTGTATTACTGCTTATTTTACTATTTATCAGAATTTATTGACTGTGTATCGCACGTATTCAGCAAGTGTTATTATAATATTTTCAACGTGCATGTGTTTGTGTGCGATAGCTAACACTTGTATATGTGAGATTGTCCATATTTTCGAAGATTTTTTTTTACCATTTAAATAATTTCAGGATAAAGCCTTCATTATTATCTAATTTATATATATATAAATACTATATATATTACTTGAATCCACGTTCACCTAAAATTTAAATTCATAACATTACAAGATACATTACTTAACCCATTAAACACTGACGTTGCGTTTTCGCAACATTATGTTTCTTACATCAGGTTTTAAGGTAACACCAGTTTGTTTTTAGGATAAATTTTCGCTTTATTTGTTGCATGAAACACCATGATAAAGTAACTCTTAGTTTGATATAATATAAAAGTGATATGAATCGCAATATTTGTATTTTATTGAGAAAAATAAATCGGTACTTAATGGGTTATAGGCGTTTAATTTTGATGTAAAACATATTTAAAACCAAGCACTTCCAAATACAATTGCATTTGTCACCAAATTTAAAAGAAACTTTGATGGTTTGCTTATTTTAACCATGATTACGAATGGGATTGCATTTGAAAGTACTTGGTTTTAAACATATTTTTATATAGAAATTAAAAGATATTAAGTAATTTATATTGATATTGTTATAAATCTTAATATTGTTTTAACTCTGATGACGAATGCGATTGCATTTAACAAGTTCTTGGTTTTAAATATATTTTACATCAAAATTAAACGCTTTTAAGTAACGTATCATATATTGCTATGAAATTTTCATTAACATAAAAAAAATGTTAAAATTTTCTGATGGTTTTCAGTATGACATTGAAAGCATAATGATTTATTGATTAACGGAATTGAAAATTGAAACATACTATTTGCCGGCCATTTTGTACAATTAAAAATGTACTAAATGCCACACAATCTATATATGCTATGTTGCATAAGATTTCTGATAATCTTTCCTTAACTCTTTAAGCACCATATTCAATTTAATGATAGTATGCTGAATACCAGATATTGGGTTGTTCGGGAAGTTCCTTCCGTTTGGAAAAAAACAATTCGTACCGGAAAATTCTGCCCGCCAATTATTATAGAAACAGTGAAACAGATGAGTGTTTCAATGGGATTCCCAGTTAAAAATAACTCCACTCCCTGTATGTGAGTAATAGTATAACACATCTGAGGACAGCCATGGTAATAAAGTTTAAAATACTTTAAAGTAACAAAATATGTAAACGAAAGCATAAAATGCGATAAATTACAGTCTGTTGCATGAGATAAAGTGTATAATAATTTAAAGTAACAAAAAAATTTAAAAGAATGCAAAAAAGTGCGATATATTACTGTCTAGTGCATTGCAGGGTATTAGAACTTAAAAATAACAAATAGTGCGTAGAAGATGCAAGAGATGGCGCGACATGTCCACTGTCTAGTGATTTGCAGGGTATGAGAATTAAAAAATGACAAATAGTGCGTAGAAGATGTCCACTAGAAGAGAAATAGCTTTAAACATTTAAATATAGGCTTGCGTGAATGAATGTAATTAGATATGGGAATTAATGTATAATAAGTGAATGATAAAATTTTCCAGTACGAATTGATTATAACATTGCAATCTGGACTTAAATTGAGGACGTACGCACATATGTCCTGGTTCATGACGTACGCAGGTACGTCGTGGTGCTTAAGGTGTTAAACATTTATCGAATTGCTTTCAAACAGGATGCATCATCAGGACTGCATAAATTCTGCACAGCAATAATCGTAGCGTCGCTCTAATAAAATAAAATATGACCAACGAAACGTAATACATTGAATTTTAGTTTTAATTTTAGTAACAAAATGCGAAAATTATTTACCGTCACGTATTGTGACGGTATCACAAAATCACGTATCGTCACGTGTAGTAAGCAGAACTAGAGCGACTATGAATTAATGCATATCAGAAATCAAATGATTTTCCCTCATTCTAGAGAATATTGGGAGGAAATAATATGTATTGATCGTCCGCTATAAGATAAAGGGATTTAGTAGCTGACTCTTTATTGGTGATTTTATTACTTTTAAAATAAAAATTGTGAATAAAATAATTATATCAAATTAGTAAATAAAAGTGTAAGGAAATAATTTAGTATATGCCGTAATAAATATGGTCTGGTAACACATTATGTAATTTACAATAAATCAATTTACATTAAATATTTATGCACGGCGGTGGAAATCGTCCTTGACAATCAATATTGAAATATTGAAATATTTATCGAAATCCATTTTGTATTTAACACAACAATAGAAAATAACATTGGATGAAATTTTCAAAAGTAGTATTCTGGATTGCAATGAGTTCATTGATTTCTTCCACAAAGTGGATATCTCAGACTAGAACTGTACGAAAATCACTGTTTGAATATTCTCTTCTAGAGTGATTGTATACATAATTAAATAGTCCTTCCGGAAGCGGGAATAGAATATGTAGAAATTCTAAATAATGCGAATAAATTGATAAAATTTTAAGAATATTGAAAACAGTCGTTATCACACTGTCAATATTTGAATCTCTAGCAAATAGCATTTGTAAATCTTGAAATATTTATTCTATGCAGATATTTATACATATTAAATTATAATATATTTCGGGCATTGTTGATATTTTCTATGTTATTTAAAATTATTTATAATTTCAGTAACCTCGATTATCCAGAACTATTTTTTTCGGATTCTCGAAGTATTCGTTCTGATAGAAGGTGCATAAAATTTTTCGAAACTGTTTATTTTAAAGAATGAATATAAAAGACAATACAAAATCATACATTTTGCATAAAGAATGAAGTTGATTGGATAATTCGTGGCCGATATATTTGTAATCCAATTTCCACACTCTTCGATTTTTCATGACCCTGTATTTCATTCAAATTTCAATTCAAAGATATATTTTATTTGGAAATCAGACGCTTAATCCGACGCAGTAAACTTTTAGTTAATATGATTATAAAGTTAGGAGTTATAAGGATGTTTCTTTTACGCAATTCAGTAAGAGAACATTTAAAGTTTATGACGTCATCAAGCCACGATTTTATTCGAATCGCAATGCATTTTATAAGTAGTTTACACATGTTTTATTTTCATATTTTATATTATGCATAACCCTGATGGGTAGGTATTACGGTGGCCCCCAACGACTAAGTTGTTCCTAGCATTCAGAAAACGGATGACAGACTGTAACTCGCATGCGGCGGCATGCTCAATTTTTTAAAACCTTTTAAAATATCTCCAACCAAGCGCCACATGAGTCAGCGATCTGAAAATACATTTTATCGCTTGCCACTGTTTCATCAGAATAAACGCGAATGCTTGAACTAACAAAAGAAGCTATTTCGCAGTGAAAACGGAAAAGGGAACTTACTTTCTGGATTACCTAATAGGTCATTAAAACATAAAATGAGATTTAAAAAAATAAATAATTTTTCTTCAGATTAAGCTTTTAAACTTTTCGTATAAAAATAAATATGCAGTGGCTCTTCAAAAAGATTTCACTATATCTAGATTGCCGAAAAACATGAACAGAGAAATTTGACGAAAACAGCTTTATTAAGTACAAATGAGGAACTGAAGTCAATAGTATCATTCCAGCTGCTTGTTCTAGTACTTCATAATCATGGAAGTTTAATTATAAAAGAAATTCTAAACTCAAAAATGTAATTTTCGATAAAAAATGTTTTAATTCATTTACTCGTGATATTTTTTACGCATGTATTGCTTAGACTTGGTAAGTGTAAAGTACTTAAAGTTAACAGTACTGGCACACAATAAGCATAATAGTGAAATTTGATTGGTAGCATTTCCAATTAAAAACAAATATTAGAAAATAATTGTCATTTCGTTGGATATATTTATGTAATGTAAAGCTGGCATTTGTACAAAATTAGCTTTTAAATGTGCATATTTTTCAATGGAAAACCGAAATTATCCATCAATAGTATCGAATTGGAAATAACTATTAACGACTTTTACAATGAAACGTCAATATTATTCCAATATATATTTATTTATTTGGACTTATATTTTGTACAGATTTTCTGCCAATATTAGTGTAATTTTTCAAAATAGAGCCCAGGATAGAGCCAACTTTCTCTTGCTGTTAGGCAACAGGAGCACTATATTTAATATAACGATTAGCGTAAATAAAACTATTAAAAACGCAAATATTGTTTAATTTTGAAATTTATTTTAGAATTTTTCATAAAAAAGTTTTATTTTTATTTTTGAAATATACCTTATTTTTAATTCTTTTTTTTATTTTTTCTAATGTAACTTATTTTTAATTCTTACTTCATTTTACTCTGCATTGCACTTCATAAAGACTTTATAATATTTTATTTTTAAAGAAACGTATAAATTTGTTTTATATGTTCTTTTTCCTGTTTTGTTCATTAAGCAAGTATTAAATCCAAATAATCATATTCCTAAACGTTAAAAACACTTTCCGTTTTTTTTCCATTGGTAATTTTAATTGCTTTCAACTTTTAAAGAATGTAACGAATAAAACGAAAATAATTACTACAAAGTTTAATTTCAGATGAAACGAAACGAAAATTATTTTAGGGATAACTTACGCACTTTCAATTTTATACGGACATATAAAATATTTTAAATTTTCACAGTAGTCTTTTAAATTGCTATTTAACTTTACATTAAAATAAATAGAAAAAAAAATCCTCTGAAAATATATTTGTAATTTAAACATATATTAAAGATTTAGTTTATATATTCGTATTACCCAATTTTAAAAACTTTCAAAATTATCGATACATGCAAATGCTCTTTTAATAAAAACTTAAAATGTTACAAGAGTTTTTAAATGAGTTTCATAAATTTATACATGCTTAACATACTCTGTATATCAGACATTTAAATTTAATTGAAATTATTAAGAGAAATCTTTTACGAAGTGTATTTAAAATATTTAAAAGTTTTCGATTAAAATCAAACATAGATAAAAATTCTTAAAGATCAATCAAAGCCAGACTTAGTTCGAAAAGCGTGAAAATGACTTTTTAAGAAACAAATGTGGAATGCATTTTAAATATATATTCTGAAAAATGAATAAAGTAAAATAATTGAAAAGTTGATATTGATATCGTCTTATCTATTACTGAATCGGAAAACAACAAGTATTTTATCAAACTCGAATCTTAGTTCATTTGGGATTTATATTAACTTCTTACCGTTTTCCAGTTAATTCCAATTTTTAAATTAAAATAGTTAAGTGATTTAGTGTTTTATATTATTTTCTCAGGATTAAATAAACGAATTACAATTCAAGCACTGAAAATGATATCAAATTTTTGTAATATTAAATTACCAATGTTTTTTTTCTAATATTTCTAGTAAAATTAAACGTTGTATTGCTTATCGATGCTTTAAATCGTAATCAGTTTTTTACCCTTTTTATCCTGACGGTACTTATAAGCACCAATTTAACCCCTTCGCGACGAGCGTCTTTTACATAATTTTTAATCTGTTACCACCGGTTTTTCAAATGAGAACGTGAGCGACTATGAATTAATGCATATTAGAAAACAAATATGATTTTCCCTCATTCTACAGAATATTTGGAGGAAATAATATGTATTCATCGTCCGCTACAACATAAAGGGATTTAGTAGCTGACTCTTTATTGGTCATTTTAATATTTTTTTAATTAAAATTGTGAATAAAATGCAAATATCAAATTAGTTAATAAAAGTATAATAAAATAGTTTAGTATAGGCCGTAATTAATATGGTTTTATAGCACATTATGTACAATAAATCAATTTATATTAAATATTTATGCAAGGCGGTGGAAATATATAGAGCATCGTCCTTGACAATCAATATTGAAATATTGAAATATTTATCGAAATCCATTTTGTATTTTACACAACAATAGAAAATTACATTGAATGAAATTTTCAAAAGTAGTATTCTGGATTGCAATCAGTAAATTGATTTCTTCCACAAAGTGGATATCTCAGACTAGAACTGTACGAAAATCATTGTTAGAATATTTCCTTCTAGCGTGAGTGTATACAAAATTAAATAGTCATTCCGGAAGCGGGAATAGAATATGTAGAAATTCAAAATAATGCGAATAAATTGATAAAATTTGAAGAATATTGAAATCAGTCGTTATCACACTGTCAATATTTGAATCTCTAGCAAATAGCATTTGTAAATCTCAAAATATTTCTACAGATATTTATACATATTAATTTCTAATATATTTCGGGCATTGTTGATATTTTCTATGTTATTTAAAATTGTTTATGATTTCAGTTTATTCTACTGTTAGTCTGATAGCGCGGTCATCCAAGTTTTAACTTTAGTAAAAATGCTCCTATTGATTTGAGCACGCTTTCTTTTAAAAACCAATATTGTAGTATATCTTGGACACCAAATGCATATAAAAATTAAATTAAATTGCATTTAGAATGAAACCACAATGATTGTACTATTTATCAATGAAAATGGTTCTTAAGTGAATTCGTACAATTATGTATACAATTAATCCAATGAAAAGGGATATCGCCATGATGAAATTTCATTGGCTCTTGTTTCGGAAATATAAATGTGCGACGCTAAGAGATTTTACGAAGGTTGGTGCATTTTGTATTATGTAGACGTCCCCGAAACATAATGTACGCGTACAATTCATTAATAAACATTAATGGGAATCCATTGGTACCTGAATTTTTGATATTATTATTTTCTGAATAATTCGGAGAGATTGATCCTTTTTGTTTTCAGGACAGTACAGATAGCAAATCTAACCGTTACAGAAATGTAAAAATGTATAATACTCCTCAATTTTAATTGTGTTATGATTACTGTTATTGTTTTTATGATTACAGTTATTAAGTTATCATTTATTTATTGTTTCTGATTATATTTTTTATATTTAAGTATAATGTATCCCTTTCAATATATAGATCTATAGAAGTATTAGGACATACACGTGGCAATAAATTTCAAAAAGCGGCAACCAATTCAGTTATTTTATAGTCATTTCATTTGTGGCACATCGAAGTCATTAAGAATTCAGTATTTATAATTAGAAGCAGTAGCTTCATATATATTTGTTGCAGAGTATTATTGATGTATATTGAGTATTATTGAGTATTCAGCAAGGTATTATTGAGTATAATCATCGAGGAAAAATCACTGCGAAATGTTGCGTTTTTTCAGAAGAGAGATATATATTAATAATATAGTGGAGCATTTCTAAAATTTTCCGGAAGATGTGCCAGTTGCAATAGATTACGCACTCAATCTATGGAAACATTATTGCTAATTTTGTATTGTTTTATACATTTTTAATATCCATTCACGTTTCATCATACTAATTGATTAGATATATACGACAAAACTTTAGAGAATCTGTTGAAGATCGCTAAAGGCAACTTTCGCGTCAAACTTTAATTATTAAGTCTATCTTTGTCATCTGATTGTGCGTCTAATTTAATGATACATTGAATAAAGACACGACGCTGTTTAATGGGGATATTTAATCACATACAACGCTTTGTGGATAATTAGACGTTTCAAATGCATCGGCATAATCTGGAAAATGATTCTTGGTTTCTGTCACTATTATTTTCCTCCTGATTGTGTTATGCAAAAGTTGTTATAAACATAATATTGTGTTAAAATGATTTAATGTATCATAAGTTTATAGCGTGGTTTGTTTCATGTTACAATACATGTAGTAGCTGCTGAAGGGCAGTAAAATAATTCAAGACGTTAAATTTCTTAACACAAATCAGTAAAAGTAATTGTTTTTAATGTATTAGTTCACTATATGCACAGTCATGCAAAATTACTATTATCCAAATTCATTTTAGTATTTGTATCAGAACGCATATAGCACTAAATTATATTTTCTTTTTAAATATCATTAAGTAATTTATTGATATATTCCACTTATAATAGAAAATTTGCATTTGTCTATGAATATACTCTCCACGTTTACTCTAAACAAAAATATTAGCTGAAATTTTTGTCCATAAGAGTTCATAGAACAAATCATTTAAACCGAAAATCCTGAATTACATTTAGTATATTAATTTTAAATGATAAGTTTATATTAAATTGTGTTATAAGTATTTATTTTAAATGACGTATATACATAGATGACAAAATTTCGGTATTTTTCCGATGTACTTATTAGATTTTTCTTTTACTATTTGTGGTTCAAAATATATTCAAGTTAACCCCACAAGGATACCGAAATGTTGGCATCCATGGATATCTGATATTTATACAAATGATAAAATGGTTTCTGTGTTGTTTTTCCGTGACACAACCGTAATGGTATGGGGCACATTTATGAAAAAAAAATATTTTACTTAGCAAATTAACCTTATTGATTATATTAACATTATGATAACTAAAGATATTTTTTAATAGTTTATTAACAAATCCAGAGCTAAATCTTTTCTCATGTTAGTGTCCATGTTATTGGGTTAAAGGAAAACTAATAAATAAATAATAAAATATGTGAACACAGAAAAGTTTCAACCGTTAAAGTAAAGACACCCAAATGTAAAGAAATATAAATCTGTCAAGAGTGAGTATTACTCGCGCTCGGGGGGTACCGCACATTAAATTTATTAATTCTAACTGCAAAAGTACAAAAAACTATTGCTAATGGAATACTAAGACTTTGTAAAAAACTGTATAACGTAGGATTGTGTGTAGCTATATATACTATCAAAGTAAAGATTGATGTAATGAACATTTATAGAGGTATGAAGGCAAAATATTATCAAATATCGCTATTCTGTATGACTTTTTTAAAACCTTATCCAAATCTGTTTATGAATGATGACTTAAAAATTAACGAATAACGCCACATTGCACGGGGATGATGGAGAATATATTGTCAATAATTGTGTTTTTTCTGGTAGTAAATTCTTGAATCAATGGACTTGGACATAGACGAAGAATAAAAAATATTCCGACAGTTCATTTCTAGTTTTGTTTCTGAAGTTGACATTGAAATCACCTGAGATAATTAAATTTTGACATACCTCGCCATACCTAGTAGTGTCTAAAATATAGTACATATGGTAGAACGAAACACATTTGAAAAAAAAATCTCAATAAAAAAAGCAGATGGATAACGGAAGTATCAGAACTGTTCAAGGGAAATATACTCGTATACGTAAAACACATGTCATAATTGAATTCTATTAGACTGAGAAATGATGAATATTTCACACTCTGAGGCAAAGACGTTGTACAAAGTTTAAGCATGGCTGGGTACCAACCACGCTTCGGAAAGAGGTCGCACAGTTGCTCACGAGAAGTCACCTGTTAATCATATTTGGTGTAACAGTATACAATTTTAAGGCGAGAAGGATTTTTTCCAAAATAAATATTCAATTTTCAAGAATTAAAAAAAAAAGTCGCGAAACTTTTTACCTTATTTTTAAACATAAAAACATGATACAGGAAGGCATGATTATTGAAGTGATTTGTGATAGAAATGTTTTTCATTTCAAATGAATTGCATACTGAGTTATAACCGCAGTGTAAAAAATGACAAATGTTTTTTAATCTACGAAAATATAGTATAATCACGAATAAATTTATAATATAAACTCATCCTTGTTAACCATGATTCTGAAAAGTGTTTCTTTATCTTTAGAACGTCAGCCATCAATTGCATTTCGAGATTTAAAGAATCATTTATAAAAACAAAATTGCCCTTGCTGCCCTTGCTGCCCTTTCCGAAACGTTTACGAGTAACTTTTAAAGTGTATTAGTAAGGTTTCTAAGCCCGGAATATAGTTTTTCCCGATGCTATCCATTCTCAAGTAAACATTTTCATGTTCAACAAATATGTTTAACAGACAAACATGCAAAATTAACAGCGTTATTATTAACATTAAAATGAACATTATTTCTTTATTCTTTCATGTATACATTAACTTATGCTGCTGAAAACGTTTACTTGAGAATGGATGACATTCATAAAACAGGTATTCCAGGCTGAGGAATCTTATCAAAACAGCATAAATCTATTCGGAAACGTTTCTGAAATATACGGGCAGCAAAATACTTTGCTTTTATAAATAAGTCTTTAAATTTTGGAAATATATTGGTTTCTGGGGATTCAAAAGACAATGGAAGACGCTTTTGGGAATTTTGGATAACTCGGAAGAACATATGATATTTTCATTCGTGGTTATAGTATATTTTCATAAAATAAGAAACATTGGTCATTTATACAGTGCGAATGTTTTGTCAATACTACTGAATTTCATTGTAAATGAATTACATACTGATTTGTAACTGAATGTTTTGTCAATGCTACTGAATTTTAACGTCTTTGAAATATTCTATGAATTATTTTTAAAAGATTGGCTTCAATAATGCAATTCAATGGAATAAAAAACGTTGACTATTTATCACTATAATTTGTCTTACATAAAACATAGTTTTATTTATTAGAGAATTATTTCACAATTATGTTTATTTAGCGTTTGTTTCTTCTGCAATAATAACTAGGTTATTATTAAGATAGTGAAATAACTTAATATGAAACTATTTAGGACATTTATTAGAAAACGTCCAAATAATAGTTTGACCCTTTATTTTCTTTATATTAAAATATGTATAGTAATTTTTATTACTTTCTCGCAGATATTTTAATAAATATACATTTTATTAAATATATATTTTATTTAAATTTAGTGTCAATTAAGTTAGAATGAGCATAATGGCTATTATACTCGATTATAAAAATGTACTAGGCTGATCTATTACCTTTGTTTGCTAACTCACATATTACATTCTTTAATTAACTTTATTGAGAATACAGATGATAATATAATTAATTACTAAAGATACATAACACTGTATATTTTATATTTTATCGCATGATGTTAAATATCATAGATGATAAATGAGGTGTTAGCTTTGAAATAAGGAAAAGAAAATATCTCAGCACTAAAGCATGTTTACGAAGATTTCAACATCATCAATCAACTACTTGTACTTTAATATTTTATGTATAACATCGTCTAACAATACTCTATTTATTTGAAAATGAGAAAATATGTTAACTGAAACATATTTTTTGAATGTACAATCGCTTAACATGAATATCATTACAAATGGGGATAAAATGCACTTGCATTTATGGAAGAAACACATGAAAAATATATGTAGTGTTTTAAAACCTAAACAGAGATGAAAAAAATAATTTTATACAGCCAATTATTACATTGTAAGTTTATAAAATAATTTTATTAATTCTAGTGTTATCTGTGCGTACAATAAACATAAAAAAAATTCTCTTTAAAGAGAGGTATTTTTTTAAAATAATTTCGTAATACAATACATTGAAATAAACATTCACTTTTGGATGACATAATATCCAGTATATTTGATTGGAGAAAATGTAATATTTGTATAATAATATGAGTCTCATAGTGTGGAATTTACATTTATGTTACTTGAGGCAGGAATATTGTATTTTATACTCCTCATAAAATGTTTTTATGACACCATGAAAGTCAAATACTTTCTATACACTGAACCGCTATACACATCATCTAACAAGATTTCCATAGAATTTCGAATTGTATTGGAAAAACGATAAGATTCTTCGTTTCTTTATACGTGATACATTTCGGTGATAAAGTTTTACTCAGCTTTTGTACATTTCTTTAAATAAAGGAAACAAAATCAATTTGTAAATTTATTTATATAAAAATATTAATTTATATATGTAGATAAAGATAAAGAAATAATCCACATGTTAAGCTAAAAATGTCAGACGAAGTAATAATTCAATGACCTGAACAGTATAGACAAGTGTCCTGCGGTAGACATTATTTGACCATACTTAGATTCCTGTATTTTTACAACTATAAATATGCTTTGCTTTTAATAAATAAATAAATAAATAAATAAAGGTATTTTAAAATATTGCACTGAAACAATATATTAAATATTAAAAGGTGCTTTAATGTAAAATTTTAAACAAATGTTAACGTACAAAATTTCAGCCGACAGATTTTTCATAAGACTGGCTTTTATAGAATGTATTGAAAATAAATTGAAAAATGAATAAGATAATATTCGTAAAATTGTTTGTAATAACGGTTTTAAGGTACACCATGTTAATAAATTAATTGTGGATATCGACAACAATAAGAAACCAGAAAACAAAGTTGATTCGCAAAAATGCAAACTTTATACTCTTCAATATTATCCAAGCATTTTGAAAAATTAAAACACAGACTTAAACGTTTTAATAACTGCTTCATAGCCAAACCTGCTCAGAAATTAAACAAAATCATTTGCAGTAAAATTGACCCAATTAATTTTTATAATTATTCAGGAGTTATGAATTAACTTTTATTGAAGAAGGTGGATCTAAGAATTACTATTTTGGCATAACAAACAGGAGATTTGGCTACAGAAAAAGGGAGCATATGGCTGATATTGAGTATAATAGAAAAACCACAACCGTGGCAAGATTATATCAAGAAGAAATCATACAAATAAATTTCAATGAAGGTAAAATATTTTTTTCCCGTCCAGTCTATACTATCCATCCATAATAAGAGAAACCGTAGAGATCGTAACACACAAAAAATACAATTATTTAACGATGTAGCATCTTTTAACTTACCGAAATTGTGGCTCGACTTACTCCATGAATACAAATATGAAAAAAAAAACAGTAAAAATTAAATATAACGTGCGTAACATAAAAAATAGTACAAGAAAATTAAATGATAGCATTTCAAATGATATCTTCAAAGACCGTGCAATTATAGAATATTCTTATTTGTTTTTGAAAATAACTCGGAATGATCCGAAACATGTCAACAAAATATTAAAAGTTATTTTACGGTATAGTATGTTGTTAATTTACACCTTTTAGCATTTAAAAAAAATAAATGTTATCGTATTTAAATAAGTATTTTATTTTATTAATAAAAATAAATTAAGTTTTTACTAATATCAAAATTAACTTATATTAAAATACTTGCTGACCCGCCCGGCGTTGCTCAGGCCCGTGATAATAAAGCTAAACAAACCTAAAATTTGAATGATTTTTTATCTTTAACTTGATTTTGTATGAAATTATTTATTTAAAATTGCTGAGCATGCGACGGTAAATCCTTTATTTCCACATTCCGCCGACATGGGCGCATTCTGAACTAAACGAACATCCGACACGTGTTCCCGCTGCCTGCGGTACCGTATAGTTGACGTGATGAGCACGCGTTGCAAAATCTTTTAATTCCTCCTCCCGCGGCCAGGGGGCGTAGTCTATTCTAAACAAACCACTTTCGGAAGGAAACTCGAACACGTGTCCCGTTGTCATCGGTAACGTATAACAGGTGTGCTGCACACGCGCTGCAAAGCCATTTAGTTCAACCTTCCAGCGCCAGAGGACGCTATTTTGTTCTATACGAACATTCGACGCGGGTACCCATTATATCAAGGGAGTGGTTAAATTTTTAAATGAAATTTATTTTGTCTAAATCAGAGCAATACATTTTTTTATTATTAATAAAAGTTTTAATTATAGAAAAGTCGCCGCCAGGGGGCACTCGACGAAGTACAATAAATGCGACAATAACTAAAAAGTCGTAACCCCCCCCCCTCCTCATACCTGCAAGTATAACGTATAATTTGCTCATGAAAACCACGATGCAAACTGCAAACGTTTCTTTAATTATCACTTCCATTGTCAAATAAGCTTTTATTTATCTTTCATAAAAATAAAAAGAAATTATAAAATAAAAACTTATTGGTGGATTATTTTGATATTTTGAAAATTTTAATTCTCAGTCAGTTTAAAACTGACTGAGCTGATGAGGTGATGACTGAAAGGATGCATAATTTTCCAATGAAAAAATCCAAGATTTTTAATAACTTTATACGTCCTTTAATCGCATTATTACGAAGTTTTTATTACTCGTTTTGTATCTTTCTTCATTCAAGAGATAACTGACATCTTGTCTGCTAAGCTTGCTCGTAGAAAAAACAACAACAACAACAAAAAACACGTTAATACGTTAAAACTCACACGTTAACACGTTTTTTTTTCTGCAATCAAATTAATGCGAAATAATAAATATATTCGGTTATAAGAATCGGATAATCTTAATTTTTACTAACTTGTAATGTAGAAACAAAGAGGATTCGAAAGGTGTTAATTTTAAAATCGTACCTTAATTAGAATTGTTAATTTGAGGCACCTAAAAAACCTCTTAGTACCTCTTTATTTGTGGATTCATTATCCAGACAACTGTGTTGGCTCATATATTTCTCAAAAACGTGTCTCAAAACCGACCTTTTTTCCAGTAAACCTAAAATATTTCTTCCCTCTCCCAACACACACGTAATTTTGCGGTTTCACATTTCTTTTGCACCATTTTCAGAAAAAGATGACATTTTGGAAGCGATGGTTAATGAGATTCTAATTAACTTCTTGAGTAATTATCAAAATATTAAAATTCTGAGACTCAGGGGCACCAGGCCAGATCTTGGACTATCCACACCTAAATTTTGAGACTTCTAGGTGGGCTAGATTTTGCTAGCCATCGCAGACAAACACACACACATACACACACAGAGTGAAACTTTATTTTATTAACATAGATTCCATGCATGGCATTTTATAATCAAAAGGTTAAAAAAATTCTGAAATAGAATGTATAAGTAAGTAATTTTAAAAATAAAAATAAATTTTAAATTTTTATTAACATTAAAATTTACTTTTATTAAAAATATTCCATTTAGCATGAAAAATATAAACGAACAATAAATATTTTTAAATAAAAAAAGTTTAAAATAAAACTGAGATAGAATATTTCACCGATAAACATTTATATATAAAAGAGTTAAAACAAAAAAAACCTGAAATACAATATTTTAACCGGTAAAACATTTTAAAATAAAGTAAAAGAAAAGTTGGGAATAAAATGAAGACGTGGGATTCGAATCCACGCTATTTAGACCAAGCATTGCTCTAACCATTCAACCACCAAGCACACACTCGTTCAGGAACAAAACATTAAAATAAGAATGCAATAACTGATTCCTTTCTCCTCTATAA
Organism: Maratus michaelseni; assembly: GCA_963931845.1. Lineage (NCBI taxonomy): Eukaryota > Metazoa > Arthropoda > Arachnida > Araneae > Salticidae > Maratus > Maratus michaelseni. The sequence goes on along the minus strand of OZ007587.1, from coordinate 435,877,942 downwards.
ACACTAACGTGTTAAAATCTTAACCTGGTCAACCCCCATCATCAAAATTCACAAACTCTCCTTCAATATGCACTTCAAAATTTATAATTTCTGACAAACAAATTAACTAGACCATATTCTAATCATTCCTTGAAGAAAGGAATTTACTCTAATATATTATATTAATGAAGTCATATTCTAATTATTTATTAACCATAGAAAAACCATAATAATAATCTAGCCTTATTAATTAAACAATGCAGAAATTATAACCGCACCGATAAACATAAAATCTAGATTCTAAAAATATAAACACACATCAACATCCCGTAGATACATTTAAAATCAAATTCACGCAAGGTCCCGCTGACGACGTAGACAGCGCATTGGTCTCCCACACCATCGGTCGCGCGTTTGAATTCCCTTCGAAGACTTGTGACAAGCGACGTATGTCCCCCCCCCTGTCAAGTACAGATGCTTCTAAAATTGTCAATAGATGGCACCAAAGGAATTTTTTTTTTACACTTTCGAACAAGCAATTTGACGAAATTAATTTCCTCACTTTTTTTAGGATACAAATTTACTCGATTTGGCGAAATATTCACTCGGAGCATTTTCCAGGACACAGTTTCGTCAAAAACGAAGAAAATTTCGTAGAATTTCAATATCCATTTCTAACAGTGCAATGATGTTGCAAAATACGTGATAGAAGTATGGTGATGAGTCAGTTACATATACATTACCCATATTTATTCACTGTTAGTATAATTTTTTTTGGATAATTTTACTGCAAATCACGATTTTAAAAATATTTTTTTTATAATATTAATTATTTATTAATATTAAATTTAAATAATAAGAACAATTAAAAAATATTAAAACATAAATTCTTTATAATATATTACCAATGCTTAAGCATCTTCAGACTTTAATTAATCACCAATTTAAATCATTTTTTTTTTAAATTCATAAGCTCTCTAAAAGTACTTACAATACATAAAATTTATGTAATATTTTATTATACAAAGTTTAAATAAAGAACAAAATTGACATATATCTCTTAGTTTCATCTGAGACTTAAAAAAAAAAGAGAATTTTCTAATTTTGGAACATGTGTATTTTCCTCTTAATAATGATTACGTATTGCTATAAAGTTATTTTAAAAGATCCCAATGTTTAAAAATTTCTTGAAATTTATAAACGAATGAAATAGGCTTGATCTTTTTAAAATATCTGAAAAAAATTACCTTTCAGATATTCAGAAGGAAATTCGGTAAAAGTAATACTTCTTTCAATGATCTATTTCAAACCATCTGTTCTAACATAAAGAAATCGTGTAACCGATCATAGAGAAATTTTTTTTGTACTCATGTGAGCTATTTATTATCGAAGGAACTATATATGTTCTCTCTTTATAGCACATTGTAGCAGTAGTTTCATTTTCTTTAATGCATTAAATGGATCTCAAAAGTTTGAAATACTCCTGTAAATATCGCAGAAAAGTTAAACTTTTTTTTTGACTAATCAAATATATTTTGTTACTAAACAGAAAAAAAGGCCTACAAAATTACTGAAAAAAAAACTCTAATATTATAAAGAATTGATTTTTATTAATACTGTGTATTTTACTATAATTAAGAAATATTTTTATTAAGAATTATAATCTCTGTAAAAACTAATTACTCGTATTGTGTAACTGACATAACATGTAATAGAAAGTATATTTTTAATAAAAATTTTGACTTTTTTTTAAATAACTAACAACAATCTTGATTGTATTGTAAGTCATGTTTACTTCAATCTCTAGACGTTGAAATTAAAAACAGCAGGTTTCTTTAGAATATCAACTAATTATTTTGTAAGTTTAATAATGCAAAATCCTAACAGCATAGCTCTAATAAATATATTTTTTAAACCCACTTAATCAAGTTTACCCATCCAATCATCTATAACCTTACTATACAGGACTAAATAGGAAGCAGCATGAGAAAAATAACAGAATTTCGAATACCTAAATAAATCAAAATTTAATTACATTTACCTGTGTATCTACGTTTATTGAGTTTTTAATTTCATCAAGTAAATAGCATTTCCCGCCTCACATTACTCTATATCAGACTCGGGGTATCATTTTGCAGATTCTGCTCTACAATTAAAATTTATTTTTCTTTAAAATCAAAAAATCTCATCTATTGCTTATGGAAAAGTTTGGATTGCCACTCAACCGATGTATATATATTAAAATGCATATTTACATATACTTTAAAGAAATGTTTCTTACCAATAGAAAGCGCTTTAATCTAAGGTTATGTATAATCTGTTAAGTTTTTTGTAATTATGAAATTTATCAGAATTCTTATTCAGATAAATATTCTATGTAGATTTCTAATAATTTATCAAATAAATAAGCCTTAAGTAAATCCAAGTAGCACTTAAGTTGCAAATCTAAATATATCTATACCGTGTATCATAAAGTAGTGCGGAAGCAATCAATTACACCAGAGAATTTGGCGCGGTAATTTAGAACACAGTAAATAACATATATACACTTAGTTTACTCATTATTATGTATGCAATTAAAATTAATCAGCTTAATATAGCGTACTATGTTAACAATAATGACTCGAAAACGTGTTATTAGAGTGGTTCTTTGATCGATTAAGTGGAATATATTAGTGTAGAATCGGAAAGTGAATTTATTTATTTTGTACCTAATTTATCCTCATTATCTATACTAATAAAAGAAAGTTTCGCTCTGTGTGTCTCTGTGTGTGTATGTGTCTGTTGGCGATGGCTAGGAAAATTTAGCGCACCGAGAAGTCTGTAAATTTAGGTATGGATAGTCCACGGTCTGGCCATGTGCACCTGAGCTTCAGAATTTTAATATTTTGATAATTAGCCTAGATATTAATTAGATTCTCATTAACCATCGCTTCTAAAATATCATCTTTTAATTCAAAATGGCGAAAGAAACGAAACGGCGCATTGAATTTGGAAGCGGAAATGAAGGAATTCGAAATTATTTTACTAATTGGCGAATTTTAAGAAAACTAATTGAGATATCAATTTTAAAATTTCTGAGCATATGTAAAAAAAAATATTCTGTATCTGACTATGTGATTTTTGAAAAATTCGGTTGGTATTTTTTTTTAATTTATGCAAAAAACTGATAAAAAATACGATTTTTTTTCTCTTGGTTGGTTGGTGCACTGGTTGGTTGCATCGATTCTTCACAGAAGTAATTAAATAAACCAGAGTAGCGATGCATAAATAAGGATTTCTAACTAAATAGTGTCAATATGGATTGAAGTTATGAGCGTAGAGCCATGCGAATGTCGCCCCACCTGCACATGACAAATTACACATACGTCCCCCTGATTGAAATATTTTTCAGGCGCATTTTTCTTCATGACAAGTAGTCGGGTTTAAGTTTTTTTTTTACATGACATTTATTATTATGATGGAGATTGTTAATACAGAAAACTTTATTTAACAGATTCTTTTTTATATTTGTGGGAATGAAGAGGGGCAAGGGTCTAATTACATTTAAGCTTCAAGGTGTATTTCTAGAAAGCAGTTACCAGAATTTCCGAATAATAGTCTAAGCCAAATTTCTAATTAAGTTTCTAGCTTAATCAAATGAATCAATCTTTAAAGATGTATTGTGATCCTCCTAATTAGTTATTTGCTGAAGGCCACTTAAACACCCCCCCCCCCTCCCGACCCGTCCTTCAAGTTTTTTTCTCTAACTCTGCTCCGTTTCCATATCTCAGCAACTATCTTTCCGATTTCAAAGCAAGTGATTTCAAAGATTATAATTAATTTAACAGTCACTAAACTAACAGTCATTAAACTAAATTTATGAGTAGCGGTTACCACTATTTACTAATAACAGTTTAAGCCAAATTTGTAATTAAATTCAAAGCTTAAGCAAACGAACGAATTTTGAAAGATGCAGTGGTCCTTCTAATTAGTCATTTGCCGAAGGACACTTGAACAACCCCTCCCCCCCGGCCCTCCCTTCAAGGTTTTTTTCTCTAACTATGCTCCGTTTCCATATCTCAGCAACTATTTTTCCGATTTCAACGCAAGTAGTTCCAAACATTATAATTAATTTAACAGTCACTCTTTATAACATTAAACTAAATTTATGAGTAGCGGTTACCACTATTTACGAATAATAGTTTAAGCCAAATTTGTAATTAAGTTCAAAGCTTAAGCAAACAAACGAATTTTGAAAGATGCATAGTGGTCCTCCTAATTAGTCATTTGCCGAAGGACACTTGAACAAGCCCTCCCCCCCCGGCCCTCCCTTCAAGGTTTTTTTCTCTAATTATGCTCCGTTTCCATATCTCAGCAAATATCTTTCTGATTTCAACACAAGTGATTCCAAACATTATAATTATCTTAAATGTCACTCTTTATAACATTATACTAAATTTATGAGTAGCGGTTACCACTATTTACGAATAATAGTTTAAGCCAAATTTGTAGTTAAGTTCAAAGCTTAAGCAAACGAACGAATTTTGAAAGATGCATAGTGGTCCTCCTAATTAGTCATTTGCTGAGGGGCACTTGAACATCCCCTCCACCTCGGGACCTCCTTCAAGGTTTTTTCTCTAACTATGCTCCGTTTTCTTTTTTTCTCTAACTATGCTCCGTTTCCATATCTCAGCAACTATTTTTCCGATTTCAACGCAAGTGATTCTAAACATTATAATTAACTTAATTGTCACTCTTTATAACATTAAACTAAATTTATGAGTAGTGGTTACCACTATTTCCAAATAATTGGGTAAACCAAATTTGTAATTAAGTTCCTAGCTTAAGCAAACGAACGAATTTCGAAAGATGCATAGTGCTCCTCTTAATTAGTCATTTGCTGAAGTGTACATGAAGAACCCTCCCCCCCGGCCCCTCCTTCAAGGTTTTTCTCTAACTGTGCCCCGTTTTTATATATCAGCAACTATCTTTCCGATTTAAACGCAAGTGATTCCAAACATTATATTTAACTTAATAGTCACCCTTTATAACATTAAATTAAATTTATGAGTAGCGGTTACCACTATTTACAAATAAGAGTTTAAGCCAAATTTGTAATTAAATTCCTAACTTAACAAAACGAACGTATTTTTATGCATGCATAGTGGGCCTCCTAATTAGTCATTTTCTGAAGGACACTCGAACATCCCCTCCCCTCGGCACCTCACTCAAGGTTATTTTCTCTAACTGTGCCTTATTGCAATAACTGGGCTAATAATGTTCCAATCTTTTCGAAACCAGCTCAATTTTGTAGTGCGCCTACTATACAGTCACGTAGGCAGCGGGGACCTGTCTCAGAAGTTCGTTCGGAAAGAGGTTTGTTTAGAACAGAATGCTCCCCTGGCGGTGGTAGGGGGAAATAAAAGATTTTCTAGAGCGTACGAGCATGCCGGGTATACGGTTCCGAAGCCATCGTAGACCGTGGCCAGAGTTCTGTTTTTTAAGAGATTTAAGTTTATTACAAGGGCTCGGGCAACGCCAGGCGGGTCAGCTAGTTCAAAATAAAAAAATTCGCAGACAGTTGCGGCATATTAGTAATTTTGCTTTATCAAATATTGGGTTGATGAAAAGTTATGAAGCATAAATGTCAAATTGCCCATTCTTCTAAAAATAAAGAGACCTTCCCCCACACACCTCTCGATACATTTTATTTGCAAAACTGTTCCAGAAATCAAATATTAAATAGCCATTCGACTATGAATTATGTCTTTTTTCAATTTATGTAAAAAGTGAACTTAGAGGGTCGTTTTTTAACTGAAATTCTACCAAAGTCTGAATTTTTTTATATGCCTATTTTTAACAGCATGTTTGGTTCTGTCCGTAAAATGTACCGGGGAATACCAAATGGTAAATTATTTGGTCGAATAGTTTAGGAATTATGAAAGTTAAATCCATGAACTCCCAATATTAAATTGCTTTTTAATCGTTTCAAAAAGTAATTTAACCCTGGCAATGTGTAAACATAACTGAAAGACTATTTCACGGAATGAGCTGTATTTTTGAATTCGCATATTTGGATTCGCAAATCTACTCATCATATCTAAACAGATAATAAACACATATACATTTACATCTGATGACATAAGTTTGATTGTACACATAAACCATTACACCTGTCTCTAGACACATATGTGACACATATCCGTTATATATAGTGATGTGTATAGATATACGCACATAGAGTTTGCACAAATGTGCATAGAGATGTGCATAGATATATGCACTTACATAAAATATTGGAGTGGAATAATATTGAAACCCGAAGACTTTACTTTTGTGCATCAAGATGGGGGCTTATGTCCAGCTCGGATTCTACCTCCTGCTCCCAGCGAAATAATCAAACTTATATATTTTTCCTGCAAAGGTGATTGTTTGTCAGCTCAGTTCAGTTGCAAGAAAAGTAGAATAATGTGTGTGTTCTAGTGCTCCCGACGCGATACGTATTTCAGTTATACGTTTAACCGATTTACGTATATACGTATAATACGCCGGTTTGAAATACGTATACATAAAATTATATGTTCAAACGTATCCGGATACGTATAAGCGTATACCGGTTAAACGTATAATTGAAGTATACGTATATTTCAAATATACATATTTTCTTTTTATAAGAATGGACGTCATCAGTCTTACGTCACTGAACGGAGAAAAAGCTGGAAATCGCGGCATTACTGTAGCAATCTGCATAATATATTTCATACACAGGTTCTTGTTATTTTTCCCTACAAATATTTTAATTAATTTATGTTAATTCTAATTTTTATTGAATTAAGTGATAAAATGTTACATAAATTTGTATTAGTAATTTAAATTGTTTTATATTTCTTAAATTTGACATTATGGTTGTGATATGCGATTGTGAATGCAGGACTCTAGCGGGTATTACTCAATGTCTCTGATCCGCAGACCAGCAGAAGAAAAATCAGTTTTTTTTTCACGCAATGAATGAAAACCGTTTAAACGTTTATACGTTTAACCACTGGGGTAAGATACGTATATACTCTTTCGTATAATACGTATAACCGCCTTGGCCTTATCATACGTATCCGAAATGTGTACACCGTATAATACGTATTATACGTATACTCGTATAAACGTTTAATATGGAGCACTAGTGTGTTCTGACAAAATTTGTGAAAGTAACCTACTGCAATAAAACCGCTGGAAAAAGAAGTTAATGTGCCAAATGTAAGCTGATTTTCAAAAATTTGATGTCATTGAAGAAAACACTGTTGACCTCGATTACTTACTACTTTTAGGACATTTAATAACGTAAAGAAAATTCAATATGATATAAGGAATATGTTTTTTTATTATACAATAAATGTAATAAAGTTGTGCCCTTTCATATTGTGTAATATTCGGTATTTTATACGTAATAGGTGTCGTAACTTTGTAACAACTGACAGTATCGATTTGCGAGTGATACAGCATTAACAAATACATCGAAGTTTTCAAAATGTTTCTCCCGTTGGTCCCAAAACATGTTAAAACTGTTTTATTGACCCAACGCATCTTCATTTCTAATGCCAAAAGGAATTTATTCATACATTTTTGTGAATGCACAGCAGTCGCATTGTCATAACTTATTTTACTTCTACTACATATAAAATATTTTTTGATTTGTACTTTTTCTTAATTTTCAAAATAATCCCTTAAAAATGGCAGTACTGTAAACAAAATGTGTTAATTAATAATAATGCGAATATCATAAGGTATTATAAATTACTTTTAACTCATTCGGCATAATTAAAATTCACAAATATACAAATAAATGTATATATATTGCTTGAAGGTGCGTAAAAACATACATAAAAACATTTAAAAGCACATTAAAGTCCTTTTAAAATCAAAACATTTTCAATCGAACTTACTCAGTCATCATCAGTGAAAAACTAATAGTTAAGTTGAGTTGTTGTCTCTTAGCTTCTTCTAGCTTGCCCGGAACAAACCATTTTACTTCAAGGGTGTGGAATATAAGGTGGGATGGGAAAGGTCATTCAACATTTCAAAAGCAAGTACAGGTTAATCAGTAATGTATTAACTCATTCCAGACTGCGTAGATATCACATGATAATACATCCTTACAGACTATTTCTTTCCTATTTTTTATTTTTTTTTCAGATATTTTTTCCGGAGACTCTCTTATGATAGCTTCCTAGTGATTACTTGTGTGAAATATAATTTTGGATCCATTGAAATCTTCTTTTATAGATTCAGTTTGTCCTAAACTTGCTGACGTAGTGTGGGGTGTAGCTTGCGTAATCTCAGTAATCTCAGATCTGTTTCATGTTCTTTTATTCTGTCCCGAAATTTCCTCAGTGTCATACCTACGTACATAAAATCTTTGTTATCTTTCTTGAATGGTATAATATATACCCCTGATCTATTGATAGCCTGGATGGGGTCAATCCAATTGACCAAATCAATACTGTTTTACTTTTCCTACAGGTTAATTAATTTATTACAACACTGTAAAAAAGAAGAAAAAAACAGAAGAAAACTGTCAGCAGGACGTCATTAAAAAGCTGTTTATTTTACAAAAATAATCTGTAAATTGCTAGTTTTACTACGAAATGTGTTTATGTAACAGAAAGTTTTATAATAGATACAGACCTTTTTCGTAAAATAAGCTGTCAGTTATTGACATCCTTTCAGATTGTTCTTTTCTGTCAATTAAATGGATTTGTATATTGTATATTGAGAAATGGACTATTTATTTACTTTATTTTATTCTGTGATTGAAAATTGGTTGATAACGATTTATCCTATAAATCGAATACTCCAAAAATAATAATATATTCCATCTAAATAGTTTTCAGAATGTTTAAGATTGAATTATATTTAAATATTTACTTCTTGAATCACGGTGTTTTTCTAAAATGTCAAAGATGTTTTTTTTATTTATTTATTTTTAATATTGAACAGAAAAAAAAAATCAAGCTACACTTTCGTAATTAATGTATATAGAAAAATGCATGTAAACTAGTTTAGAAAAAAAAATCATGTTATTGCTGAAATTTCATTGAAATCGCATATGAAAAAATTATTCAATGCAAATATTTGAAACAAATATAATTCATATAATATAGACTTAATTTCTAGTTCTTCTATTTGAATATCAATAAAACTGAAATATAAAACTGAAATCAATAAACACTGATGTACTAAAAAACAGAAATCCCTATCGTTTCATAAATTTTGGTGTTTTGAAAAAAAATAGTATAAGAAAAGTAATTTTGTATTCAATGTCCAAATATGTTAATGTATTGTTCACAATCATTCATTAAAGTCAAAAACTGAGTGTTTAAATAAAAGATTTTTGCAAAAGAATAAATCTGTATCCTGTTCTGAAGACTCGTAAACTGTTAAATTTAAAGTGTAAATTTTATTAAATTTTATTAAGTAAAAATTATTCGTTTTCATTCATGACATATATTTTACATTTTAATCTCTAAGAAATTTAAAATATAATTAAATGCTTTGTCTAAAAGATACTAAAATAAGGCTATTCAAGCAATGCAAGGGTAATAAATGAGGATTAATTTTAAAGTACTACGCTTTTAGATAAAGATTTGATTCAACAATGCAAGATTTGGTATGTAGAATAACTGTACTATATTTTCTACGTAGCTTCGGAGTACTTTCCTTACGTGTTTAGAACTTTTATTATTTGGATGCTTTGAAAACTACTTTCTGAAAATTAAGCTATTAAACAAACAAATGGTTTTAAAGTTTATATTCTTACGACGTATATGCGATAAAACTTTCATTTAAAATTTTATCCAGTAAGTAAGATAATAAATGAGAAATAAACTACATAAACTTAAGCATATGAATAGATTATATCTTATTTAAGCAAAATACGTTACGTTTTTTAAAAGAAACTGCACATGCTAAAATAACGCTATTTTCTTTTTTAATAACATTTAATTTATAAGATTAAATTAACTATATGTGGTAATGCTGTTTTGGCAAAGATTTACCGATTGGTAATACATATTCTAATGCAAAATTACACTGTAAAAACGACATTTTCAAAACCGGGCAAAAAATCCACAAAGCTGAGTATGTTGAATAGTCAAAATGGCTCCGAGTCAAAATTACTCAAGTTTGAAACATGTATATACTCATTTCTGAAAACATGACTACACTCAAAAATAAAACATCATATGATCATATTTGAGGAGAAGATGTCCATGTTTCAAAAATGAGTTTGAACTGATTCTAATCATTTTTGCGTACGTCCATGTTTCAAAAATGAGTATAAACTGGCTTCTATGTGATAAGTTTTGTGTATGTAAATTTTCATATTATTTCTGGTATTTCAGAATTGAAAGCATTTGGTTGTCATATTTGAAACAAAAAGTTTCATAAAAAAATGAAAACATCGATTTACTCAGATTTTTCTCAGTCTCTAGAAAAATACCAAAAAGACATATCTCGACTGTAAATATCATTTAAAATTACATTTTAACACTGTTTGGCTTTAATCATGTAAATATGCGTTGTGTAATTAATTACATGAAGCATTAGTTGATTCTAAAGTAAATTTGTATATTATGGTGGGAATTGTATTACTTCTGTTGTTGCAGAGAAGAGATAAATAATGCGTTTATTTATTTTTATTGATTATATTCTTATATGTGTCGTTTTATCATTACAATTAAAAATAACTTTAAAAAATAACAGACGCCACCGCGCTTAAAAAAATATTCATTTTCTCTCATACAGCTGTACTATTTCAATATTTTCTCAATTGAGACCCAAGGCGAAATGACTAAGTGAGTGAAAATGACGTCATATTTAACATTTTGATTTCCGCAATAGCCGAAATAACCCAATGCAGTGAAACCCACAATAACCCTGGATAGCCGAAAGGATTTTGCTTCCCCTTAAGTGTGTCAGGGACCGGTCAAGGGTGTGGTCTCTCTTGGTGATGGATGGGGTAATGTGTTAGCATTTCTGGAAAGTACATAAAGAAAAACAAAAAAATTTTTTCAGTAACTGGAAGAATGACAAACAGACGGATGTAACACCTGTCGAAATTTGAATAAATGAAGGCAGTAGGGTAAATTCCTCTACCTACCTAATGAAAAAAAAGGGAACAAAAAAGTATTTTGCGCTATTTTTATGGGATTTTAATGTCATTCAGTTTTTTAAAGCTTCGTATTTAAAGAGGTAAAAGAAAACGGTCATTTGTATTGATAAAACTAAATATTTTGCCACAAATGTGTCTAAAAGTATGCGTCTGTACTGCGAATGAGATTAGAAACTCAAATCTAGGATGCTAATGTTCACATGCAAAGTTGTAGCTGACAGACGTGACTTCACATTCGGAAATATACTTAGTGATAATCTATTGCACGTTAAATTATTTGTAAATGGTGAATATGGGGATAAGTGGTGTGAATCTAAATTTTGAGACAGTGAAAACGATGTCATGTTTAGATTTCATGGTACAAAAATTGACTGATTGTATCTAAGTGAAACCATTTTTGATGATCTTTAATTCCGTAATATCCAGAAAGATTTGCTTAATGAATAAAATTATCCTAACAATTTAATTGATGCGAATTCGGAATTACTGCATTAAAGAAGTTTCAACTGAGAGAAGAATAAATTCTTTGTTTTGTGTTTAGACATTACACATGACTAACTTTTCACAAATTCTTAGACATTCGAAAAGTTTAATTAAAAGTCCAGACATTTATAAAGTTGTTTGGTTGTTTATATAAAATATTACGGAAACTACAGATTCATTAGTTTAAATAGTCCAGGATCTTTTTTGAATAAATGTTTTTCACGATTGCTTTAAAATTATAAGGGAAATATTGAGCATAATTTGCATATTAGATAGATAACATTTTCACATTTTGAATGAGTTAAAATTATTTATAAATAAAAAAATACTTAGATGTAATATCTACACAGAGCAATTTTTTTAATCGTATTTATCATGACTAAGATGGTATAAATTTCAAAAGAAGTTATAAACAAAAATTTACGACTCTATTATTCTTGAGAAAAATCATCTTATATCACATAAGAAATAGAAGTAATTTGATTATTGCATTTGCTTTATTGCTAGAAAATATAATAATTTTTCATATGACACAACGCATTATTAATGCGATCGAAATTTGTTTGAATTAATTTGTAAGGGTTTTTCCTGATTAATACGAAATAAAATCATATACATTGTATTTTTAATACTTTCGCAATTTAATTTTGTTATGTTATCTATTGGCATAAAAATTTGCACACCTAATGAAAAGCAAATGTAATAAAAAATTTTCTTTATTCCTTATTTTAAATATACATGGAACATTAAATTTGAAACAAAGAAAGTAAATTGAAATTGAATAAAATTCGAAATCAGTGGAACTCGCATTGAATATTAAATGACGACAGCATGATTTAGTTCGTATTTTAGGATTTTTTTATTCATGAATGGAAACAGTATATCAAATTTATTTGATAAAGAAAATTTATTTGGAAATCAACTCGTTTATCTATACTCTTTTTTTAATTATTATAAAGAAAGGAGGATCTCTAAAGCAGCATATTTTTATTCTTTGTATACGGATGCAATTATGTATCGTATATTATATAAAAATAAAATTTTATTCGTTTTTATTTGTTTTCATATAAATTGAAGTATGCCTGTGTATTACTATGTATTTCTCAGAAATAAAAATGCACAGAAATAAAAATATAATTTTCAAAAGGTAATTTAATTTCAGAAAACATTTTTTTTTCTCTCAGGCACATAGAGTGAAGAAAAATCGTAAAAAAGATAATTTTTAGATAAATATTTTTGGACACGCATTGAATTGTATTTGATTTTCTATACAGTATAGAACACAAAAAAATAACTGCGTTCTGTAATGTCAGTTCCAAATGATGCAAGAAAAAAAAATAAAATGTAGACATAGTGTCACGTTTACTCATACTTTTTTGAAATAAATACGATTTTTCTTTTGCATTTTTTTGAAAGGCAGAAATTTGTAGAATGTGCTGGTAAAACTGTTTTGAAGCCAGTCATTATTTACGATTTTCAGACTGTCGAAATTACCGGTGTATTGTTTAAAAGTATTTTTTTAATACTTCTTTTGAAGTTTGAATGTCTGTCCTCAAATTCGAGTTCAGCAACCCAAAATAACAATAATGATAATAATAATAATAATAATATTTTTATAAGCAAAACTGATGAGTGTCAAAAATTCTATGGATCAATGTGTTTAAGAAAACTATAACGAGCTTTTCACGAAACAAGAGTTTTCATATCTGTCTATTTTCTATCAACTCACCAGTTTAACCAATTGCCTTGAATTTTTTTCACAGCAAATTAAACACTTATGACAATGGAATGAATCTTTCATACGTTATAAGTATCAACCAAACATATTAAATATATTTTTCAGCATGTAAAAGTCCCCCAAATAATAACATTAATTTCGCCTGCCCAACATTTTATCGTTTTCAAATTTCGATTCAATTTTCAATTAATTTCAATTAATACATTTTCAATTTAAATTTTAAATTCAATGTTTGCATGTGTATTCCATAAGAAATTATGTTAACTATTATAAAGAAATTATTTTTTTTTTTAAATTTTAGACCCTGTTTTGAATAAGGTGGATCTTCCGGAATTCAGCCGTGTTTTTCAGAAAAATCAAAAGTTGACTTATTTTTCAGGCAATTATAAGTAAACGTGGCATTGATTTGCAAAAAGTATTAAATTTGTCTGTGGTTTATTTTGCCATAAGAGATAAATCTGTATATTAAAGTTCAATCTATCTCTGAACTGTCCAAATGAGAAATAATTTTTTATCTTAATTTTATTTCATAATATTATTCAACATTGCAAAAGTCAGATTTATTTGGTAAATTTCCCATTTACTTTATTTTTTCTTAATCTCTGTATTTCCTTTTAATTTCATTTTTGACACTAGGAAATCATAAATCTAGTGGCATTATAAATAGAAATGTAGAATGTAAAACAATATAGTTACACAATATAAATACAGAATATGATGTTAAATATTATAATGTAAAGCAATATAATGTTAAATATTATAATGTAAAACAATATAGTTACAAAATATAATGTTAAACAATGTAATGTAAAACAATATAGTTACACAATATAATGTTAAGCAATATAATGTAAAACAATATAGTTACAGAACACAAATAAAAAATAGTTTTCGTTTTGATATAACAGGAAGAAAATAACCTGAAAAATAATTCACTAAAAAAAATTTTAGTGCCTTAAAAACGGCCTTAAAGTATTTGTGTATCACACACTGTTTATGCACAGAAACTTAATTTTTTTTTTTGTTTGTTTAAAGTAAAAATTTTCTCTCGGGCATATAGATTGATGGAAAAACTTGAAAAATAAATTTTAAAGATAAAAAATTTCGAATACGCACTGAATAGTATTTGTTTATATCTATAGTATAGAGTACATGTATTAATGTTTCTAAATTAAATTAGATTACAAGGAAAGAAAACTGTGTGTTTGCCGAGCATTTTGTTTATGTCATTTTTATATGATATCATCTATATATATATATATATATATATATATATATATATATTACGCTATCGTGCGTGACACATAAATTGCGGTTATTTGTTAATTGTTTAATGGCAACATTGCTTTGGTGCTGCCATCTGCAGGAATAAAAGAGAAACAAACAATGATTTCTTGATTATAAACATTAACAATGAAATAGATATATTTTTATACATTTTCATACGAAATATTGATTTTTGTACGCATTTAATATTTGTAATTTAAAATATACATTTAACAATATACATTGTTAAATGTAAACAAAGCATTTTTTTTTTTTTTTTTTTTTTTTTTTTTTTTTTTTTTTTTTTTTTTAAAGGGATTTTCAGTAAAAAGGGAAAAGTAAGTGTAATAATTTTCCCTGACCGTTTCATTTTTTAAACGTAACTGTTATACTTTTGAAATTTTAGCTCTTATTTAATTTTTTTACAATTATTTTAGTATAAATAAATATTATTCAGCTTTTTTGTGAAGTCCACTCCACTGTTATATTTTTCAATGACAGTCTGCTCGGGCAACGCCAGGTGGGTCAGCTAGTTATTATAAATCTTCTTTAAAGTGAAAAAGAAACGACCATTCCTCTAAATTAAATAATAAAAATTTCCCAAGCACTTTGATAACCTTAAGCACAAATCTTTTTAGTTTAAATTACAATAAATAATTATATATATATATATAATAATCTCCAAAGAATAGTATACTTTTATTTTGCTTTTAATCTTTTCTCTTTTAAAATACGCACTTGGGAATTTCGTTATCGATATAATCTTTCTCTACAAATGCATTTATCCGGTTTTAAGATGTCTTTGGAAAGAGAATTTTAAGTAAAAAAGAGAAAAGTAAGCCTTCTAAAATTCCGATCTCAAACTACATTTCTAGCAGTTTCTTGTTCCAAAATTTATACATAAATTTAAGCGTAAAATTAAAGGGAGGGCGTAAAAGATCTTTATTTTATGTTACTCGAAAGTATATAATTTTCTTTCATAATATTATTTACAATTAATGAATTTCTCAAATCATGAACTTTATTTGACGGACATTCTATCTTTTGCAATAACTGTTTTAAGTTCGTATTTAGCACTAGATTTTTTTCTAAAATCGGAATGAACAATGTTAATATATTTTTATTTTAACAAAAGAATTCTTTTATTTAATGGACATATTCATATTATTAACAAAATAATTATTTTATTTAATATATATATATATATATATATATATATATATATATATATTCTAATTAATAATTTTAGTGTTTTAAATGTGTCTTTAATCTTTTTTTGTATTAAATGCAGGTTTTTAACTAAAACGTAACGTTGTTTAAGGAATCTTTTATAGCAGTAATTAAAATGGGTGCCAGGAGAAACATTTCTCCAAGAAAAAGTGGACAGATTCAGGTTCTCTTGCAGAATTCTAACTTGGCTCAAGCTGAAATTGCCAATAGACTTTCTGTGTCTTGAAACCTGTAGTAAGGATAAAGAAAAACATGAAGTAGAATGGAAATGGACCACCTAACAGAGTTGGAAGATGTGGCAGAAAACGGATTTCTTCACAATGTGATGATAGATTTCTACTGCATTTGAGCAGAAATAGGTCTTCAAGACAGTAGAGAGCTGCACCGGAGAACCAGGACGTTCCTTTGAGCACAAGAATCATCCGCGGAAGCTTTTTTGACGCTGGCTACAAGGCCTATCGTCCAAAAAAGAAAATGACTGAAGCTTTTCGAAGGCAACGACTGACATGGGCCACATCGTTTAAATATTGTGTTTGCCAAGGGTTTTTTTAATTAAATTTTATAGAATGTCTACTTGATATAATTAAAATATATTTAACCTCTCTCAGTCATCAAATATCCAGTGTTTAAACGATTTGGCCCACGTCAGCCGTTATAGTCTTTAAACATAGTTGAACAATTGAACTTTTTACCACAGGATTTTTTAAATTTCGCCACACAGTCGAAAATTTGGTCTGTTACATCATATTTCATTGGTATTATCGGCGAACAGCCGTTAATATTTTTTTAACCTCTTGTGTTCAGTGTTGCCAGTAGACTACTATTTTTCAATTCAGATTTCTTGATTGCCACCACTTTTTTGTAGCAGTGTAACTAATTGACAGATTAAATAATACGAGAATATGGGCAATTGCACTATTTAAAAAAAAAAAAAGTCATGGAATCTAATAATCTGAATTTTAAAAAAAGTAGCCAACTGGCAACACTGCTTGCTTCTGGGTGGTGGATTTTTTTTTTTTACTTTGTTATCTTCATCACTGTTACTAATAATTTGTTGATTTCAAAAACTAAAGTTACTTCAAAGTTGCTTTTGAAGAAATTATTTACATAATCAATTTTTAATCCTGACCGGTTTATTTTGGTGAAAATATCCTTATTATCTTATATTTCATCGATGTTGAACAATGTTCACATTAAAAGACATCTTTAACAATAATTTAGAAATAGAAAAGGAAGAGAAAAAGAAACGAATTCATAAACCGATGACAAGTCTTAAAAGGAGACACATTAATGAGAGTCTCTATTATAATGTATTACAAGCACAGTTGATAATTTCAAAATCTGTGCAATGACGAAAATTTTAGTAAAATTTTGTTTAAAATACATTAGAAATCAAAACAAAATGTAACCCTAAATAAAGCTTACTTTTTGATTTTGATTTTTGCTACAAAAAAAATACTTGAAAAAAAATATTAAATAAAGGTAAATTTAAAACTTTTTTTTCTAATGCTAAAGCTAAAATTTATTAATGATTACTTTGGGAACTAAGCTGCAAAATTAAGTTAAAATATATTTCACCGTTCCAGAAACATATTATTTAAAAAACAAATCATTGCCTTGCCTTAACATGCCCTCCAGAAGTGTTGAAAAATGTATTAAATTAATAACTATAATAATAGAAATATACGCTGAAAATATATCTCAGTAATGTGTTACGTGTCTATAATGTTACTTCATTTAACGAAATCCTTTTAAAATATGTCGAAGAAATTTACAGCTTGATTTAACCTTTGCGTGTACAAGGATAATACGTTTATTTTCCGTGATAAAGCGATATAAAAATTTGACGCTTTTTATAAAACTAAGGAAAAATAAATATTACGAAGGTGATTTTTTTTTAGTTAAACAGTATAATGGCAAAGTTTTGTGTTTTATAGCTAAAAAACATATTTGTTTTCAGGTAAAACAGACTCTGGCCTTTTCTTTTTTTCATGTATATTTTTAAATATTTATTGCCAAGCTTTATTTTTTGTGGCTTCTTTAATACACATGAACCATTTAATCAGAGTTAAAGAGGGACATTTACTTGCAGGCATGACTGAAATTTAAAGTTTAGGAGATAAGTTTGTAGAGAAATTTCATTTTACATACATTTTCACTTTAAGTTCTCTTAAAAAGTCAATTTAGAGTATTTTGTTTTCTCCTATTCACCTGTGGTGAACTCACAGATGGATGAATATATATGGATACATTTATCTTCAAATAACTAATTTGACGTGAGGTCATCACATCTCTATACTGAAAAACACAATATTTATTTTTTTTAGAGGAATCGAAATATTTATTAATATTTTTTCCTTTCATGTCAAAATAGTTGTTTATTTATAAAATAAAAATTTAAAGAATGAGACGTAATGATTATTGAAATACTTTGATTGAAGATGCATACTGCTTATCTTTTAAGTTAAAATAGCATGAATTTCGTATCATGTCATCTACAGTTTCAGCATCAATAATGCAGATATTACAAAACAAGCATAAAATATCCCCATGCTATTGCACCAGCAATTTGTTTCACTTGTCTCGAAAATATTAAAAAACTTCAAATCGAAATTAAAGATAAAATTAAAGCAAGAAAGAAAAATCATTCATTCGGCATAGATTATGAAACACTTTCCAACACTGATAGATTATTATTCAGAAAATTATTTTTTTCCTAGAATCAAACGAGATATATAAATAGGCAA
The DNA here is from genome assembly GCA_963931845.1 of Maratus michaelseni. Classification (NCBI taxonomy): domain Eukaryota; kingdom Metazoa; phylum Arthropoda; class Arachnida; order Araneae; family Salticidae; genus Maratus; species Maratus michaelseni. Next base: position 435,859,353 of record OZ007587.1, on the reverse strand, counting down.
TTTAAAAAATACATAACTCAGTAAAAATCCATTTTCAGCAATTTCTGTAAAAATTCGAAGTTTTTCGTGAAGCCCTGTATATGATCTACAGAATTTGTAAACGACACGTTTTGCACAAAAAAAATTACATAAAACTGCATGTCAGACTGGAAAGAGCACGTCTAGCAATTCCAGATCATAGCCAGTCCTTTAACCGAATTCTTTTGTGCGTCTCTGTTAATGAACGATAAATTCTATGCACTCCAAATTTATGGAAAATAAGTTGAGAAAAATGACACTCTGGAATCTGAGTAAATCGATGTTTTTATTTTGTTACTAAACTTTTTGGTTCAAATAGAACGACCCAATGCTTTCTATTCTAAAATAACAGAAATACTCATATTATTGGAACAGTGACATACTCAAAACTGAAAAAAATTACATAAAACTGCATGTCAGACTGGAAAGAGCACGTCTAGCAATTCCAGATCATAGCCAGTCCTTTAACCGAATTCTTTTGTGCGTCTCTGTTAATGAACGATAAATTCTATGCACTCCAAATTTATGGAAAATAAGTTGAGAAAAATGACACTCTGGAATCTGAGTAAATCGATGTTTTTATTTTGTTACTAAACTTTTTGGTTCAAATAGAACGACCCAATGCTTTCTATTCTAAAATAACAGAAATACTCATATTATTGGAACAGTGACATACTCAAAACTGAAAAAAATTACATAAAACTGCATGTCAGACTGGAAAGAGCACGTCTAGCAATTCCAGATCATAGCCAGTCCTTTAACCGAATTCTTTTGTGCGTCTCTGTTAATGAACGATAAATTCTATGCACTCCAAATTTATGGAAAATAAGTTGAGAAAAATGACACTCTGGAATCTGAGTAAATCGATGTTTTTATTTTGTTACTAAACTTTTTGGTTCAAATAGAACGACCCAATGCTTTCTATTCTAAAATAACAGAAATACTCATATTATTGGAACAGTGACATACTCAAAACTGAAAAAAATTACATAAAACTGCATGTCAGACTGGAAAGAGCACGTCTAGCAATTCCAGATCATAGCCAGTCCTTTAACCGAATTCTTTTGTGCGTCTCTGTTAATGAACGATAAATTCTATGCACTCCAAATTTATGGAAAATAAGTTGAGAAAAATGACACTCTGGAATCTGAGTAAATCGATGTTTTTATTTTGTTACTAAACTTTTTGGTTCAAATAGAACGACCCAATGCTTTCTATTCTAAAATAACAGAAATACTCATATTATTGGAACAGTGACATACTCAAAACTGAAAAAAATTACATAAAACTGCATGTCAGACTGGAAAGAGCACGTCTAGCAATTCCAGATCATAGCCAGTCCTTTAACCGAATTCTTTTGTGCGTCTCTGTAAATGAACGATAAATTCTATGCACTCCAAATTTATAGAAAATAAGTTGAGAAAAATGACACTTGGGAATCTGAGTAAATCGATGTTTTTATTTTGTTACTAAACTTTTTGTTTCAAATAGAACGACCCATTGCTTTCAATTCTGAAATACCAGAAATACTCATATTATTGGAACAGTGACATACTCAAAACTGAGCACATAGAGTTTTTGACTGAGCACATTTTGAGTTCATACTCATTTTTGAAACATAGATATACTCAAAAATGGATAGAATCATTTTAAACTCAATTTTGAAACATAGAAATACACAAAAATGAGCACATGGAAGTCAGTTCATACACATTTTTGAAACATAGACATACTCAAATATGAGCACATAATCTTTTATTCTTATGTGTGTGCATGTTTTCAGAAATGAGTATATACATGTTTCAAACTTGGGTAATTTTGATTCGGAGCCATTTTGACTATGCGTCATACACAGATTTGAGTATTTTTTGCTCAGTTTTGAAAATATAGTTTTTTGAGTGTAGTTATCATTTTAAATATCATTATGTTTCAAGTATCAAGATATACGCAAAATGTACCGCAAAAGATTTTTCCAAATAAATCATAATGTAAAGTAATTATTTTGTACGTCCTGGTCACTGAATTATAAATGCTACTAACTGTATATACTGTCATCCTGCTCAGTAATGCACAATAATATCATCATGTTTGAAATAACGTAACATCAATAAAATGCGCTGCAAACAATTTTTTTACATAACAATAATGTAACAGAATTCTTTTGCGTGTCCCAGTAAATGGACTATTAATGCTGCACACGTCATTTTCGATACCGATCATTCTAGAGTAAAATTCAATAATATGTAAAAATTTTATGACAATCCGAGTATTTTTACGAAAGTTAGAGCATGAACAGACGGACAGTCAAACAGGCAGACATATAGACAAACCCAATTCATAAACATTTTTCGACTATGTTGGAAAGTGTTAATACTAACGTACTCCAGTTATGGGAAAACGTCATGAATAGAAACAAGAACGAAAAATCATGCGTCAAGCATAGATTATGTAACACTTTCCAACGCTTCCAAAATAATTTTACAAATCATACCGTTTAATAAGCTAAAAGATGACATCTAAGTAAACAATTTGGAAAATGCATAATATATTTAAAAACATAATTTCAGGAATTTCCAACATACACAATATTCAGAAAAATATCCGAATACTTTTATTCAGCCCTGTATAGGATCTATAGATCTGTATATATACTACATAGGATGCTAAATTTTAGTTCAGTTAGGAAACGCGTAGCACAGTTTAAAATTCTCCGTCTGGAGTTTCTGTCACTAAACGGAAATGTGTCCGCGAACATTTATGCTTCCCTGTATAGGATCTACAGAATTTATACACATCACGTTATAGACAAAAAGCGAGTTAAAATTAAAATCGTGTTCAGTAACTTAAAATGCACTTCCAGGAATTATTGTTAACATACAGTTGAGAATTCTTTTGTGTGTCCCTGTAAATGAACGATGATTGCTATACACACAATATTCTGTTGTAAGCCTCTTGTAATGCACCTTAGTGAAATATATAAATTTCAATGCGTTTAAAATAGTGAAACATTATTTAAATAAACCGCAAATGATTTTTTCCCATAGACCGCAATGTAACGGAATTATTTTGAGTGTCCCTGTAAAAAAAACTATAAGTGCTACACACTTCCGTTGAAATAGGGAACATGCTATAGATAACGACAATAACATAAAAATTGCAGAGCAATCCGAGCATATTTACGGGAGTTAGAGCACGGACAGACGGACAGACGGCAGACGGACAGACAAACCGAAGTCATAAACACTTTTCAACTAGATTGGAAAGTGTTAATAAAAAAGAAATTAATATTTTTAAAAATAAATTAAAGCAAGCATTTGTTTATGAAGTATTAATGAAAAACGAAACTTGTGTACATCAAATTAAAAACATTAAAAATGTACAATAAGTGGAACAAATGGAAATATTTAAAACTGGAAAATCAATATTTTATTTGAACAATACTCTAAAAACGACATTTTCAAAATTGAGAAAAGAATACTTAAATCTAAAAATGTCGCATAGTCAAAATGGCTCCGATTCAAAATAACTCAAGTTTGAAACATGTATATACGCATTTCTGAAAACATGAATACACTCAAGAATAAAACATCATGTGCTCATTTTTGAGTATGTCCATGTTTCAAAAATGAGCACATAGAAGTAAGTTCATACTCATTTTTGAAACATATCCAATCATCATTTCGAATCATCATTAATCAATTTTTGAGTATGTCCATGTTTCAAAAATGAGTTTGAACTGACCCTAATCATTTTTGAGTATGTCCATGTTTCAAAAATGTGTATGAACTGACCTTTATCGGATCTTTATGTGCTGAGATTTGAGTATGCTCTGCTCATGTTTCAATATTCTGCGTATTTCAGGTATTTCAGAATGAATGCATATTTGTTGTCATATTTAGTTGACATTATTGTCAGTAGTTAGTTAACATTGCTGTTTAGTAGATATTGTTGCCATATATATATAGTTGTCATATTTGAAATAAACAGTTTCATAACAAAATGAAAATATCGATTCAATCAGATTTGAAAGTGTTATTTTTCTCAGTGAAACAATACTCAACGCATAATTCTAGCACTAAAATACAGTCAATAATAAGTCACTAATAATAAATAAATTAATAATAAAAATAAATAATAACTGTGCTAATAAAATCCCTCATTGTATCTAATAATTGCGTAAAAACATTTAATTAAATAAAAAAAAATTAATTACGGTTCTACAGTCAATCAAGTTTCATATCTAAAAGATGCCATCCCTATTTTCTTGACAATTTACAATGAGGTTCTATACAGCCATATGTCCCAGTGAGGCGGTCCAGAGTTGAACTTTGTACCCATAGCACGACGTGCTGGCGACAAAGATACGTGTGGCATCATTTATCCAAATATACTAAAAAATATTCCAGACTTCCATTAAGAGATTTCAAATATAATATTATCATGCATGCACTGAGAAAAATGACACTTTCAAATCTGAGTAAATCGATGTTTTCATTTTGTTATGAAACTTTTTGTTTCAAATAGGACAACCCAATGCTGTCAATTCTGAAATACCAGAAATACTCAGAATATAGAAACATGGACATACTCAAAACTGAGCACATAGAGGTCAGTTCATACTCATTTTTGAAACATGGTGTGATAGGTCTAAGATGTTAAGGATTAAATGGGTAGCGTGGAGCCTTTAAAATCAACCGCTCCAGTAAATCATCGAAATGAATATGATTAAATTCAGCACTTAAATAAATAAAAATTGCAGGTTCTTGATTAACTGGATCTCACAACTAAAATATTGACGGTTCCTTCAGCTTAAGATTTTTCTGCAGACAAACAAGTGTCCAGCACTAACAATAGACCATGTTTTCAATAAATAAACAGCGTCAGCATTTACCTTTCAAAGAAAGAAGCGGAAAAGACAGTCAGCTTGTCTGATCCTTCACGAAATGTACCGGATTAATAAATGGGTCAATCACCTTCGAAATACGGGAAGGGAATGAAAGTTGTCGTAGTTCAAACAATGTTAAATAATGTTCTCGCTCGCTTATCAAAGTTCTCACGCAACAACTTCACAGTTCTCAGAGATAGGGTTTTTCTTTCCAATGATTCAAATATCCCTGAATGTAAATTCCTTCCCGGAGAAAAGACTCCGTCTTTTAAGGTCGAGAGGAAACTGCGACCTCTCCCGAATACTACCTACTTGTAACTTCTCTCAGCTAAAACTGTCTTTTCTTTTCTATCCTACAAGTTATCTCTCGAACTATAGGATTCTTTCCAGATACTAAAATGTCATTTATACGAGGTAAGATTAAAAGTCTTTCATGATAGGTGAAGACGGGATTTCACATGAATATCCTCTCGTAACTGGAGTCCCCCCCCCTTCCCTCGATCCTGGAATGCGCAGTTTAATAAAAATGATTCCGTTCCACACTCTCTATTCACCTCGCTTTCTTCAAACCTTCAAGTAATAAGATTGGTGATGACTGAGCGAAACTTTTGTAGTTTCGTGCCCGATTAGTGAACTTAGTTTTATTTTCGAAGCAAATCCCAAACACAGGGGAACTGCCTATACCTGGATTTTAGGCTTCGCTAACAGGGTTTTGGGTGAGATATAGTGAATTTCTCACAATGGACATACTCAAATATGAGCACATGATGTTTTATTCTTGAGAGTTTGCATGTTTTCAGAAATGAGTATATACATGTTTTAAACTTGAGTAATTTTATTTCGAAACCATTTTTACTATACGATATACTCAAATTTGAGTATTTTTGGCTCAGTTTTTAAAATATCGTTTTTAGAGTGTGTTATTCTTTAATTCCATCTCACAAATTTGACTTAAAATGCTTGTAGAATTTAGAGATGAACTATTTATAAATTAAATGCAAATTGTTAATTTCAGTGTCCAGGAAAATAGCTCTATATGACATTATACCTATTCTATTATTGACTTGAAATCTTCTCTCGATTCCTTTTAATGCAACATATGCATTATTTTAAATCTAGACCAATGAATTTGACCTGGTAAGTATTCTATCCGAAATAAGCCAGTTTATATCCCATCATTATATATATAAGTCATTGTTTTAAAATTTGAAACATCTAATTATTCTGTACAATCACAAAGTGCCTGAAGTTTAATTTAAATGTAGAATATTCCGCACGTACTGGGAGAGAATAATTTGCTGATGGCTGTTTATTAACACATTATATTATTACCACAACTAAATTTACACTTGGATAATTTTCTTTGATATGCATCCATATAAATAAGTTTGTTTAAGCGATATAATGAACAGTTAAAAATTATTTTAAACATGTTTCGTTACTTTGTTTGAGGGTATTGTTTCGTTGGAAACATTTTGGACATGTTATACTAAACACACACACACATACACATATACATACAGTGGGTGGCCAAAAGTTTGGGCATTTATTGAAAGTTTCATGTTTTTCAAATGTGCTTGTAGAATATATCAATTTTCACTTAAACACAAACGTTTATATATCAAATTGAAGGTAATTTAATGTAGAATGTAATAATAAAAACAGTATTACAATATCTGTATTGCAAAAAAAATTATGCTCATTTTAGTAGAACAAACAAAACAAATCGTTTTGAATAAGGACGTGTTTTATAATAAAAGCGTACTAGCCAATCACAAACACTGTTATGAGAACCAATCAAATGTCTGTAACTATAGTTTAGGTTATTTGGATGGTAAAAGAGTTATTGTTGTGGAAATATTTTGCAGAATGATGCATACTAGTACAATTAAATAGAGTGTTGCTGTTTTTGAATATTTAAAGTCCTTTTTTTAATCAAACTAATTTTAAACAATGTCATCAACAAGAAGAACTAATTGGACATCTACAAAAAGAAGCCGAATTGCCATATTAAGAGAAAATGGCTTCTCTTATGCTGAAATTGCAAGACAAGTTGGTGGTTCAGTGACTTGTTCTGATGTACGAATTTTCTGTTTACGTTATGAAAAAACGAAATCAGTGGAAAATAAGGCCAAATCAAGCCGAAAAAAATGCACAAGTGCTACTGCCGATAGAAAAATTAAACGGCTATGCCATCAAAATAGAAAAATTTCATCAGATACCATTAGATGTGAAATGAATGCAGCGGGTATTGCAGTAAGTTCAAGAACAATAAGAAGAAGTTTATCAGGATTTGGACTACAAGCTAGAATTCCAAGGAAAAAACCATATTTAAATCAAACGCAACTCGAAAAACGTGTTAAGTGGGCAAAAGAACACATTAAATGGTCAGTAAATCAATGGAAGCAAGTAATCTGGAGCGATGAGAGTAAAATATCGCTCTTTGGTAGTGATGGTAGAAAATATCGCTCTTTGGTAGTGATGGTAGAAAATACGTGAGACGTAGAGTAGGAGAAGCACTTCATCCTGATTGCATTGAAAAACTACAAAAAACCCAACAAATGTCATGATTTGGGCATGCATGTCTGCGGATGGTGTGGGCCGATTTCAAGTGATTGCTGGCATCCTGAATGCCAAAAAATACATCGAAACTGTCCTGGAACCAAAATTGATACCTTCCATCAGGGATCTCTTCCCCAACAACGCACCATTTATTTTTCAGCAGGATTCAGCTCCATGCCACACAGCAAAAGTATGCAAAGCGTGGTTTCAAAATAAAGCCATAGATATATTACCATAGCCAGGAAACAGCCCTGATCTCAATCCAATTGAAAATTTGTGGCGACGTTTGAAAATTCTTGTACAAAAAAATGTCCATCCAATAAACGACAAGTTATTGAAGCTATAATTGATTCTTGGCACCATGTGATTACGAAAGATGAACTCCAAACACTCGTTCACTCTATGAAAAGACGCGGTGAAGCTGTTTTAAAAAATAAGGGTTATCCTACTAAGTATTGATTGTGTAAGTATCACTTTAAAAAATGCAAATCTAAGATAAATCTTACTATTAGTTGCATAAGTTTTTTTGTAATACAGATATTGTAATACTGTTTTTATTATTAAATTCTACATTAAATTTCCTTCAATTTGATATATAAACGTTTGTATTTAAGTGAAAATTAATGCATTCTACAAACACACAAATTTGAAAAACATGAAACTTTCAAAAAATGTCCACACTTTTGGCCACCACTGTATCTGGAGAAACAGATTATCTTTAAAAACTATTTTATCTCACATATTATTGCTTAATCATTGTAATAAGATGAAGGAGTCTACAAAAGTCTTCTAAACATATAATATATCAGAAATCGTGACAAATATTTATTCTCAATTGAATATTTCTAGAAATATATTAAAGCACCAGTTATTCATGCTATTTAGAAAGAAATGACACACAGTGATTTTCGAATACTATAAATTAATTCAATTACAACTGGAATGTCAAAATTTTCAAATCAATTAATTTCTAAAATGAAGCCTTTAATATGTGTGCTATTTTAGAATGTAAATCACTTTAAGTGAAATAAGAAACATTTAAACACTTATTCATTTTAAATCTCAGGCAGAAGCATAATACTTAAAGACAAGTGAATTGATTTTATAAGTTTATGCCCTTAATTATATTTAAAATGTTAGAAGTTTATTAAAGATATAAAAGAAATTTAAATATTTAACCAGTTATAAAGACAGTATCAGTTAAAGAAAAATAAGACTTACATAAATGAAACAGCATATTTAGTGTAAGGTACTCAGTGAGAAATAATAAAGAAAAAATACACATTTCTTTCTTCTGAAAAAAATTTTTAAAAAATATTTAACCAGTTATAAAGACAGTATCAGTTAAAGAAAAATAAGACTTACATAAATGAAACAGCATATTTAGTGTAAGGTACTCAGTGAGAAATAATAAAGAAAAAATACACATTTCTTTCTTCTGAAAAAAATTTAATAGTAAAAACAAATTCGCACAATATAGAATATTGGTTAAAATGTTTTTAATGTTCAATATGTCAGTCTTTTGTTCTTATCAGAATGATATCAAACACTACGTCACTGAAATATGTACGTAAATATTATTTTTTAACAATCACGTACTTTCTTTTAGAAGAAGTGCTTTATTTTCTCAAGAGTATGAGCAATTTAGTTAAAATTTCATAACTAATACTATTTTTTGTTATTTCTGAATTTCTTTCATATTTTTTTCCAGTAAAATAATTTCTCTATATGCTGAAATAAATACGAATATTTTGTAAACATAATATAACAGACTAATTTCAGAGTAAATCCGGATGTATAAGTGATTAACAATAATTATGCATTTTGATTATTGGCCATCACTGATATTAGATCAGTGGTGAATCATCATTTGTGCATACACTGCATACATGCTTAGAGGAAACATGGAAATCTGACATTTCTTATGGTTCTTGGAACATTACTAAAGTAAGATAATGGGAGTTCCTATGGTGTTATTAGTTTTATTTTTTGTTAGGGAAAAGGTATATCAGACGTTTTGTGATACTGAAGAAATATATTGCAATATTTTTTTTTCTGGAGTAATTTATTCCTAGGTCCAAATACCCGCATAACATCAAATATATTATGTTATTCAGGTTAATCATAATAAATAAGAATAAACGAATTGGATATTCTCGGATAATTACAACTACATACATAAAGAAAAAATTTAATGAAATGCATTCGTGTGTGTTTGAAAAGTGTTACAATGAAAAATAAACTACATAAAACAAGTGATAATAAACCGATAAAAAACTATAATATCATGATAATGATTTCATGTTATACCTATATGTAATATGTATTACCATGATCAAAACATCGCAGTATTATTAATATCCATACGTTGTTAAAAATAACCGTGTCGACAATTATAATATCGTATTACCTTAATTTTCAGAATTAAATATTAATTAAAATAACATTTCGTTTGATTGTACACTTTATTTTGCCAAAATATTTTGAAAACAAATGAACGGGTTCAAAAGTTATAAAACTATATTTTGTGGTAGGGGTATGTAATTCGTGGCAAATGATGTGTGCTTTTGCCATATTACATTCGCATTATGATTTATCATCTAGAATGAGTATTAAAAATGAACTTACAGTTACATTTTTCACTTGTAAATAACACGTTGAAATTATTAACAAGTATTGCAATTTGGGACTGTTACATTTAAAGTAAAAAATGATTTATTTCGTTAAATGTATTTTCCAATGTGTGTAAACATTATATTATATACAGCATTTTTGTTTCATGACTATTGTAAATTAATACGAAGTAATTTAAGACCTATTCTACATCGAGCTTCTTATATTCAAAATAACATTATTTATAATATTAAAGAGATATCAGTTAACCCCTGCGAGGATTTCGCACTCCAGCTTAATATTTTTAGCATTATGTAATATTTTAGATGCAGGAAAGAAAAATAAGTTAAAAATACCTGCAATAAACATTAGTCAAGCTAAAATATCATCTCGTTTATTCCATCAACTTTGAATTAGAAACCGATCGAGGATAGCAAAAGACATGTGCCAAAAAAATAACAATTTTATTTTAACTGTATTAGAGAATGATGTCACTCATTGCGGGAATGACATGGAACATAGAAAAATAAATTGAATATATATAAAATAAAATTTTATCTAATATAACAAAGCATATAGTTTAGGCTACACGTGAAATACAACTGATTTGATTGATCGATGGTGTCTTTTTCTTCTAAACATTTGAATTAGAATTTTGATTTTTAATCATAAATATAAAATAAACCCGTGCGAGACGTCCCTCTTTATCTGTTTTTGCACTATTTTTTTTTTTTTTTTTTTAAGAATTGTTGAGCACGATATAATGTGTTATTTAATTTTTGTGGCAACATTGATTTGAGAAAAAACATTTCATTTATCCAAAAAATGTTGATCTATTTTTTCAGTAACTGCAGTTTTTAATCAAAAACCATGTCAGTTAAAAAAAAATAAATATAAAATGATACCCCATTCATTGTCCTAAGTTTTCTAAATGCATAGAAAAATGGATGTTGACAACAGAAATAATATGTATGATTTTAACAATATGACTTATATAGAAAGTACGTAGAAAGGAGAGGCTGAAAATGTCACAAAAATACTTAACATAAGTGCGATATTTCGTGTAATAAATATACGTCAAATAATATTATGTGCAATTTATAATGTGCATATAAATGATTTCCCTCCGGCTTACAACCTTTGCGGCTTTTGAAATTCAATACTAAAATAATTGAAGAAAATAATAGCGCAAAAGCATTTATCATTAAAAAAGCCTGCCGTGAAAGGTTTTGGATGTAAGATGCTCTAGTTTCAGTCTAATAACAAAGAATTAAGCTTGCAATATTATGACGGGTTTGGTTGATCTTAGTAAGATTTTTTGGATGATAGAATAAAGATCTTTAAATAATACGACCTATTATATGAGTAAATAAGATGGAGACACTAAAAAACCACAAAAGATACTTCTAACAAATAATCAGATTTTTTTTTCTAATTAACCTACTTAAGATCAACATGGAATGATGCATCCTATTAATTCAGTTATTAGTTTTATTTGTAAGATGTGAAACTAGTATCTCGAAACACTGATAAATGTAAATAGGTATATAAGATGCAATTTTTTTAATACTAATATCATAAAGTATTTCTGATAACCTATTTGATTTTCATAAATTAAAAATTATATTTGTATTTTTAATATTAAATAAAGCGTTTGGTCTTATGTAACGTAATTATATTTGTCCTAATAATACAGTTTATTCTTTTTTTTTTTTTGAAGAAGAAAAAGTTGCTGATAAACAGCATGTAAGATACTAAAAGAAAATTCAATGTTATATTGAGAAAACGCTTAAAATGTTGTATTTTATATTAAAGAAAAAGTTTATTATTTCATCGGATGTATTCGTTAAAAAATTCTTTAAGAGGTATAGGAATTCTGAGATGCTGTAATATTCGACTGACTTGATTATTGTTTACAATAAGCTAATCGTTCTATTTGTATCTAAAACAATCGCTTTTAATAATATTTTTGAATTACATAGTAGTTGTTTCGAATTCTGAGTATTTTAATTATTGTAAAAATTTCGATAAATTATGTAATATAGAATTTATTAAAAAAAACAGTATATATTTGAATAATTTAAAATATTTCAATGATACTGATAAAAAAAATAATAACGCTGAATTGATGAAAAATATTATATAATTTTCAAGAGAAAACCAAAAACAGCTATACACAAGCTGTTAATAAAACGCATACATTACAAAAAAAATAATAAACGTGCAACATTAAAATAATTAAATTTCTGGTACCATAAAAGAATGGTTCTATTTCATACAAATCCGAAATTAGAATAACAAATCTGTTTTTAAAAAATATTATATGAGCGACTCATTTACACGAAAATATATTTTGCACATACCTAAACATTTCGATTGATAGATTATAAGCAAAAGATTTCGTTGATTAAAATGAATTTTCATTCATCTTCCACTTTATAGAAAGTCATATCCCATAATGGCATCCTGAAATTTGTATGTCATGCAAAAAAACAATAAATAAATAAATAAGAAAGTATATATATATATATATAACGGTAGATGTAATAAACTGGCGATTATGTATAATTACCGGTGAATATACATAATCACAACTAAACTTGGTAAATGTGATAAAATATAGAATATTTATAAAATTTACAGTTTAATTTATAAAATCCACAACTCGTAACAAGGAATATAACAAATTCAGATTATTTTGTGGAATAACGAAGTCTTAATTCACAAAAATGAAAATTTTCAAATAGTATGTACGCCTCGTGTATATTAATCGTAAAAAAACATCATTGGGAGCATGAAATTCGCTATACAGAAATCTATAAAATGCGTGGAATTCATTCAAGCATTGGTCAGTAAATTATGTAAGTAGGGTTGGCGTACATTAACAAAAAAATCACTGGACGCATGAAACTCGCTGTACATTAATCTCTAGAATGCATGAAATTCATTTAAGCCGCTGTCTGTAATTTGTGTGTGTACGCTTCGCGTACATTAACTGAAAAATCACTGGATGCATGAAACTCGCTGCACAGCTATCTCTAGAATGTATTTTGGTAAAGTTATTGACTTTTATTACATTCCCCATTACGATTTGGGGATTTTTTAAAATAATCGGTAAATTTGATAAATATTAAAAATTTATCACATTTACCAATTTTAGTGGTGATTATGAATAGTCACCGGTAATTATACATAATCACCAGATTAATCACATTTATCGTAGTATACACCGTGTCCCAAAAGTTTAGATAATCAATAAAATTTGCATTAACATAAAAAGTAATAAGGTACAATTAAAATTCGTGAGATAGGTAACAAATAAAAGCAGTTTTGCTGATATACACATATAAATTATGATCAAAGATTTGAAATTATAAATTGTACATTAAATTATATAACAATGTGCTGTCCCAAAAATATAGACACAATACAGTATTACATGTTTTCTTTTACATTTTTGTTCACAAAATAAAATATTTTTATTTTCGTCTGCTTCTATAAATGAAGAATAATTTTTCCCTTTAATTGAAATATCGTCTGCTGTATTTTTAGCATAATAATTTATTGAAATTTTGTGGAATCAAATGAATTCAATGTATTGTTTTGTTTGTGATTCGGAAAAGACATTTCCTGCGTATTCTGATAAAAATGCCACGTTCTAAAGAAATTTCTAAAGATGAAATTATTAAGATTTTACATTTAAAGGCGCAAGGACAAAATCCTGTGCAAATATCGAGAAGAATAAAGAGATCCTAGAGCAGTATTTATAGTTTTGAGATCAGGTGGAACATGGAATACTAGAAAGCGGGTCGGAAGACCAAAGAAAACAATGTTACATGATGGTCGAATGTTATTAAAAACAGTTGATACTTCAGTTGATAATTTATCTGTGCGTGAAATTGCCTCACTTTCCAGAATTTCAAAAAGTACTCTACGCAGAAGAATTAAAGCTTCAACAAATATTGTTTACAGGAAAATGAAAGCAAAACCTTGCTTAAAGCAGAGATATAAAGATGCACGTCTAAAGTGGGATAGAAGGCATATGTCATACGGTGAAAAATGGATTTCTGTCATCTTCAGTGATGAAAATAAATGGAATTTAGACGGCCCTGATGGTCATAAATTTTACTAGCATGATCTAAGTAAAGAACCCAAGAACTGTTTCAGCAGGCAACAAGGCGGAAGATCCGTAATAACCTGGGGAGGGTTTTCTTTCAACGGTCAAACATTTGTAGGATTTATGGACAGAAAAATTAAATCAGAGGATTATCAGGATATTTTACGTACCAATTTACTGCCAATTATGGATTTGCTAGCAGGACCGGAATGTATTTTCCAACAAGACGGAGCACCCATTCATACCTCCACATCCTCAAAAACATGGTTTAGGCAAAACAATATCACACTATTAGACTGGCCAGCACTTAGTCCAGATTTGAATCCCATGGAGAACATATGGGGATCTTATCTCGTAAAATATATGAAAATGGAAAGCAATATACTTGTGTAAATGACTTAAAAATTGCAATTGACAAAGCGTGGTATGAAATACCTCCTTCTGTAATGCAATGTTTAGTTAATTCTATGGAACAACGTGTATTTGATGTTATAAAGTGTAGTGGCAATACAATTAAATATTAAAAGAAAGTTTTTAGTTACTTTTATATATATGTAAAACCAAAAAAGATTACAGGGGTCTATACTTTTGGGACAGCACATTGTTATATAATTTACTGTATATTTTATAATTTCAAACCTTTGATCATATTTTATATGTGTATATCAGCAAAACTGCTTTTATTTATTACCTATCTCACGAATTTTAACTGTACCTTATAAGTTTTTATGTTAATGCAAATTTTATTGATTGTCTAAACTTTTGGGACACGGTGTATGTATATATTTAACATAAGATTTTCTTGCATGTTTTACTTTTAAGTTATTCAAAATTGGAACACTTATTTTGCTAACACTCCTGACAGTGCACAATGAAAAAGAGTTTAGAAAAATAATACAGAAATTGTTACAGGGTTGACTTCGGTTATCCTTTTATTTTTACGATTTCAGGGCAAGGGTGGTTATCAAAGAGATGAAATTGTTGCATGTTATTTTTCTTATTTGTAGCTTAGAATTTATTTTAGAATTTTATAAGGTTCAAAATTTTTTAGCGTATATATTAGGGTGGGCCGAAAAAATTCACAAATTGGTTTTCAAGTCGTAATACCGCAGAAAAGTTGCGAATTGGGGAAACTAAAAATGGGTAAAAAGAGAAATGAAATCGATTTATATCTTCCGATCGCACATGTGCTGTAAAGTTTGCTAAAATGTGGAAAAGTTAACATTTTTACAAAAAATTTTAAATAAGCCTCTTCACGAATGTAATAGCTGCAATTCTTATCTATTACACTAACAAAACATAATATTTAAATATTACTTAATTCCATCAACATCTTCCGATCGCGCATGTGCTCTAAAGTTCGCCGAAATGTGGCAAAAATCACATTTTTATGGCAATCTTTTATCTTACTTAGCTTGTCAATATTTAAATGTAATAGCTCTTAGCGACTCTTTTTCGAAACAATAACACTTTACAGAATTAAAAATTTAGTAAAAAAAAAAAAAAAAGAATCATTCAATTCTGTTAAGATAAACCGATAGAGCAACAGTAGTCAAATGTAAGAAATTCATGCACGTGTTGTAATTGACTCGGCTCAAGGATTAATTACCGATTCTGACGTCTCCCATGTTATAGACAAACACAAAATGAGAAGACAGAAACAAAATATTAGGGCTGAATTGTGTAACAAATCTGACGAATTTTCACTACAAGGTCTTTATTTGGATGGGAGGAAAGACAACACGTTAGTGGTGGATGTAGCTCATTCAAAAAGGTTCCGTAGAGTAAAAAAGGAAGAGCATTACTCGCTAATTCAAGAACCTGGCTCAGTCTACATCGGCCATGTAACTGCAACTTCTGGAAATTATGAACATATTGTCACTTCTGTTATTTCTTATCTATGTGGTCGTGGCATTACTCTTGAAAAATTAGTTGTCATGTGATGGCACTAATGTTAACACAAGTTGGGAAAACGGTCTGATTCACCGAATGGAAATGCATTTGGGGAAACTGTTACAATGTGCAGTTTGCCTTCTTCATTTTTATGAAATGCCATTCAGGTATCTGTTTCAATACGTTGACGGTCAAACAATGGGTCCAAAATCTTTGAGAGGGCCAATCCGTGAAAAGCTAAGTGGCTGTGCAAAACGTCCAGTGATTAGATTCAAAACTGTTGACTGTCAGATCCCCATAATAGACAGAAGTATATTCAGTAAATATCAGCAATATCTGCTCGATATTTCCATGGCAATAACGTCTGGAAACTGTAAAGAGGATTTGGCAGTACGAAATCCTGGTCCATTGTCACACTCGAGGATGTTGACAACAGCCAATCGAACTCTCAGATTGTACATAAGTGAAGAAAGCCCGACATCTGAAGTTCAAGAAATAGTTGTATTTATTCTAAAGTCATACATGCCAATGTGGTTTAGTATTAAAATAAATAAATACTTTACAGACGGACCAAAACTTGTGTACCAAAAGCAATACAATCCTCAAGGTACCTGCCTAAAGATTTAAGTAATATTGTCGACACTGTGATCGAACGAAATGGATTTTTCGCTCATCCAGAACATTTAATGTTAGCCATTACACAAGATACTTCAAAAAACATCAGAATGCTCGAACTTCGACGAATTCTAATGGCGAGACAGTTAGATCAAAAGAAAACAACTATCAGAACATTCATGCCTCAAAAACTCAATTTCAAGGATCAAGACTACTCGTATATAATTACTGGATTGGACTGTGATTTATCTTCTCCCCCATTATTAAAGGATATCAGTGACGATGATATTAACTCGCATATTCAAAGTGGCTCAGTTCCTAATTGGGATATAAAATACCAGAATTTTCCAGTCCATATTCAAACAGCTGAACAACGTGTCAAACTCGTAACAAAAGCCTCAGTAAAAGTTTGTGGAGCTGAGTCTAGTGATGGTTTTATCAGAACAACTCAGCTATCAAGGTCAACCATGCCTAATTTTGCCCATAAATCTGATTTTAAAGTACCATCATCTAAGAATGAGTGAAAAAGGTGATGTCCAATTGTTCAACATGCGTTTCGTGGACTTATGACTCGCTTCACATAAAACTTAGTTTTTCCAATAAGAAAAAGTGTTTATAAATAATACTAATGGTTTAACATAATTTGTTTTAAACATTTAAACTTGTATTCAATAAAAGAAACCAACAAAGAAAGGCAAGTTTTGATTTTTTTTTCTCGAACTGTGATTTACCTTTATTTGCAATTATATTTTTTTCAAAATTTCATTAATGCAATTCACGACAAGAAGATGTTGATGAATTTAAGGATTTAAGTAATATTTATACATTATGTTTTGTTATTCTAATACATAATAATTTCATCTATTACATTCGTGAAGATGCTAATTTAAAAATTTTAAATTTTTTTGTAAAAATGTAAATTTTTGCCAAATTTTGGCAAACTTTAGAACACATGCGCGATCGATAGATGTCGATGGATTTAAATAATATTTGAATATTATGTTTTGTTAGTGAAATAGATAAGAATTTCAGCTATTACATTCGTAAAGAAGCTAATTTAATTTTTTTTCATTTTTTGTAAAAATGTTAATTTTTCTCCATTTTAGCCAATTTTACAGCCCATGCGCGATCGGAAGATATAAACCGATTTTATTTCTTTTTTTACCCATTTTTAGTCTCCCCAATTCGCAACTTTTCCGCGGTATTACGACTTGAAAAACAATTTTTGATTTTTTTCTGCCCACCCTAGTATATATACTTATTTTCTAATAACGATTTTTACATACAAAAATAAATGCATTGTTAGATATATATTTTTTTTTATTTAAAGATCTGCTTTAACCTATTTTTTAAAACTAGCAAATTCGTATTAATTTATGCAAAATTAAATTTATAGATACTCAACTCGATAACTATATGCATAGTAAGATACAGATTTTATGATTCGAGTAATATTTGAAACCATAATCTATGTGATTATATTTTGGACTTTGACCTTTCTTATTTATTAACTTTAAAATAACTCAAACATACTTTCGCATATTTACAGGCCGTAAACTAAAGTTTAGATGCACTCAAATAAGTTTTAGCCGTTTCAGGAGCAAAGTACTTATGTTTCTAAAATGTTGAAATCATTGAATCACACCGGGATTTAACAACAAATTTATTTCGTGTCAAGTAAAAGCGTTTCTGCACGTATATTATAACAAATTTTGATTTGAAAGTTCTGGTCTCATTGGGGCGTTTGGGAATTAAAATTAAGTGGGATATATTTTATCCCCCCGCCCTTCAAAGTGTTAAACAGATAAAGATAAAGAACATTAAGCATATATATATATTTTTTCATATTAAAGTAAATTTCATTTTGTTTACACAAGTAATTTTTATTTGTAAGTATGTATCAGCCTTATAATATCATGCTTCTGCACGCGATAAGTGACTGTCTGTGATTGGATATCGGAACATATAAACTTTAGGAATTATTATAAAGTAATTTTTACGTGCAATATCTATTTATACTAAATCTTGAACCCTCAAAAATTTTAATTGACTTTTCTTGCTACCTCACATAGTTTTCCACATAATATCGATAAACTTCTTTGTAGTTCCATACCGACAGCTTCGTCACTAGTTTCGCTTAAGTCACTCCCATATTATAATATGTACTTTTCTTTTACTATAGTAAGGCCATGTACCACAACGATGACTATTTTCTGTTAAAAATCTAATTGAGTATATCGATACTTTTGTTTACAACCTGCACTGCACATATCGGTTAAAATATTTACGGACGAAAACAATTGTTTTTTTTTATAATGAATTTGTTATCATCATATTATTTTAAATAAATATTTATACATTTAGCGCTTCTGGGAAATTGTACATTTAAACAAAATAGCGCTCTAAATTAAATTTAAACTTAACAAAAGCAAATATTTTTTTGGTATACAGCATGCTTTAATACAACGTGTTAAAGATTATACAGAATAAGACTACGCGTGTTAAAATTGAACACATTATACTGACAAATTTTATATAAGTAATTAAATTCCCTTTCAGGAAAAAAAAAAATATGTGTAATAATATTTATTTGTTTAAATAATTTTCTTGTGATTATCAGAAACGTTTTGTTGAAGTGTTTGCCAAGTGTAGTCAATGTCAACTTCTTCGTTATTCACAACTTTAATTACAGTGTTCGTACGCTTTTACCACAGTTTTAAATAGAATTTGTCGCCTTATTTAAAAGCGAAAAGTATAATAAATCCTGCACTTAAACGCGGCGTCTATAATTTCTGCTTTTTAAATATTATATAGAAAAATTCCAATAAAAGAGAGTGCTACAATTGTTCTAACCCTCAGTTATACATCAATAAAGTTTTTGTATATACAATTTTTGTTTCTAAATTTAATTCTTTATATTAAACACACTTCAATCTTATTTATGTGTAATTACATAAGATGATTGGGTGTAAGAAATTAACGCATACAAGAATAGATATTATATTAAGAATGGTGCACGCGACATAACATTTACGCAAAAACTTAAAATGATGTTTTTTAATCACTCTAACTTTTATATATACATGAAAGCAATTTTTTGGTATTGATTAAAAATATATTCAATTCTAAAAGAAATTATATTTTTTTTTAAGTGAAAAATAGGGGGTGGGGTCTAAAGGTTCTTGGACATCATTTGATATTAATTAATTAAAAAAAAATATGTATCAGATCAAAGGATACTTTACGCCCATGAGCTCGTAAACATTTCATGAAAAAAATACTGGACTTTCTAACAAGAGTATTCAAGAGTCCAGAAGTTGAAGATTCACCAAGCTTAGTGAAACGCCAATCAGCCTCGTTTTATTCACTGTAAAAACTTTGCGATTTTACTCATTTTCATTGAACTTTACAATTTATTATTTAATCTTCAATTAAAAATAAAAATCTTAAATTTATTTTCTTATTTTTTTATTTTAACTAGCATAACTTAGCTTTATTAAATAGCATTTCTAATATTTAATTTAAATTCTCGTTTACATTATGAGATTATTAATAACTAAAACATGTTGATAAGTAAACCTAATACATAAATCATATTTATAAATAAATAAATAGACCCACTTTATTATAATGTAAATAATAATAATATTTATAATACAGAAATAACTTATTTCAAGAAACAAATAGAGTATATTTTTAAAAACAGTATTGCAGAAACTTTTTTGAGCTTGAATTGTCCGCACAGAAGACTTCTAAACAAAAACCTGTGATTCAGCTTTACATGTGAAAATACAGCTGTTGCATCCAAAACAAATAACATTTCTACTGCAAACAAAAGAACAAATCTTTATTTCTGATAATCCCTTGAAGATTACAAAAGGAAACATATACTTTTTATCCTCAAGCGTATATTTTTTTCACTTGCAAATGTAAGCTTCGGTTGTGTGTTTTATACAATTACTAAAGAAAAGAAACCCGAATATGTGAGAAAAAGCATGAAATATAACAATTTATAGGAATATATTTTACGGAAATACGGATACACAATATTTAAATTTTAGGAACAGCATAAGCAGAAAAATGTTTTTTTTATTGATGATTGTGCTTAACAATACTAGCTCAGGCCAATTTTTCAGAAAAAAATTAATAGTGTACTAAAACTGCATACAAAGGCATTAATAAGAAAGTTTTAAATCAGTATCAGAGAAAAAACAACTTTTTTTTCTTTTGAAATATATTATAGTTTCCTTATATTATTATTCATTACAAAGGCATTAATAAGAAAGTTTTCAAATCAGTATCAGAGAAAAAAAAGACTTTTTTTCTTTTTAAATATATTATAGTTTTTTTATATTATTTTTCATTTAGCGAGTAAATTATTATTGAAAGAAAATTTAATAGTCATAAAAAATTTACTTCATTTTACAATACATACTTTTTTTTCCTCGATATAAGAATAGTAAGCAGGAGTTATTTTTAAATAAAAAGAACAATCATAGTAGTTGAATAAGTAAAATTTAGGAAATATCTCTATTGAAATTAAAAAGAAAAATAGTCCATTTTATTTTTAATGCATTTTTTATGAACTCAGCACTTTTTTATGAATTTCAGCATTTTTATCTGGCAGGAAAGAGTTTCTAGAAGAAAAATATAATTTCAATATGCCTTTAATAAATTAAATACTTAGCTAAATATATATTTAATTATTATATTTTTCACACATGGTAAAACAAAATGTTATATCATCCAATTTTATTATGTTTCTTTTTTTAGGCACTGATTGTAACAGATTTAAATACATTTTACTAATTTCTATGTTTCTTAATAGTATAATTGTTTTAATCCTGAAGTAATAAATATTAGTTATCTGAAATATTGTATATTTTATATTTGAAAAGATACAAACAATTCTTAAGATAATTCAAATAAGTTGGTAAAATGAATTATTATCTGGAGTAGTTATTAGAAGCAGTGTTAATAAAAATTATGTATATTATAATGTATTTTACAATTTTTATTTTAACATCGTAAATGTTACTTACTACCGCTATAACGTAATAAATAATTAAATATAATAAATAGTTTGATTTAGTTTTAAGTACCTGCAATTTTAATCATTAAACTCTTGTTTATTCAATATATATGACTATGCTTAATAATATAACCATGTGTATTGTGACGTTTCATTTATATCATGTAACATCACTGCAACGATGCACGTTACATCAAAATGCTATACGCGAAGTATACAAACATTTATAAAGTCACAAGTTCATTATCTCCATTAGAATTATTGATATTTGTTTTAAAATTGTTTAATGCGCAACGACCGATAAAGACCTACATGTTAAATAAATGAGCTACACGTTAAAGTTCTTTTGAAAAAAAAACTTGATATTCAGAAACATAATTTTATTTGTTTCATTTTGCGACGTGTTAATTTAAATATTAGATAATTAAAATCTTCGAAATGAAAATACTCTCATTTAAGAAAACGTTATTCTGGATGTAATTATATTCCACCAAAGGTTTATATTTCTTTTAAAATCTTTTTTATACCCAAGCTTTTAATAAATTGTAAAACTAATGAACATTTTTTTCTATTATAATTAACGCATGTATTGAAAGCCGCCAAACTAAATTAATTAGAACTATTAATTATAATTACAACGGAAAAGTAACTGCTAAACCAGATTTTTTAAGTTATACTGAAGGCATTGTGGAAAATTTATTTTTATTCCATTAAAAAAGAGCAGTTTTTTCATATAACTTTATCTAGATATTTCAAACAAAAGCACTATAATTCATCCAAATTAATCTCTTCATATAATCATTTCAAATGAAAGTTAGAATTTATTTTATGGTTTATTAATCAAAATTTTAATGAATTGGAAACAAATTCATTTAAATTCTAATAAACGTATGTGCATGTTTAAGTCAAACAAATCTAAATTAAATAAAACTAATAATCATAAAGAAAAAATAATTACCAAATCATATTTTTAAATTGCAATAAAGACATTATTGAATATCATCTCGGTTTTCACATAATAAAAAAATAAGGAAAGATTCTTTATAGAATCCATTTAATTAAAGTTTAAATATAATTTATAATTTATTTTAACAAAGTGCTTTAGTTATATTTTGAGCAATCAGAAAAATAAATATAATAAAATATGAATTAATTAAGAATATTAAAAAAGATTTTTCTTTTACAAACCATTTATATTTTTTTTTTCGCGAAAAACGAAATGCAACGTCTACTTTTACTAATTTTTCTGCAAAAAACCTATTGAAACTTAGACTTTTAGAACATTTAATTGTGGAAATTTTGGCATTGCTATTTGCATATGTATTTACTTGTTTTGTTGTAACATAATTTCATTATGTATTAGTCATGTAATTCCGTTAAAACTAGAAAGACAAGTATTGAATAATTGTCTTTGTTTTCTTTATAAATTTCTTGAGGTAAAAAAAAAAAAATTTTTTTTTTTCTGATATAGAGTGCAAAAAGTTAAATTCAAGCGCAAATCTTCTTTAAACGCTGAACTTGTATTTTTGAACGGAGATGTTCATCGGCCAGAGGCTTATGATATTGCATTTCATTTTTTAATTAGGAAAAAATTGCACTTACGGCGTAACCCAGTTAACCTTATTTATCATAGCATCTGGTCTGATATCTGAATCAGCTTACAAGAATAAATAACAGGTAATGGGACCTCCAGTAAACGCTGGAAACGTGATTATACTATATTAATTTTGACACAATAATATTTAAATTGGTAATTTACAACCATAATTAACAATTTGAATAACTTTTTCAAAATTAATCTTGCGTAATCACGTCTTCAGCGTTTACCGGAGGTCTCATTACTTGTGATTTATTCTGTTGAACTGATTCAGATATCCTACCAGTTGCTATGATCAATAAGGTTAACCGGGTGAATTGGTTCTGTTATTTTCGTCTGGGATTGATCAGTTGGTAGATCACTGCCAGCTTCAGCCATGAGATCACTGGTTAGATTACTGGCCAGAACGTTTTCACACAGTTAGGAAAATTACATCTCATATGTTTTCTTTACCAATTTGAGTAATTGTGTCAAAAGTAATCTAGTGTAATCACGTTTCCAGCGTTTTTCTGGACATCCCATTACCTGCGATTTATACTGTTGAGCTGATTCAGATATCAGACCCGATGCTATAATCCATAAGGTTAACTGGGTGAATTAGTTCTACTATATTCGTCCGGGATTCCTCAATTGGTAGAACATTGTCAGCTTCAGCCAAAAGATCCCTGGTTCAAATGCTGGCCTTTGTTTTTCTCTCAGTTGGGAAACTTACATCTCATATGATTCCTTTACCAGTTTGATTAATTGTGTCAAAACTAATCACCCGTTTACTGGACGTTCCATTACTTGCGATTTTTTTCTGTCGAGCTGATTCAAATATCAGACCAGATGCTATGATCAATAAGTTTAACTGGATGAATTAGTTCCGCCATATTCGTCCGGGATTGCCCAGTTGGTAGAGCATTGACAGCTTCAGCCAAGAAATCCCTGGTTCAAATCCTGGTCCAGAATTTTTCACACAGTTTGGAAAATTACATCTAATATGGTTGGTTTTACAATTTTAATAATTACGTCAAAAGTAATCTGGTGTAATTACGTTTCCAGCGTTTACTGGAGGTCCCATTACCTGCGATTTATTCTGTTGAGCTGATTCAGATATCAGACCAGATGTAAAGATAAATAAGGTTAACTGGGTGTATTATTACTGCTATATTCATCCGGAATTTCTCAGTTCATAGAGCATTGACAGCTTCAGCCAAGAGATCCCTGGTTCGAATCATGGCTCGAACTTTTTCATTAATCGAGAAAAATTCATCTCATATCGCTTTATACTGTTCAGATGAGATGATACGCTACAGTTTCATCAAGATACCCTTACACGAATTCTAAAGTGCGTCCTAAAATTTTATAGACAACTGTTTTTTTTTAATTTACGAGCTAGATAAACAAGTAAGAAAGGCGAAATAAATTATGCAAATACATAATATTGAAATAAAAATAATAAAATGCTCAAACAAATTTTAAACGTCATAGATTTTTTAAAAAATGCTGTCCCAAAAATATGTAGACAACTGATATTAAAAACTGATATCCAAAATTTGCATATTCCAAGGCCACGTACTTCTGACACAGAAGTTTCCTGAGATAAAAGCTAAGATAAGTAAAGTAAAGCTAAGTAAGCTGAGATAAAAGCCTGAGATAAGTAAATGGTCGTTCCGTTTACGACTGATTGCAAAGATACCTCGCAGAAAGATGCAGTTTTCCAAAAAAGGAAATTTTGCAAATCTATCGTTTAAAGGCTCGTGAACAGTGACGTAGCCAGAGTGGGGGTCCAGATGCTCTTGATACCACAAATTTTGTAAAGTTTTCTTTGCCTTATGTAACCTGAGAATTTTCTGCGATACTCAAACGGAAAAAAAACTTTAGAATTTTACTGGTATCCAGAGCATTTGGACCCCCACCCTGGCTACGCCACTGCTCGTGAATGAAAAGTTCTAGACGTTGAAAAAAAACACAGCAGTGTTGGTATTTAGCGAATTATTTCAAAAGGTAACATTTTTTAAACAAATTCCCGTTCTAGATGACCAAAGAAAAGAACTAAACAGCAAGACACAGGGGATTTTGAGATAAGTTTCAACCCAGTACCTGTCTGTACGGTCTGTTTCTAGAGAAGTAAATGTTCCAGTATCGAAATCCATGATCCATATACCGCTGCAGGCAAGTACATTTCTTGATTATCGCAAAATACGTCGTTCACCAAATTTTACAAAACTGCATACAAACGCTCTTGTTCAGTGAGCCCGAAATCACATGAATTGGGCAGATGAATTTTTGTGTGTTCTTTTCAGTGATGAAAAGAAATTTAATATGGATGGTCTCGATAGTTGCGCATATTACTGGCACGGTATTTGCAATGAACCACGAGCTTTTTTCAGCAGACAACAAGGGGGGGGGGGTCACTCATGGTGCTAGGAGCATTTTCTTATAATGCAACAACTGATATTGCTTTTTTGAAAGGCCGTCAAATGTTTTGGAGTAGAGCTACTTTTATTTAGTAGGTTGTTAGGTGGGGACAAGTGGATATGCCAGCAAGACAATTGCTCCTTTCACGTGCCCAACTGCACAATGTAGCGGTTTAGACAAAACAAAGTAACTGTTATGGACTGGCCAGACGTAAGTCCTGATCTGATCCCAATAGAGAACCTCTGGGGAATAATAGCTAGATATCTATATGCTAATGCGCGTAAAGTTGCAACGGTTCAAGGTCTAAAGCTGCAAATTGAACGAAGTTGGCTTTCTTTAAAGCGAGAATTTCTGCAAACTATTGTTTTTATAACTTGTTTAACTCTGAAATTTTTATTATATAAAAAAATATCAATGATTATACATATGAAAATAAAAAGGCAAATACGAAAAGGAGAAAGGATATATATATATATATATATATATATATATATATATATATATATATATATATATATATGGGGTTTATTGCTCTTCCAAATGAAATTTATTTCATATATTTTCTTTGATGGTAAAATAATTTAATTATTTTATTTAAATTTGTAACTAGTCTGATCGAGTTTTTGAAGTGATTAGAAAAAACGGATTACAAATTTGAACGTATAGAATAAAAAATTAGTTGTCTATAAAATTTATGGATAGTAAAATTTATTTTTCTGACAAAGTCTGCGACTGTGTAATATTATTTTTGCATAGTATTAATTTTGTCTTGATATCTCTATAATAAAACTGTAAGTCATGTGACTGTCCTCAACAGTTCCGGGATGCCGCATCGCTTTTTCATATGCCAAGCGGCCATTTTTATTCAAAATTATTTTTCGAATAAACTGCATAAAAGTTACATTTTAAGAAAGATCGTTCAAAATAAATTAATATTTGAGAGATGACTTGCGTTCAATTATGTATATATTCTGCAATAACTTCAGTCGAAAGATTCGCAGTTCAAATTCTCTATTTATAAAAGTAAACAAAAAAAAGATTGATTCGTCGTGAACATTTAAAATATTAAATCATGGAGGTAATCATTCGCAAAGCAAGTTCTCCGCGAATGAATTTTTGGACCGCTGCCTCGCGTCAAAAAAATAATTCGCACCAGTGAGACAATCAAAGTTTACCATAATTATGTGCTATACAACTCAACTTTCGGACCTTTTCTTGACGTAAATTGAACTCATGTAATAATATTTAATGAATCAGATTTTTAGCATTTTTAAAATCGCTAATACAGCTTTTATTTATCGCGTGTACAAATTAGAAATGATACTTTGATTTTGAAATCAAATTTTTTGATTTATGATATTATTTCTTATTTATTTATTTATTTTCTCTTTTAAATGAAAAGTGTGAAGTATTTTAAATTTATGTAATATAAGCATTTTAGATTAAAGTTAAGTATTTTAAATGAAATGAGTGACAGGTTTATAATTTAAAATTAAATTAATTGTAGTATGAGTGACGGTGATGGGAACGATATTTGGCGAATTATCATCTGCTCCCGGCTAACAAA
Source organism: Maratus michaelseni (assembly GCA_963931845.1). NCBI lineage: Eukaryota > Metazoa > Arthropoda > Arachnida > Araneae > Salticidae > Maratus > Maratus michaelseni. Next base: position 435,832,051 of record OZ007587.1, on the reverse strand, counting down.
AATACTCATAATTAAAAAAAAGAATACAAATAAATAAATATTGATATACATATCCAAAATAATTTATAGAATTAAAATAAAAAATAAAAGTAAATAAACAACAATTTCCATAACAAAGTTTTCGCCAAATTGGCGGGGGAGGGGGGGGGGAATCGCGCCAACGTGCGTATGTGACATTTGTGCCCAAAAAATATGCGAAATGCTACCATGATCGCAAAAGTTCATGATTTCTCTATTAGAATCTTCCGATTTGACGAAGGATTAAGGGAAAATTAAATTATGAATAAATGTAACGTGTTGCACTGTTTAACATACATTTAAGGGAGACCAAACTGGTCGCCAGTGGCGGCTAGTTATTTATAATTATAAATTATTTTCAAATTGTTACTCCTCTATTTCAATTGTAAAATAAGAAAACCCCGTTCACAATAAGCTTTTAGCACGCACTGTAAAATGTCATTTAACTTTAGTTGATTCTTATATAGTATAGGACTAAAAAATAAAAGTAACTATAATTAAAAGTATTAAATAGTTTTAACTATGTTATTTTTGCATAACATTAATTTTGTCTTGATACTATTTATAATTATAAATTATTTTCAAATTGTTACTCCTCTATTTCAGTTGTAAAATAAGAAAACTCCATTCTCTATAAGCTTTTAGCACGCACTGTATAATGTCATTTAACTTTAGTTCATTATTATATAGTATGGGACTAAAAATTAAAAGTAACTATAATTAAAAGTATTAAATAGTTTTAACTATGTGACAAAATAGATTTTTTTCAGAAATTCCTGAAGTTTTCTTTCGAATAACATTAAGTGTATAAACATTTTTTGGATCAAAATTAGTAAATTTTATCTAAAATAGAAGCACATTACATTTGGAAATTAATGTACTATGGAGGGCATATCATTGGACGAAACATTAACTTTAGAGTCAACAGTGCACTCAACATCTCAAACATAGTTCACATCTTCCTGAGAGTAAATCATTTTAAGGAAAGTTAATATAGGTCATTCATTACTTCGTATAAATTTTCTTCATAAACTCGGCTACATGTGTCTCGAAATAAAGTTTTAATAAACGTGAACGTAATTACGGAAGTTAAGTTCCTAGAAGTTTCAAAATACTCACATGTGTTTTAATACGTTCCACAAATATGCTCTTAAAGTTATATACCAGGCTCATTACGTAATATATTTGTGTCACTAAGCATTAATATATTTTATACCATCTCTGAAATCCGTGATAAATAATTAAGTATCAATGATTATGCATATGAAAATATAAAGCAAAAGACAAAAAAGAGAAAAAAAAATATATATGGAGTTTATTGCTCTTTCATATTAAATGTATTTCATATAGTATTTTCTTCGCTAGTAAGATAGGTTAAATTATTTTATTTAATTTTGTAACTATTAATGTAATGAATATGCTTCATTCTATGTTACACGAGCAGGAAAGACCGAGCTATGCTCAGTCAAAATTTGCTTTGAGTTCAGATATCATGACCCATGACAAAAATGACCCACTAATCAATTTTTATCGAACATGTGACGAAGCCCAATTGTCTTCTCGTGTCCGAAACCAATAGGATATAAAATTTAGTCAAAATAGTCTGAGCCGTTTTTCTTGTGCCCAAAAACCGTAGGATACAAAACTTAGTTCAAATCGTATGAACCGTTTTGAGATAAAATTAACTTAAACCGCGTTGACCCCAAAATGACCCACTAATCAAAAGTTCTCGAACATGTGACACAGCCCAATAGTTTTCTCGTTCCCTAAAACTTTAGCACAGAAAATTTAGTCAAAATCGTTTGAACCTTTTTTTTTACAATTAGCTTGACCCTGATTCATGGTGACCCAAAGTGACCCACTAATCGAATTTTCTCGAACATGTTACCTAGCCCAATGTTTTTCTGGTGCTCCAAAACTGTAGGATACAAAATTTCGTCAAAATCGTTAGAGCCGTTTTTAAGATAAAATTTGCATATATAACCACACACACACACACACGATTTGCTCGTATTAGAATAAATGATACATTTTTGCTACCTTTCATTTTTTACAAAATGTGGCAGCAGAAAGCGTAAGACAACATATTTTTAGCTCAACTACACAAGATGTTGGGATATTCAGTATCCATAAAGAATTTTAGTAACGTGCAACTGTAACGTAACAACTGTAACGTAACATTGGATCAACGTATCAATATGAAAGTAAACCTTCACAAATAATAAATATAAAAATCTTTATACTAATTTCCAACTACATATTTTACTTTACATTATAAACCGCTCAAACATTGCCTGCATTTTTATTAATGTTGTTATTTTTATTATTTTTTTAATATGCAGTAGAACCCCGATTATCCGACTCCAGGTTATCCGAAAATTGGCTTAACCGAAAGACCTTAGCACTATTGTTTTTAAATATGGAAAATTAATTTTTTAAACAAGCACGCTGTTTATAAAATAAATAAACAGCGTCAACTTACTTATTTGAACGATTGCGTAAATGCAGGAATTTTATTACATAGACACATACAACACTTCATTTCTTTACAATAGAATATTTTTTTCTCAACTTCGCATTACTTCAATCATGCTTTATCACGCCACCTTTTAACCCTTTCCGCTGTTGCCTCTTCCTGCGCTTCAATATAGTGAAATGCATCATGTCCTTGAAATATATAAGGCATATCATGAGCATAGAAATAGATAAGGACTTCTAACGAAATAGCCTTTCAGAGAAGAAAACTGTTAATCGAAAGATGTTCCAAATAGGTGGCGCCTGTGTAGGGCAGTAGCTCTATACGTCACCAGTTCGTCACCTTCTTGAAATCGTCTGCTTGACAACCATCGTCTGGTGGGTATCCGATATACAGTTTCGGTTTGTTGTTGTAGGTGGTACCTTAGCAGGAATACGTGCCAGCTGCGAAGAACCGTGCGCACACCTGCCATTAATTTCGAAAGTCGCGGCACGATATTAACACCATTTCTTTAGAAGTCCTTATCTATATCTATGTTCATGGCCATTTTCAACTATTTCCAAAGCGTTGTTCTCTTCATGCTTAAAAAAATTCAGTTAAAAATATTACTCATCGCTAATAAAGTTTGGAGGAAATTAAAACACGTGTAAACAGAAAGGGGAAATCGCTCAGAATACGGACCTGCTTCACCTGCAAGCACGAGTGCATTACCTGACTATGGGGAAGTGAGAAAGGTGGGTGGTGTCATCTGGTAAAATAAAATTACGAAACTTCCCAGTTATCCGAAAATTCCTATGGAACCCCAGTCAACCGAATATCCTTTGGTCCCATGCTTTTCGGAAAACCGGGGATTTACTGTGTATATATATAAATTAAGAGTAACATTGGGTATATAATGACCTTATTATGTTAGTCTTCTTATGGAATAATATACCGACATTTAAGTTTTAGAAATAAAATTAAAAAATACATATTTCGATATTTAAAAAAATAGTAATTAATGATTGTCATTTCTATTGCTTGTTAAGAAGAAGAGCATTTACTGCCACATGAAATACTTCTATATCTACAAATTGAAGATCAAATACAGATATCGGCTGACATGTCAATTTTTTATCAGTTTATCAATTAACATCTAAGTTAATCTGCTTCTCTAAAATTTATGTAAAATATATTGACTTTAAATTAATAAGAAAAGAAAATGGGGAAAAAGTACCATTAGTCCGCCACATTGAGATAAAATTCCTTACGAATATCTTATTTATGGTTCTGAATGAAATATTATAATTTGGTTATATGCAACAATCTTTCATAAGGCATAAACTATCACAAAAGAATTGTGGATATTTTTATTGAATTAACAATCAGCCATCATCAAAGAGGTCAGATAACCATTTTTCCTATTTTTTTGTTAAGTGATGACAATTTTTTAAAGGTAAGTATTATTGTATTTTTTTTTTTTTTTACTTTTATACCGTGCAAAATAATCACGCACTACACTGCTAAAATATTGCAGCAAAATTTCCAGTCATTTTACCGTTTTTATAGAAAACGGTTACATAACCATAATTGAGGGGGTCGGGGCAAAAAAGTGCAAAGCCACATTTTTGGTGAAATAAATCTAACACTGTAATTTGTTTCTTAATATTATAAATTATAATATCCTACATATATTTTTTTTCTAATGATAGTTGTTGGGCGCATATGTCCTAGGTTTTATATTTGCCCAAGATGGTTATGCTCCCAATGAAGATAGCTAATTTACAAAAATGAAATAGTAATATCATTAAAGTAATACCACATTGTTACTCAGAATATCTCAAATTTTACTAAGACATTGGCGAGAAAACTTTATGTTATATATCTTGATTTGTGTATTTTGTCAAATTTTCAAACAGAAATATCTCAGAAGTTCAAAAATGTGGCTTAGCACTCTCTTGCCCCGACGCTTTCAATTTAAATCTATTCTGAACATAAAAAAATGTAAAGAAAACCTTTTTATAACTAATTATCACACCCTATCTAATAAATATAATTTATCCGAAATTTACATCTATTTAAGCAAACAGCGACGACACCATGAAATACCGATACGTTCTACGTTCTAAACAAGAACGGAGCTAGATACTGTTACAATTCTGGAATCCAAAGGAAGTTTCTTATCAATAAAATTTTACTAAAACAATTTACCAATCGAAGTTTAATAATATTACCTACAGTATAGTGGTCACTTCCTGTAACATTACAACACTTCGAACAAAGTAAAGTACGTAGAATAAAAAAAAAATGTCATGACAAAAGAAATTTTAACTGTTGAAATTATTGTTTGAATATATTCAATAGAATTAAAGTTAAAGTTATACGGGTATATATGTCATATTTTTCTATAATTATCCCTTGAGCAATTTTTACTGTATTTGGAATTGTAATTGTTATATCACTGTAACAAATGAGTATTATGATTGGCCTTGAGTATACACAACGAATATTTCCATTTTGTATTTTTTGTATAAGGGTGAATGTATGCTTTAAAACATATTATCCTTTATACTTTATTATAAAGGTAAATTTCAACACAAAATCCGAGATAAAATGTTAATTAATACATCTAATAGAAGTTTGTTCTATATATTAATAAAAAATACTTGTCATGAAAAACATTTTAGTTTGATTAAAATTCATAAATCCAAATGCAGATTTACTTAATGTGATTTTTTTCCTACAAAAAAAAGAAAAAAAATCATTCCAAATTACACGGAGTTTTTTGGTATAAAGCATGAATCGTTCTGACATTTTTATTCCTGAGAGATATTTGCTCCATAAACATAGCAGATTATTTTTAATAAATACTGAAATGTTTTCAATATAAATATGACATATTTTTACGATTTTCTGGAGAATGTATATATTCACAAATAACACAAGTTATTTAGATTGTTTTAATAACATTCTACAGTATTTAAATTTTAAGAATTTTCGAACGCTCTTTAGTAGTTTAAGAAAATGTCAGATGCTAAACAAAGAACAGTTATAACAGCGGAATCCGCGGGTGTTCCAATTGTATATACTCTCCTTCTAAAGAGAACTCCCACTTAAACGAAAAGCCTTTTTGCAAAGAATAAAGTTTATTAAAATACTTTAATATAAAATTTTATATCTCTGTTATTATGGAGTTTAGTAGAAATAATACATAAATTTTAGGGGAATTTTGAAGATTAGTAATGCGTATTTAAGAATTAATATTATTTGTAAACAGTATTTAAATTGTCTTAAAGTTTTTCATATTACTATTTTGGTATATAATAACGTTTAGAAGAAATTGGATTTATTTAAAAGCAAGAGGAAATTAAGGATTAAGGATCTGTATATATTTAAATAATTTAAATATTTAAATTGCTCGGGCAAAGGAGGGCAAGAATTGGGAATTCAGGTGATCCAAGATTATTTGTAATTCGTATTTAAATGCTCATAAAGTTCTTCATATTACTATTTCGGTATATAATAACGTTTAGAAGAAATTGGATTTATTTAAAAGCACGAGGGATAAATTTCTCTATTATATGTTTTATATGCAACGCGTTCTCAATTAAGGATCTGTATATATTTAAATAATTGAAATATTTAAATTGCTCGGGCAAAGGAAGGCAAGAATTGGGAATTCAGGTGATCCAAGAATATTTGTAATTCGTATTTAAATGCTCATAAAGTTCTTCATATTACTATTTCGGTATATAATAACGTTTAGAAGAAATTGGATTTAATTAAAAGCACGAGGAATAAATTTCTGTATTATATGTTTTATATGCAAAGTGTTCTCAATTAAGGATCTGTGTATATTTAAATAATTGAAATATTTAAATTGCTCGGGCAAAGGGAGGGCAAGAATTGGGAATTCAGGTGATCCAAGATTATTTGTAATTCGTATTTAAATGCTCATAAAGTTCTTCATATTATTATTTCGGTATATAATAACGTTTAGAAGAAATTGGATTTATTTAAAAACACGAGGGATAAATTTCTGTATTATATGTTTTATATGCAAAGCATTCGCAATTAAGGATCTGGATATATTTAAATAATTGAAATATTTAAATTGCTCGGGCAAAGGAGGGCAAGAATTAGGAATTCACGTGATCCATTCCCCTTGGATCATATCGCACTCACGTCGGACTGTATATTGAACCTTGCATATGGAGATGTCAGTTATTCATTGGAACTAGGATTCTGGAGAGGCCTGTTCAGAATCTTGAAGGAAATATATATTATCAAAAACACAGTCTCTTCTCTCACCATTATAATTTTTTAAACTGTACATCAGATACTATATGGGGGAAAGACGAGAGGGTCTATTTTGTTCTAATAGGCTATTAAATACGGAAAGAACCCTCAAAGTCCCTCTTTTAGTTTTCTTCTTCCTCATTGGTTCTCCTTAGCCAATATAGAGACGGAGCTGTATGAGTGAGCATTCTTAATAGAGGTCACATGACGTCGTTACCCCAGTGCTCTACAAATTTTCTTAAAAGGTAATAAATTTAACATTGTTACACTTGTAAACTTTGGTGTGCAGATTTTTATTGTTACGTGAGATTCTAAGACACTCTGATGGCTAAGCATACTTAAAATTGATTAAAAGAAAGAATTGCATATTATAAAATACTAGGGGGGGTCAGCCCCCTACTCGCTAACTCTCGCATACCCCCATGAACTGCGCAAAGCAATTCACGTTAAGACCGCTACGCAGTCCGAGTTTGCTTCGCTCGCTCGCCCCTTTATGTTTTTGCAGCAATTCTAGTCGGAATAAGTATTACCATAAAACATTTTAACATATGGAATTGACAATTCTTTTAATGTAAAAAAAAATAATTGAAAACTTTGTTGAAAGCATGATTAAAAATGTATTTAGTTGGTGCTACCTATGGGCATAAATCATTTAAATACCACGAAAAAGGGATCTTGGAAGCACAATTAAATTTAAAAGTCATTGCGCTAGTAATATTGTACAGCGCAGCTGAAATTCATTAAAAAAACACTCCGTGATAGGAAGGTAGTTTATTCATTGTTTAAATTTCGTTCGACATTTTACTGTTTTAATTGATTATAGATTTTTGCAAAAGAAATTACTTTTTACTTCATGAAGATAGAAACAGATGGCAGCAGGTGCATTCTAGACAATTGATATTTTTTTCTCCCTAATTTTTGTGTAAGTAAAATTCGTAAATAAATTCTAAAAAAGAGTTGGGAAATCCTTTAAAATTAACGATATTACTCATAATTAAATTGAGGAATCATCTCAAACGCTTTAGATTACGTACATGTTGTTTTATGTTTACTAATTGCTTGTTTGGGTTTGACGGCTGTCACTTTGGCCGTCATATTGGAAACAGAACTGATCTTACCCAATATAGTCTGTTTATTGGTCTGAGCTCTGGAAACTACGGTTGTTGCCAAAGCATAATCTAGAAATTTAGCCGTATTTCCGCGCCACGTAAGAGAAATATATATATATAGATATTTACAATAAAATAACATCATTTAAAAAATATAAAAAATGTAAAATTTGTTGTTGCTAGTTAACCATTATCACATGGTTAGTACGTTTTTAATTGTATTTACTACAGATTAATATTATTAAATGTTTAATTAAAATTGTTCCAAAAATTAAATTTTAATATTACTGTATTAGATTTCTTCACTACAGGTGTGTTTTTTCAAACATTACATTTAAATACTTGGAAGTTAGGATTAATTAATCGTATTCTCATATTTATTATGGTAACATTTGGTTCGGTTGTTGAAGATTTCTTTAGAACAAATTAAGTTCTAGAACCAATGTGTCATTATATTATAAATTCATATTATAAAATACGTAAAGCCGTTTCATTTAAATAAAACCCTCCATGTTCACTGTCTTTTACATTTTTTATTAAGATTCCTATCAATGCGACATTTTTTTTATATCCCTTTGGAATAGAATATAATAAATACTTATCTGTAAACCTATTTTTCCAGTTAAAACTAGATGTACCTGTGATTATACATAATATTATATGATTACTAATACCATTTTAAATATTGGTAAAATTTTCAATAACATATAGAAAAATGCTACTTTTAGGCAACATAATGCAATTATATTTTATATCTATATAATCTGTGAAGGGAAATCTGAATTCCTTTTTTAATTAAAGATAACTTATAATAATGGTAATCACTTAATGGTAATTAAAAGCAACACTTAAAAACTTGACAACAAATAAAAATTCTGCACACACAAAAACACGATACAAAAATGATGATTACAAAAAAAAAAAAAAGAAGCTGTTCGATTTCACAAACTGCTTGCTTGAAATATTCTCCCTTTTTGCTGATTAGCCGGTAAAGTCGTCATTTTCTATTAAGCATCACAATATTTTAAAATAACAGATACCAGATAGAAAAATAGGCAGTACTAGTAGTGTGTACTTAACAGCGAAACACGTTATTCTTACTTTTACATATTATTGATTTCTGTTAATTAACTTTTTTAATGTGTTTGCTTTTAATAGAACAGAATAGAAAAAATAAGGCCACACAGACGTTTTTTTTTTCATTTTTAAAGGAAGTTAATGTATTTTTCGTAGTCACGAAAGCTGTAATAAATTATATTTCGTCAGCAATATACATAATCATTTGAAAATTCATTTATCAATTTCTTTCTTTCTGCGAAAAAAATAGTTTTAGTGTAATATTGTGAAAGTTATCTATTACATTAAATCACTTATGGTAAGTTTTAAAATAATAATAAATTGTATAGAATTAGAACACGTAGAAATTCGACGCAAAAATAAAGTTCAAAAATGATTTTTCAGGTGGTCTCTTTGATATAATAAGACTCTAAATTAATAAAATTTAAAATCTACTTAATAATGCATAATATAACTTCAAATCCTAAAATTATTTAAAAATGTATTTCCCTATTTCATTTCTGTTAATTCTGTGATTTCACGTTATTTAAAATTTATTCATTGATGTATTGTTTTTGAAAATTAAGGAATCAGTGATATGTAATCTATTTAAAAAAGAAATAGTATTTAATTGAAGCTTTGTTTTTTTAAATTCTTATATGGCAAATTAACGAAAACGTGATATTTCATCATGATAAACTGAATACTGTTACGAGAATTAAAATGACATAAACATAGTCATTTTATTACTTTTTTTAATCATGAAAAATATAATTTCAAGTTACATATAACGTCATTTTTACAATATTTGCAATATTCGGGATACATGTTTAGTGATGAAAAAAAATAAAAGCACTTTTCCTTACTAACTCGGCCATTTCACTCTAAAAATGACATTTTCAAAACTGGGCAAAAAATACTAAAATCTGTGTATGTCGCATAGTCAAAATGGCTCCGAATCAAAATTACTCAAGTTTGAAACACGTATATAGTCATTTCCAAAAACATGCACACACTCAAGAATAAAACATCACTTCTCATATTTGAGTATGTCCCTGTTTCAAAAATTAGTATGAACTGACATCTATGTTTCACTTTGAGGATTTCCATGTTTCAAAAATGAGTTTGGACTGATTTGAATCCTTTTTGGTTATGTCCATGTTTCAAAAATGAGTATGAACTTACCTCTATGTGCTCAGTTTTGAGTATGTACCTGTTTGAATATTCTGAGTATTTCTGGTCTTTCAGAATTGAAATCATTGTGTCGTCATATTTTAAACAAAAGTTCCATAACAAAATGAAAACATCGATTTACTCAGATTGAAAGTGTGATTTTAATCTGTGTATAAAATAAATTATCTAATAGATTATATTATCTCAAATTGTTTTGAACATAACTAAAAATTGAAGAAAAAATAAAAAAAACGTTTGTTTATTAATAATCTATCATCTTATTAACGTATGTTCCTTTGTTATATTACCAAAATATACGTTTTAATTTCGGCAAGCTTCTTAAATATTGAGAAAATAAAAGGCAAAATTATTTTATCAATTATATAAAAGTTTTAGAAATGGCTTCTTGCTGTTATCATCGAGAAACTATTTTAAGTTAAGAAAAAGAGTTTAAAGGAAAACAATTAAATGAACTTTTATCGTACTTTTTAAAATTTTCATTAAATTACAAAGAAAGCTGTACTTTTCATAGACTAATTTCAAGTATGTTTTCGGAAAATATTAATGTCTGAAAACATTATGATATTGTACATGATCTAATCACTACTGATGCACAAGAAGCAGTCAGCGACAAACTACTTGCATCACTTTATATATTTTACAGAAAACAGTATGAAGGTTTAACGCCAAAGTGATTGTAATGAAAATAAGTGATAACTTGGATATTAAAAATACCATTAATTGAACTTCTAGAACATGTCAAATAAAAAACAAGTAATAAAAAAAAATATTTTTAATTTTTTTTTATGACTTTGAAGTAAAATAAAATGGTAATAAATTTTTTTAATTGAATTGATCTAATTTTAATGAATTTGGTGCATCACCCTCACCTTCATTGGGTGCCGATGGTTAAAGTAAATTTTATAAAAGTAATTTTTTTTGAATTATTCAAAACAATGTCCATCGATTATTTACAAAACTTATATATATATATATACTTAAAACAAAAAAGAATTAGTCTATTATAAAGTATGTTTTATGCTTACTCTGAAAGTACGTTATTCTTTATAAGTAGTATTAAATGCAAATAATAATTTAGCATATGTTTCTTTTAAAATTTCGTAAAATGCCGTAATGGTAAAGTTAGTTAAACGTACGTGAAAAAGTCGTAAACTTAAAATACTTTAAAAGTACAAAAAATACCTCAATTTAATATTGTGCTACGATAGCACATGGATATTACTCACATAATTTTGATAAACATGATAGAATTAAATAAGATAATTTAATAAGCTTAGTAATTTCGCGACATTTGTAGTTGCAATTCAACATATTTTGTTTTACTCTTCGCTACGTTGTGTAATGATAACTTACAAGAAACGTAACGAAAATATTTTTGTAATTATTTTTATCTAGGGCATCCAACCCGGGCTTCCCGAGATAGAGAATATATGTGAATAACATGTTTATCTATTTATTTATTTTTTATTGAAAACTCTAATAGATTTTTTACATTTAATATTTTTTTAGATTACCCCTGAACAACACCAACGAGCATTTTTACATGAAATATGTCAATTATATATTGAAATAAAATTGAAATAAAATTTTGAAAGTTATTAAAAGCGGTAATTTCATATTAACCTTGTGCCAGAAGTTAATAGCCTAAGAAATCGCTAAAAATCTAGTTATCAACATAAGTGTTTTTCAAAATTATTATTTTTATAGTGTCGGCGGTTTTAAGTGCTTATTTCAATTACATGTCTGTTAAATTTATGTTTTATTTAAACTATTTTATTTATATCTTAATGAAGTTTTAATTTCGGCATTGAATATTCGCTGGAAACCAATGCTGAACTTTTTATATTGTTTAAAGTTCAAACTGATTAATATTTTGTAATCGTCTGCAAGCGATAGAGATAGATTTAAACAAGAAAGAAAAATTATGCGTCAAGCATTGCTTATGAAACACTTTCCAACATATCCAGGAAACTGTAACGGAACTTCACCGTTTAATATGGTGAAAGAAGATATGTAATTAAACAGTTTAGAAAACATATACCTCATTTAAAAGTACAGTTTTCGAAAAACACTTCCAGAGTAAAAATAGTAGTCGAATCGTTTTGTGCAGCCCTGTATATGATCAATAGATGTAGATATATAGCATGATGAAATTTAGTTCATTTAGAATATTCGCATTTAGCAATTTTCTCCGATCGTTTGAAATACGCTCAAAATCATTTGTACAGCCCTGTATATTATCTGAATACTGGCACTAAAACGGAAGGAAATTAAATTTTTATCGACGTATGGATTGACTTACACACGAGTATACGGTAATAACTTCACCGAAGATACGATGTATCAAATTCCGCAAAATGAAAATAAAATAAAATAATGTAAAAATATAATAACTGTCAGCATCATTTATATTGAAAACTTTTTTCATATTTGAATATCTTAATTTAGAACTTTAAAGGAATCAGTTATTTGCGTTAAAATTACTCATCAGCAAACTTATTTTACATAAAGCGTTGAATTAATAGAATAATCTATGAAATGTGAATTAAATTTAGAATAATATTTTATCAGACGTCCTTCTAGAGAAAATCTAATTTCATTTAAGATTAGGGCATTACTTCAATCAAACAGTTATTGAAATAAAAAGTAATAATTATTTTATCACATAAGTTATATCAGAAAATTTTATTACCCATAAATTTAATTTATATGTACCCATAAATTTAATTTACATTTTTGTACAAAAGAAATTGTACTCTGCGATTGCTTATAGTGTCTGTTTAAAACAAATCAAAAGATTTGTTGAAATTATTTTATAATGCAAAATTATTTTGTGAGTTATTTTATTCAGAAAATAAATATGAGATTAGTTGTACTATGTATTGAATTTTCTATTACTTTGGACCTTCTAAATTAAAGTTTGAAGACATGCGTGTTGTAAACGTTGGAAATGTGCATAATAATTAAAATTTTAACAAGTAAAGTATTAGAATAAAACACTTGTGAATTAGTCACTAAAGTGTTTAAAGTGGGAAACACACAATGTCGAAATTAAATATTTTATATACGTTAAAGGCACGAAACTGAAAACATAATTTAAGATTCAATGAAACCTTTCGAACGTATAATATATTCTGAACATACAATAATGTAATAAACAAGTATATAATAAAATCAAACCTAAAAACATACAATAAAACTTAGTAAATGCGTTTTTTTTTAAATTCCCGTGCAAAAATAACGTGTCTATCACTGGTGTAGGTTAACTGAAAATAAATCAATGAACAAAAGTAATAAGTTTATTTCACAAATGAACGATTTTTTCTTACAGTCTGTAAAATATGTTAGTATATATGGTATGACCATATTATATGATCTCCATTTACATTAACAATAGTTATGCAAGTCGACCAATTAGGATGTTTTGGAATAACGTCAAAAGAATAAGCATCAACGATTTTAATAAACCTATACAGAATAAGCATAATTAAATTTCACCTACTGATATCTATCTCTAGTCAAAACTATTCATCATAAAGCATGAAAGCATGAAATAAATGGTATAACGTAAACGGTAAAAGCATGAAATTTGGAATGCGTCTAATTAAGGGGATGTAACAGACATATAAGAGAAAATAAATTGATTTCACAAATTGCCACCATAGGGAGTATAATAGGTTTCAACAATTTAACAAAATACAAGTTTATGCACTGTAGAATTATTTTATAAAGACAAATACTGTTCGGTGTGTTGACTATTATTGTCAAGTAACGACCTATATCGTGAAATAGGATGCTCAACATTTACGCAAAGCGAATTCTTAAAAATGTTGATGACGTGACGGGGAATACCATCCTTGACTTCTGAAAATGTTCAAGTTGCAGTTATTGAACATCTATGATTGTTTTTCAAAACTCGAAAACGCCGCAAATCTTCTGGTGCGGAATCACCATTCTGATAAAATTGTTTCACAATTAAAGCACGATCTTGTAACCGGCACGTCATTTTCCGTGGAAAATGGTTGATGGTGACAAGAGATCCATTGCGTCTTTTTATTTAACATTTTCGTTGTGCGCAAGCAGATGCTAAAATACATATGTGCCGTGGTGCTTAAATACATTTGTGCCGAAATGTTATAAAAAAACACCCACTGGTGGCCATTTTTTTAAATAATTTTTTTCGACTGGTATATGTCTTTCGTATCCCTCCATTTAGACGCATTCCAAGTTTCATATTTTTCTGATGAATATTTTCGGCAACTGAAATCTCTGAGTATATTATGGACTTTAATTATGTAAACCCTGTATATTACGCTATTTTAAATTATGAGATGAAACAAGTAAATAAAAGAACATGCAAATTGATAGCTGTTGTAACACTTTGGTTTCAAACAATGCCGGCAAAACTCAATTGCTGCCAAGCGACGATCGTTTCTTGCCATAAATGACAATTGTAGAAATACATATTAAATTTCTGTAATTTAAGTTTGAATTAGATTAAATTGTTATTTTATTTTGTTAAATATTAAAAACCAAATGTTAAAAAAAATATTTCTAATTGTTTTTAAACAAATATTTATTAATTTCTTTCTATTAAATCACCAAATAAGCACAACGCGTAAATATCCTGCCGTAAATTTGCAACTGTTATGTTTAATCCGTGTGATCACTTGATCTGGAATGAACTAAAAAGTTATTATTTTTGACTGATTTTAAAAACTGCAAAATGATGTTCCCACATTATCTGATACATTGTCGAGGTTCTGATGCAAACTCTTTCGTGTTATTAAAAGATACGTACCGATGGCACTGTAGAGAGTAAGTTAAAGGAGGGCAAATACAATAAAGAAAGCAATTGAATGGCCTTCATTGTAACCGGTTGTAAAACTGATTAATCAGGATTCGGATACTCTTGGAAAATGGACTGCTGTTCCAATAATTCAAAATCCCTATAAAACGAATTATTACATTGAATAAGAAATGATACAAATCCTTCAGATCACTTAAATATTTAATTCGAAACAATCAAAATAATAACTTCGCTTCCACGGCGGTGTATGTCAATATCGATTGGTGATTCGTAGATATCAATATTTTTATAGTATATAAATTTTATGCAGATTTTGTTGATTTTTTATAAGCATTTTTAGGTAGCTTTCATTACTAAAACTACCTATTGCAGCCGTTCGGAGGAAAGCAGTTCTAGAATATTTTAGAATATTTTCACCGATCAAGATCACCATACCCCAAAACCACCCTCCGTTCAAATGTTGATATATATATATATATATGTAAGTAAATGATATGTAAATAGCCTCTTTACTGAATCAATAATCGATAAACAACAAAATACGGACTTTAATTTCAACTAATACACTTTTGGTTGAAACTATATAACAAAAATTTAGCTTACAATAATCCAGCCAGGCCTAATAACACCTTTTCCAGCTATATTCCTTTTATATCTTGCTTCATACAAAAATTAGAAAACTGGCTCTTAGCCAAATCTCGCGATTCAAACCATTTACAACTCGCGCATGCCTAACCATGGATAATAATAGTAGTTAGCTCATTTGATGAAGTGAAGTGTCTAACCATGGATAATAACACTGTCAGTTCATATCGTTTACATGAAGTGTTCAAACTGGAATCCTACATATATATATCTGACATTTGTCATGCTGTAACTCTCTTATTTACAAACCGATTTGGATGTGAGTGAGTGTGTGCACAGGATATACCAAGGTCTCGAACGAGTTTGTTGGTCAGCTTCATCCGCCATCTTGTTTCAAAATGGCGGCCAGTTAGAAATTTTTAAATTAAAAAAAATCAAAATTATGTACAAAAAATTATAAATTGAAAAAAAATGTTTTCATCAAGTATTAGATCGTGATACAAGGTTTCCGAAGCATTTTTTGTTTTGGCTATATCTTAAAAAATGACTGAGATATGGCAGTTTAAAATTCTAGGGTGGCTGACATTTTGTAACAATCTGATTTTTGTTATGCTGTAACTGTCGTATTTATGAAGCGATATGAATGTGATACATCATGTGTTCCTGACATACCAAGGTCTAGACCGAGTTCGTTGTCCAACTTCATCCGCCCGCCGTCGTGTTTCAAAATGGCGGCCAGTTAAAGAGTTTTAAATTATTAAAAATTCAAAAAGATGTACAAAAAAGTTATAAAGAGAAAGAAGTTGTTTTAGTTTAGTTTTAATACACGGAATCGGGAGCATTTCTTCTTTTGGCTTTATCTTAAAAAATTGCTGAAATATGACAGAATGAAATTCTAGAGTGGCTGACATTTTGAAACAGTCTGAGATTTATTATGCTGTGTTCTCATGCTGAAATTGGCATTTAAATACAGTATTAACGAAAACCGGCATTGAATCTTCTATAATCGGCTGCCAAGCATTTTAGCTTCGAGTGTTTGAGTAAAATGAATTAAATTTTTATAAACATGGAATATGGAAGCTAACTTTTCCTTCCGGTACAGTCCAGAAGGAGTTTTTATGCCTGATTTCAAATTCATTTTCTTTAAGATATTTCTATTAATAAAAATATTTTTATGGAATTTAGGGATGATAAAAGCATCAACCAGTTTTGACCATTTGCTATGGCTTTATAGTACTCCCTTCAGGGAGGACTTTTGAAAGATATGTTAACTGAATTATATCGTGCAAAGAAAATATTATTCAGTCATCCCACCCAGACAGTTCTGGTCTAGAATCCACGAACTGCAGCCCAATAATGTGTGCAAACAGTTTTGAAAATACAGATAACATCCAATTTATTAATATATTTACCATAAT
Organism: Maratus michaelseni; assembly: GCA_963931845.1. Classification (NCBI taxonomy): domain Eukaryota; kingdom Metazoa; phylum Arthropoda; class Arachnida; order Araneae; family Salticidae; genus Maratus; species Maratus michaelseni. The sequence continues at coordinate 435,815,107 of OZ007587.1, read as the reverse complement.
ATACCGAGATTGTTTTAATTTCACAATCAGATTTATTTTTTAAATTGTTGAAGTATCCGAAAGTAATGCACATTAAATAAAAAAATGAATTATCTTTAGAATTACTTTTTTACACATATTAAACTAATATTAAAAAAGTTTATGATTTCGCACTTTGTAGCTAAAATAATTATAGACTATTTGATGTAGCATTATATATTACTATAAAATTTAAAATAAAATTATTTTTAATTCAATATTTTCACACGTAATGTATGGCTAATAACGAGTATTCGAGCATCCGCCAGGCCGAAATATTAAAACGGTTAGCCGCATAAAATTAACAGCCAATATTTAAAAGATAATGTTAAAAAACAATTTTTATTTTTTTTAATCAAAATTCAACTTTTAAAAATAAAATAAAATATAAGTTGAAGAATATTGAAATAAGTATTCTACATAGAACATATATTAAGCTATCAGTGATAAAAAGTTTATACATTTGTGTTTTATAGGGAATCTGAATAAAAATTAAATGTGACCTGATACTAAATTGCACCTTCAATGAAAAAGTAAGACTCCTGAGACCCCTTAACTATTTTTTGAGTTGACTAGTGTACAATATTGACTATGTTACCGCCTTAACAGCCAATATTTAAAAAAAATTAATATATATATATATATATATATATATTTAAAATCAAAATTCAACTTTTAACAAATAAAATATCATTTGTAGAATATTGAAATAATTATGATACATAGAACATATATTAAGCTATCATTGGTAGAAAGTTTATGCATTTGTCTTTTATAGGGAATTTGAACAAAAAATTAAATGTGATCTGATACTAAATTGCACCTTCAGTGAAAAAGTAAGAGACCCCTTAACGATTTTTCATGTTGACTAGTGTACGATATTGACTATGTATGATACCGCCTTAACAGCCAATACTTAAAAAAAATAAGAAAAACAATATTTTTTTAATCAAAATTTAACCTTTAACAAATAAAATAAAATATCAGTTGTTGCAGAATGAAATATTTATGCTACATAGAACAGATATTAAGCTATCAGTGGTAAAAAGTTTATGCATTTGTCTTTTATAAGGAATCTGAACAAAAAATTAAATGTGACCTGATACTAAATTGCAACTTCAATGAAAAAGTAAGACTCCTGAGACCCCTTAACGATTTTCTGAGTTGACTAGTGTACAATATTGACTATGTTTCCGCCTTAACAGCCAATACTTAAAAAAACAAACAAAAAAAAACATTTTTTAAAATGAAAATTTTACCTTTAACAAATAAAATAAAATATCAGTTGTTGCATATTGAAATATTTATGCTACAGAGAACAGATATTAAGCTATCAGTGGTAAAAAGTTTATGCATTTGTCTTTTAAAAGGAATCTGAACAAAAACTTAAATGTGACCTGATACTAAATTGCACCTTCAGTGAAAAAGTAAGACTCCTGGGACACCTTATAGTCCGTGGAGTTAGTGTAAAAATATTTCACTTCCGGATACCAGTATGAGATTTGGAGTAGTGCTTATACACATGTTAAGACATAGAAAATCGACGGGAGGAAATCGATCAGAGGTCAAAACCCTCCATAATGACGTCATCAAAATGGCCGCCGTGACGATGGACATAGGTTCATTTAAATGCTCACATCTTCATTCACAATTATAATATTATGATATTGTGTTATATCATTTGAAAGCTCTTGAAATAGGCTACAAAAAGGTTCTCACAATTTCGTTCTGCGACAAACGGTTTAGGTGTTTTGTGACGACTGCGTGATACTCAGCAAACTCTTACATTGCTCTGCTGTTTTTCAGTATTCATTTTGCACTGGGTGCTACTTGTGCAATTATTTTTCACTTTTTTCACTTCTAAACTCTCCTCCGTACCCCTTCCTAAGTATATCTTAGAATGTGTGTTTATACAATTATTCGTATGAATATGTTGCCTGTATATCAAATTCCCGTAAGAGGGAGTAAAAATGGAAAAAAAAGCACAACCATGATTCTGAGCTTAAACAAAACTTACAGTGGTGGCCAAATGTGTGGACATTTTTTGAAAGTTTCATGTTTTTCAACTTTGTGTGCTTGTAGAATATATTAATTTTTACTTAATTACAAAGGTTTATATATCAGATTGAAGATAATTTAATGTAGAATTTAATAATAAAAACAGTATTACAATATCTGTATTACAAAAATGTTATGCACCTAATAGTAAGATATATCTTAGATTTGCATTTTTTAAAGTGATACTTACACAATCAATACTTAGTAGGATAACCCTTATTTTTTAAGACAGCTTCACAGCGTCTTTTCATCGAGTGAACGAGTGTTTGGAGCTCCTCTTTCGTAATCACATGGTGCCAGGAATCAATTATAGCTTCAATAAGTTGTCTTTTATTGGATGGACGTTTTTTTCGTACAAGAATTTTCAAACGTCGCCACAAATTTTCAATTGGATTGAGATCAGGGCTGTTTCCTGGCCATGGTAATATATCTATGCCTTTATTTTGAAACCATGCTTTGCATACTTTTGCTGAGGGGCATGGAGCTAAATCCTGCCGAAAAATAAATGGTGCGTTGTTGGGGAAAAGATCCCTGATGGAAGGTATCAATTTTGGTTCCAGGACATTTTTCGATGTATTTTTTGGCATTCAGGATGCCATCAATCACTTGAATTCGGCCCACACCATCTGCAGAAATACATGCCCAAATCATGACATTTGTTGGGTTTTTTGTAGTTGCTTCAATGCAATCAGGATGAAATGCTGCTCCTACTCTACGTCTCACGTATTTTCTATCATCACTATCAAAGAGCGATATTTTACTCTCATCGATCCAGATTCCTTTTTCCATTGATTTTCTGACCATTTAATGTGTTCTTTTGCCCACTTAACTCGTTTTTTGCGTTGCTTTTGATTTAAATATGGTTTTTTCCTTGGAATTCTAGCTTGTAGTCCAAATCTTGATAACCTTCTTCTTATTGTTCTTGAACTTACTGCAATACCCGCTGCATTCATTTCACATATAATGGCATCTGATGAAATTTTTCTATCTTGAAGGCATAGCCGTTTAATTTTTCTATCGGCAGTAGCACTTGTGCATTTTTTTCGGCCTGATTTGGCCTTATTTTCCACTAATTTCGTTTTTTCATAACGTAAACAGAACTTTCGTACACCAGAACAAGTCGCTGAACCACCAACTTGTCTTGCAATTTCAGCATAAGAGAGGCCATTTTCTCTCAATATGACAATTCGGCTTCTTTTTGTAGATGTCCAATTACTTCTTATTGTTGATGACATTGTTTAAAATTAGTTTTATTAAAAAAAAGGACTTTAAATATTCAAAAACAGCAATACTCTATTTAATTGTACTAATATACATCATTCCTCAAAATATTTCCACAACAATAACTCTTTTACCATCCAAATAACCTAAACTATAGTTACAGACATTTGATTGGTCCTCAGAACAGTATTTGTGATTGGCTAGTACGCTTTTATTACAAAACACGTCCTTATTCAAAACGATTTGTGTTTGTTTGTTCTACTAAAACGAGCAGAACTTTTTTTGTAATACAGATATTGTAATACTGTTTTTATTATTACATTCTAAATTAAATTACCTTCAATTTTATATATAAACGTTGGTATTTAAGTGAAAATTAATATATTCTACAAGCACACAAAGTTGAAAAACATGAAACTTTCAAAAAATGTCCACACTTTTGGCCACCACTGTATATTTAAAACAAATTCATTGTTATAATCTAAAATGTTTACAAATTTGCAAAATAAAAGCGTTTTATTCACTGCATTGTCCCTCACAGCTACAATGTAAAGTGCAACTTATACCTGATTTTACACATCGACAACGTGTGCACATTTCTTTGCACTTTCATGCAATCAGTTCTTGTAGCTTTTCCATGGTGATATCCGGGTTTGAAGACCCATTGAAGACGGGCTCGTACCCATTGTCCACCTTTTTCCATCCCCATTGACACGGATTCAAACGTGGAAAACTGCGTTGAAGGCAGTTTGTCCATAAAGAACATTGCATGATAGCCCTCTTCAGGTGATGTAGGAGAACGTTGCTCGTTGGTGGAATATTTCAAATGGTCTGTTCTGCTGTGTAAACAAAATTCGCCTGGCTTAATTTATGGTATCCACTAAACTTGATGTATGATATGAAAGGACGACGAATCTCTTCATCTTCTGTGATATTGTCAGGAACTTTGGAGTAGGCCAAAAAAGCCTTGTCTACGTCTCGAAATGTCATCCATATTTCCCAGAAAGTAGATTTTCCGATGCCTGCAAAGCTAGATACCGTGTCAGTTCCTGTAAAGGCATGGAAAAAAGGTAGCAGAACTTTAGCATCTCGTGGGACTTTCTTGTGCAACTCGTAAATGGGAAGGTATTGTAGATGTTTTCCACTTCCATACTCCAACCACAATTCTACTAGATTTGGTAGCCTAGTGAAAGCATACATGGCAATCACTACAATATCACTGTCAATAGTTTTTACTATAATCTTTGAATGACCTGAGTATTCAAAAGCATGCCGAACATGAAGCAAAAGACGGGCATCTGCTTCTTCATAGGAAACGGGAGGAATGGCTTCAAAAGTGCCGTTATGCGATCCAATTAATGTGTCTCTGTAGGTACAAATCACTTGTTTCCCAAGGGGCAGATCCATCTTGACGAGATTTTCTGCTAAAAATCCGAAGAGACCTTCTTTGTTTTTACTGAGAGAAAGAAACTTACTAAAGGATTTAGGTATGACAGCATTGGATTTCACATTTACTCTTGAACCAGATCCCCTCATCTTTCTTGTGTCATTTTTAAGGCTTCCATCTAGATAGCGGTCGAAAAACAAATCGACTCTATCTGCAGTTTTTAGCCTCATTAAAACATATGGTCCAACAATATGGTCACAGTATTGCTGAAAGGTTCGACTGAATTGAGGGATAAGCATATGGACAAAAGCCGCTCCATAGGTTCAGTGACAATCCTCTCAGAAACCCCACTTGATTTTAAGATACAACATACTACATTGGACTTGTTGCTGGGTTTTCGAAGTTTGCCGAGATCAGATATGGAAGGTGGACAAGACTTGTTTTTTGTGAGAAAAAATCTTTGACATCCATTTGTCGTGCTTGGCTATCAACATATAGCTTGGCAAAAAGTGTACTGTCTTTTCTCAGGTCAAGAATCTTTTGCTTGTCTTTGGACTTAATAGAAACTTTCTTTCCGCTCATCAGGGGCAAGTTGTTTTTTTGAATGATGTTATGGATTGATACCTTTCTTAGTAACAAGCGATCTTCAACAAATTCTTCAAACTGTTTTTTTTCCTATTAATTTCGATAATATAACAGATCTTGCACATTCTTCCGGGAGGACAATCCTACTTCTGTTAAAGATAGTCTACTCTCGGTCTTCGAAGAGATTGTCGTGTTTTTGAAATACTTCAACAAGAGCAAAAACATCGGGCTGAAAAATATTTTAAAAACTTTCAGTGTCTTCATGATGCTTTTCAGAAGTGATGTCTGACCTCAGGTTATGATTTTCTTCGAATTCTTCAACCATTCGTGCAACCTCGGGCCCCACAACCATCCACTGTGTCAGTCCCTTCTCTTCACTTAGACGTGATAAATTATATGAAGTGTTTTTCAATAATTTGTTGTTTTGTTCATGTAATTGATCATGTGCCATCCTGGAGAATTTCCTGTTAGTTTTGGATCCAAATTTATTTCCTTTTTAGCTCACAGCCTATCAAAGCTTGAGAGCTAATGTGCCCGCCGGTTCTGTATGTATGTATGTATATACGTATGTACGTAACGGGATAATTCTTGATACAAATAACCGTTTTGCTCCAAATTTTGTTTATATGTTCATTGTGATAAGGTGCGTCCCTGATTTGTTTTGGGGATCCATTGGTTAAGTATAAAGGAGGGGAAACGGGGATAACCCCCCTTAATTTATATAAATGGGTTTTTCATGCAGAATTATTCGATTTTATTCAAAAATTGTATATAGATTCATTGTGATAAGGCGCTTTTCTGATTAGTTTTAAGGGTTCTTTGGTTAAGTATAAAGGGGAGAACGGGGGGCTAAACCCCCTTAATTTAGATATATGTGGTTTTTCCTGCAGAATTATCCGATTTTCTTCAAATTTTTATACAGGTTCATTGTAATAAGGGGAATCCCTGATTAGTTTTGGGGGTTCATTAGTTAATTATCAGAGGAACGAGGGGTTGACCCCACCTTAATATATTGTCCGTTTTTTTTTCTAGGGGCTTATTTCAAATTCTTTGAAGTAAGAAAATAATATACAATTAGTGTGAATAGCCTGTGAGCTCAATTAACTCCTCAGTTTAACTGGGCCGTTTTCTTTTTTTTTAAACTCGCAGAAAAAAGCGGGATGCATCTCTGGTAGTTGCTTTAAATTCTATAAAAACACTGGGAGCCATCGATCATAGTTAAGCAAACATCCATGGACAAATTTTCTCCAAAGTGAAAATAAAATCTGTCAAATTGCCCTGACGAATACTCCGCACCAGATCTAAAAGCAAAGATTCTAACGATTTTGTGATATTACAATACTTAAACTGAGGCGACTTTTCTGATCTTCGCTAAATCCAATCTTCAAATGTTTCATGAACTTCTTCTTCTGTCCGATTTCGATAGGCTTTCTCCAACAGGACCTGTAGAGTCATAATCGAAACCTCGTGAGAGTATCAACATCTCTTCACGTGCGACACTTTCAATATTCCTTCCGCTCTTCCTGATGTTGTTACATTAGCTTCTACAAGGTTATCAGCCCAATCCACTTCCTGCAAGCCATATACCTATCGCAGATGCAACGTCCATTTCTATATGGAGACCACCTAACATCATTATGATTTTATCTTCCCCATATTTATATGGAATAGCCCACTGAAGGCATTTCAGCAAGGCGTAGACAGGTTGGTCAGCTGTGATGACAGGGGTTTGGTCGGGATTAATTTTGCGAACAATGTCACACAGAATATTGGTCGCATGTCGGACAGCCGATGACGAGTTGATGTCTTCATTGATCATTGGGAGCAAGATTATCCTGCATTTGCTTATCGTTGTATTCAGCTGTTCTTTTTTGGAGAAGTAGGTAGCATACGGTGTTACAGATTCACTTTCCTCGAATTCCCTGCCTTCGTTCAACCATTCAGCGAGTTTAGTTGAAGGTTCATCTCTTACGTTCTGCAGCTCAATGTTAACTGTACTCATTGGAACTTCGCTTCTGAGTTTTGGAGTTGGAGGCAATGTCGTGTTATTTTCTGGGAGTCGTGCTGTCTTGGAATGGTTCTTCAAGTCTAGTTTCACCGACTCTGGAATTTCTGTGTTCTCGGATACATATTGCAGGCTTGCCAACCTGTTTGCCTGTTTGCATACCACTATTATTTTAGAGAAAATGTCGTTCTTTTAAATCGCAGAATGTTCCGATTACGTAAAGCAACATTTTCTGTATTAAAATACTGGTTTTCAAAAAGCCGGAGACTTGGCAACTCTGATATTTAATCAAATAAATGGAAGTACCGTGAAAAGCTTTTAGTGAAGTATTCGATGAAGTGTCATGATCAATATTATGTATTGCTCCACATGTAAAGACATTACTTGCGATATTTGGGGAACATAGACACAATCCTGTTGCTCAAAATGCTCTCACATTGAGCTTGTTGCTAAGTTCATCACAGTTTTCACTCTATGGTACGAACCGCTCAATCCAAGGTGAAAAATCTTGTCAATTACATCGGCATTACCAGTTTGACTATGCAGCATGAGGTCAATATAGAGAGGTAAAGGTGTTTCTCTCTGAAGAGGATGACGATTTGAAGTAGTAGAGATCTTTCGTTATCTTTATATGCAGTTGAATCTCACTAGTTGCGCTATAGATACTGCGGCTATAGTTACAGTTGCGATTAACCTAAGGAGCAAAGAGTGCGAGTTCGCAACACTGATAATCTTTTTCAATCGGATAATATTTTTTTAAATCTATGCAAATGTAGTCTGTTTAGAGGCTGCGGGATCTAGACAGGGGTTAGCGAGCGTAGCTCTTAGGGAACAGAGCTTCTCTGAATATTAAAGTAAAAAATTTGTAAGCTGATGTAGTTTGTCAAAAGCGGAAATATTCAACTTATTCCTTTATAACCTAGAAATCATTATAAATACACCAAAATTTAACAATGCTAACATAAGAATGGTTTACTTAACATATAAAAGTTTCAAAGCTTTAATATGCTTTCAAGTTATTGAAAAAAACAAATTCGAAAAATACAGAAAAAGTTTTCAGATTTTTTTTTCTTCAAAAAGGCCATTTATACCCTAAATATCAATATTTCTGCAATAAAATCTTACACGGTCAGTGGATACATATTTTATATAAGATACAAACTTTTTAAAGCTTTAGTACAAAAATAAGTATAAAAAAAATGAGCCCAATATCTGTGAGACATTCAACCGTGTTACCCCCCCGGGGGGGATCTTAACATCTGATCAATTTCCTCCCGGTGATTTTCTGTTTCTTAGTATATATATAAGCTTTGGACCAAATCTCATACTGGTATCCGGAAGTGAAATATTTTGGTGAAATTTGTCGTTAACTCCACGGACTATTAACGATTTTACGAGTTGACTATTGTACGATATTGACTATGATACCGCCTTAACAGCCAATACTTAAAAAATATTTAAAAAAATATATTTATTTTTATCAACATTTAACCTTTAACAAATAAAACAGAATATCAGTTGTTGCATATTGAAATATTTAGGCTACATTGAACATATATTAAGCTATCAGTGCTAAAAAGTTTATGCATTTGTCTTTTATAAGGAGTCTGAACAAAAACTTAAATGTGACCTGATACTAAATTTTACCTTCAGTGAAAAAGTAAGACTCCTGAGACACCTTAACGATTGACTATTGTACGATATTGACTATGATACCGCTTTCATAATAAAAGGTGGTGCTTTAAACCACCTTTTATTATGAAGGTTTAGAAAAAAAGGAAAAAGAAAGAAAACTTTTTTTATTACATACAATTATGTGTGTATTATTGGTGTAATATGACAGCCACCCCCCAAAACATTAAAACCTGTATAAAGGAAAAAAACAGATATGTGTAACATTCTTAAAAGACCCTCTGAATAACATTGTATAAAATGCTATAACATAACTCATTGCAGTTTAAAAATTGCCAAATCTGAATGATAACACGTGTGAAACACTCTGAAAGTTAAGATACCAAAGAAAACAATTTCCACTTTTAATTTCCATTCGGGTGTTTTAAAATATATTCCAAAACTTAAGCTGAAAGCTAAATTATGGACTTTTCTAAGATAATGCATTCGATTAAAAATAAATGTATTTGCCAAACTAATTATTTTTTAACTTAATTTAAATCATTTTATGACAAATCCAAAGGAGAAATTTTCACTTTAATTAACTTTAGACATTTTGGCAAGAAAGCTACTCAGAAATCTTACTAAAAATGTAGGAGAAATATAATTTTTGAATGTTTTAATAAAATTTAATAAAATGATACACACAAAATTGATAACACAAAAAAAATGAATATTTTGTCTCAATGCATTTCTAAATATTTATTTGAAGCATACACCAAAACAAGAATTATAACAAATAATAAAAAAATAATATTTCCAAACTTTTATTTAAAATATTGAAAAGTTATTTAAATAAAATCAAACATAAGAAGGTTTCAAGTAAAATAATTATTCAAACATAAATTTGATTTTTAAAGCCTGGATAAAATTCATTAAAGAGAAAATAAATAGTAATATACATTCTTTAGAAGAAATTGAAACTTAATATAATCTTTGATATATATTTTGATACGAAACAATTCCTGAAATGAAAAATAATGAATATTTCATCAAATTATGATGTTATCAACACTTGTATTTACTTAATTTTATGTTTGAATTCCTACTTTTTTTGTTCTATTTATTCACATTTTTTAAATTACAGAGTGGAAACTAATTGTGATTTTATGTTATTTTCTCAATATTAAATGTAAGGTTTCTATGGAATTAGCTTGAATAATATTGCAATAGGGTCCGCCATTTTGTTTCAAGATGGCGGCCATTTAAAATTTTAAAACTAAAATAAATATACAAAAAAATTAAAAATTAAAAATTATATATATATATAGGATATATAAAGGATATAATATATATATATATATATATATATATATATATATATATATATATATATATATATATATATATATATGATATATATATATCTATATGGATATATATATATATCTATATAATAAAACCGTAAGTCATGTGACTCAACATTTCCGGGATGTCCGTTTCATTTTTCATATGCCAGGCTGCCATATTTATTCAAGATTATTTTTTCAAATAAAACTTAAGTGAAAGATATGAAAATTACATTTGATACATGTGATACATGTGATAAAAATGAAAGTTACATTTTTGGAAATATCGTTCAAAATAAATTAATATTTGAGAGACGACTTACATTCAATTATGTATATATTATGTATCAATTATGTATGTATATATATATATATATATATATATATGATCTAATGTCATACGATAATGCTCGTATTTATCAATTAATTTGAATGAAACTAATTGTGTGTATTAAGCTCCCCAATGCCTCGACCGAGTTCGTTGGCCAGCTTGGTCGGCCATTTTGTTTCAAAATGGCGCCACTGAAAAATTTAAAACTAAAATAAATATACAAAAAAGTTAAAAATTCAAATTTATTGTTTGTTTAAGTGTTAGCCTTCGATACAAGGATTCCGGAGATTTTTTTGTTATCTCTATTATAAAAAATGGCTGAGATAGAGCAGTTTAAAATTCTAGGGTGCCTGACATTTTGAAACAACACAGCATATTACCAAAAAACAACGATTAATTTATGAATTTTTGTGAACGCGATTTCTCGCAAATTATTATCTTTCGTTGTTGTAATCATTTTCCCAATCATATGCATAAAACTATATATTTTTACTATATATTTACTATATACATAAAACTATATATTTTTGTGAGCGCCAATTTCTCGCCAAACATGACGACACTTGGCGAAATATCGCCAAATTTGGCAACCAAAATAAGTTTTCGTAAATGAAGTCAACTTGGCTATAGTTGACAAATTTCGCAAATTTCTTATTCAAATTCAGTATTAACGAATCTTATTCTATAAACGGATTCTTTGATTTTTAGCTTTCTGTTTCGAGAAACATTAGCTAAAATTTTTAAACGAACAAGTAGGAAAGATACCTTTTCCTCCCGGTACACGCCGGAAGGACTTTTTTGTAATGTGTTGTCTTGTTTCAAAATGTCAGCCACCCTACAATTTCAAATTGCTCTATCGCAGCCATTTTTTAAGATAGAGATTAAACAAAAAATGCTTCGGAATCCTTGTATAAAGATCTAACACTTAAGAAAAATATAAATTTTAATTTTATTTTTTATTTATTTATTTTAAATTTAAATCTTTCATTGGCCGCCATTTTAAAACCAGATGGCGGACCAAGCTGGTCAACGAACTCGATTTAGACATTGCTGAGTTTAATACACACAATTAGTTTCATGCAAATTGATTCATAAGTACGAGTGTTATCGTGGTCAGATATATATATATATACTAGCTTACCCGCCCGGCGTTGCCCGTGCCAACAACCTTACATGTACCTGAAATCAGTGTTGAACATTTTTTTTATTTTTAAACAAATCTAATGTTGGGGGCCCCACTACCTGAGACAGCAAACACTGGGCGTGCCATACACACTCCCATATATTACCGTAAGTCGAGTCGAAAGAGCCATACCCCTTCATAATCCAGCCCGTAGAACCAGAGATAGAAAAGCACCCCTCGTGGTGAAAATCGAAAAGCTCTATCTATGTAGAGTCGAATGAGCCATACCCCGTCGTGATCCAGCCTATAGAACCAGATATAGGAAAGCACCCATTGTGGTGAAAATCCGAACTAAAATCAGTCAGCTCTATTGAGTCAAGTGGAAAGTGCCATACCCCAATGTGATCCAGCCCATAGAAACAGAGATAGGAAAGCACCCCTTAGTGGTGAAATTCAGAACTAAAATAGGTAAGCTCTATTGATGTTGTGTCGAATGAGCCAAACCGTGTCGTGATGTGACCCATAGAACCCGAGTTAGCTGCAAAATCCTTTAGTTACACCTTCCACCGCCAGGGGGCACAATATGTTCTATACGAACATAACTGAATTCATTAAGGTTATCGATGTCGAGTCGAATGAGGCATACCCCGTCATGATCCAGCCCATAGAACCAAAGATACGAAAGCGCCCCCCTGTGGTGAAAATCCGAACTAAAATCAGTAAGCTCTATTGATGTCGGGTGGAAAGAGCCATACAGTAATGACTTAACGAACTCCAGTGATCCAAGGTGATGATTAACATCCAGCACTTTTTATTAGGCATCGTTGGTACACAAGTTAAAATAAGATGAACAACTAAAAAACATTACACGCTGCCATCAAAACCCCAGCGTACACAACCATCATATACTGTTCACGCGCACACATCATTTTCCGCTCACCATCGTCTGTTCAACTCTCTCTGCATCTCTCTTAGCTTAGCTCGGCTCACTTCTTTTTGACCTGCCAACTAACATCTCTTGCAGTCTCTTTGCATATCGAAAACTGTCCTTTCGATTCGATTACACGGCTTACACGGCAGTCAACCTCCGAAGCTAGGCGACAAAACCATGGACAAAAACTGGACAACTCTAGGCCAGCAACTCACGAATCAGGCTAGGCCATAGATTTCTTCGGTCGTTACACTGCTCTCATTGGCTGGCTGCTTCGTTGCCGAAGCTATTTCATGGGAGGAGCTTGAAATAGCCTCGAACCCAAAATTCCATATACACGTTTTAATTTTTTTTTTTTAAATCTAAATTAAAATTTAAAAATCCGGCCACGAGGTATACTATCCGGTGACAACATCTACACATGACAAAAATTTCTGAGTCCTAGGTGTTATAATTACGGAGAAATCCGCGGGCAGGCAGACATACACTTACTCTTTTATAGAGATAGAGATTTGGAGATTTAATTAGAATGTTACAAGAACTTGATATGTTTTTTGAAATTCAAAACTATTATAATTATATATACATATATATATATATATATATATATATATATATATATATATATATATATATATATATATATATATATATATATATAAATCAACATTTGAACGGAGGGTGGTTTTGGGGTCTGGGGTCATGATCGATGAAAATACACCGAAATTTTCCGGAATTGCTTTCCTCCGAACGGCTGCAATTAGTAGCTTTATACTTTTTTGTATTGAAAGCTACCAAATAGGAATAAAAAAGTGCAATTAATGAAACGTGTCAGGCGCTGTGAAGATAAATAATTTATCGTTATACATTATGGAACTGCTTTTTCTCAGAAATAATATTACATAAAATGTTAAACTTAAATTTTAACTTAATATTTCGCGTGTATAAAAATATGTAAGTAATACAGGAGTGTGCAAAGAAAAACTTTCTAAAAAATGTATTTCTAACCTTTTATGCGTTTTTTAGGTAGGTTTCATTGCAAAAAGCTACCTATTGCAGCCGTTCGGAGGAAAGCAGTACCAAAAAATTTTGGTATATTTTCACCGATCATGACACCCAGACCCCCGAACCACCCTCCGTTCAAATGTTGATTTATATATATCCATATATATATATATGTGTATATATATATATATATATATATTGTAACTCTCTTATTTATGAAATGATTCGGATGTGACTGAGTATGTGTATAGAACATACCAATGTCTCGACCGTGTTCGTTGGCCAGCTTCATTCACCATCTTGTTTCAAAATGGCGGCCAGTTATAAAATTTCAATTTTTTTTAAATTCAAAATGGTGTACAAAAAATTACAAATTGAAAAATTTGTTTCTTTTAAGTGTTAGAACGTGTTACAAGGCTTCTGGAACATTTTTTGTTTTGGCTATATCTTAAAAAATGGCTGAGGTATGGCAGTTTGAAGTTCTAAGGTGGCTGAGATTTTGAAACAATCTGATATTTGTTATTCTGTAACTCTCGTATTTATGAACCGATATGAATGTGACTGATCATGTGTACAGAACATACCTTAGTCACGACCGAGTTCGGACAGCTTCATGCACCATCTTGTTTCAAAATAGCGGCAAATTAAATTTTTTAAATTAAAAAAAAAATCTAAAATATGTATAAAGAAATATAAATTGAAAAAGCTGTTTCCGTTAAATGTTAGATCGTGATACAAGGATTCCAGAACATTTTTTGTTTTGTTTTTATCTTAAAAAATAGCTGAGATATGGCAGTTTGAAATTCTAGGGTGGCTGACATTTTGAAACAATCTGATTTTTGTTATGCTGTAACTCTCATGCTGAAATTCTTATTCAAATTCAGTATTAATGAATACCGGGATTGAATCTTCTATAATCGGGTTCGAGGCATTTTAGCTTCCGATGTTTGAGTAAAATGAGTTGAATATATATAAAAACATGAACTATGAAAGCTACCTTTTCCTCCCGGTACAGGCCGGAATAATTTTTTACTGATAATTCAGAGTGTATTTCTGACTATGTACGGTTATTGCTGAAATAGGGTTTCCAAATGTATTAATTGTTTTCTAAAATGTATACTTAGTTATCTTTTTTACCTTAGTAAGCAGCGAACTTTTGTTAAATTATACTGGAAGTGTTGGAAACCGTTTCATAATCTATGCTTGACGCATGATTTGTCTTTCTTGTTTCTATCTACTACTCAAGCTGATAAAGGTAGAACACCGAACACTAAAATGAATTATTGTTTATTTTCAAGTAAAAGTTCTAAAGAATATATTGTTCAATTTTATGTTTTTTTCATCACCTTATTTATCTAATCCTTTAAAAAAAGTTCCAGTTAAAAAAAAAGAAAATCCATGGAAATTGAATTAATTTTTAAAAAAAAGATTTCACACGTAAATTTATTCCGTAGGTATAGATAACGGTAGATTAAAGTCATAAACAACAACAAGGAGAAATTCAACAGAATGAAAAGATGAAATTTTATAAACTATGCTATCAATTTTAGAGATTGTTTCCTTTTTCATTTATAGGAGAGGAGAATGTATAATGGCTTTCATACATACAGACGGAATTTGTGTTGCATCAAAATGCAAATGTTTACATATGCACGAAGAGTTAATCTTTATCCATTATAAATAAATAAATATTGTATATATACAGTGGCGGACAAAAAAACTGCATCACTTAGAAAAATTAACATTTTGTAATGCTAATGAGTTATTTCGTTCAAATAAATTAATCTTAGTTGCTGCAAAACAAGATAAGATATCATTCTACATTACTATTGGATAATATACCCCTTACGAAGTATTGTGTCATCAAATTTTTAAAAATAGTGCGGCAAAAGGGAAAAACAGTCATTTGTCTTGTTCTTTAAGTGGTCAAATGATAGCTTCGTATGTTCGATTGACGCAAGAAAAAAAAGGTGTGATACTTGCTTTAGTTAAAGAAGGATATTTGACACGTGTGATAACTAAAAAAATTGGTTGCAATCAATCTACAGTTTGGAGGACGATTAAATTAGAACGTGAAACTGGTAATGTTAAGAGAATGGCTGGGTCGGGCCGAAAGAGGGTGACCACAAATTCTGATGATCGATATCTGAAACGGATATCTCTAAGTAATCCTCATGCAAGTGCTCCTGACTTAAAAGTCGAATTTGGGAAAGTCTGTGGTGTTAATTTAAGCGCAAGAACTATCTAAAGACGCGTTGTGGAATACGGTTTGCATGCATATCGCCCATAGAAAAAGCCTTTACTTACAAAAAAAAAATGATGCAGAAACGACTTTCTTGGGCAAAAGAGTATGCCTCAGGGACAAAAGCTCAGTGCGATTCAGTATTTTTTTTCGGAAGAGTCTAAATTCAACCTATATGGGTCTGACGGTAAGCAGTATGTTCGGAGACGTAAAAGTGAAGCTTATCATCCAGACTGCATATCATCTATTGTAAAATTCCCAGTCAGCCAAATGGTCTGGGGATTTATATCCAGCAAAGGAGTTGGACGTCTGAAACTTATTACTGGAACTGTGAATGCATCCGTTTATACTGAGATTTTGGAGGAGTGTTTAAAACCAGTTATTAAGGATCATTTAAAGGTGCTAGAAATTGCATTTTTCCACAGGACTCTGCACCCTGCCATACAATGAAATCGGTAAGTACAATCTAACTTATTCACGAATTATTTTGTTGCCTAATTTACAAGTTTTAATCTCTATAACATTAAGGATATTGGAAAAGTAATTGTCACCCAGTTTCCTCCCTTTAGGTGACGGCCTATCTGAAAAAATCTGGCAGTTTTAGAATGGCCTGAGAATAGTCCTGACCTGAATCTCATTGAAAATTGTTGACATGTAATGTGTAGAAAAATTGCTGCTCAGAAGCCTGCTACTAAGATAAAACTGCAGGAAAGCATTATTAGGGTCTGGTTGCATGAAATTGGCCAGGATTAGATTCAAAAGTTAATATATTCTATACCGGACCGCTGCAAGGCTGTCATCGCAGCTCGTGGAGGATCTACTAAGTACTGAAGTGACCCTTTGCATGTATACACATCTAAGTATACATAATATAACTGGAGTTATGTAGAATTTACATTAACTACCGAATTTGTGCATCTATTACTTTGTTCCAAGTTTTTTTAAATATTGCGCTTTTCATTTTTTTCCTTTTTTCAAATAATTATGTGTAAATAATTTATAAATCCCAATAAAATTTAATTGAGATTAGTCCTACAACTGTATTTTATCGTAAAAATATCACCCTTCCATAATACCTGTACTTGAAAAACATTATTTGCAGCGTTTTCCACTTTTTCACAGGTGAAGAAGTTTTTTTGTCCGCCACTGTATATATATATATATATATATATATATATATATTTTAATGTAAAATTGGTTTCAGAACAGCATTTAATTAAAACATTTTAAATATATAGAAAAACATAAAATTAATTTATATACAGTGTAGTTTAAACAAAGTCTTGTGACATGATTTTATATAAACAGTCATACGTGCTACAGAAATTGTAGGTCTTGAATGGCTGATTGTTTATAGTGATTACTCGGAAGCTAATTGAATATTATATTCTTTATTTTAACTTATTGAATCATGAGTTGTATAGTAAAAATTAAAATATTACATTTGCTACTAAAATTAGCCTAATTGTTTTTGTTTCAATTTGCTATTAAAATAGCCAAATGAATCATGAGTTGTATAGTATACATTAGAATACTGTAGTTGCTAATAAAATTAGCCTAACTGTTTTTGTTTCACTTTGCTATTAAAAATAGCCAAATAATTATGATTTACAATACATAAAATATTTACCATTGTTTTATTTGTTTTATAAATTGCATATCATAATAAAGACATCACTATAAACAGCAGTAGTCAGATATCTATTATAAAATGTAATTAGATTCGTTAAAAATCATAGGAATACTTAATTACATATTAATAAATAAGGGTTACAAGAAAAAAAAAATTTCATAGGTGGACGTGTTTCTTAATTAATGACGTTAATTACTGAAAAATAATTTAAGAAAAATATTGTTTTTGTATATTATAAAAAAGAAAGTAAAAATTATTAAAAAAAATATATTTTATTAATCATATTTTACTACTTACATTTTTTTAAACTGATGAGTGCAATCTGAAATTATGTAAAATATGTAAATACTTTGTTATTTGTATAATATTCAAGTATGATCTTTCATGTGTGTGGATCCATTATTCTATACCTGAATGTAAGGTCAATTGTAGCTGGAAATATGATACAAATTATCACTAAGATAAAATTGTCTCAACTATTAGTATATACAGAGTGCAAAATGTTATCTATCGCCGACCTTTAATTTCTCAACCGTTGGCTGTAGACATATACTTTCACTTACAAAAGCGTTTAAAATGAGGTAAATATTCATGTTGTGGCGTTAATTAAAATAAAAAAATCAATTTTATAAAAATTACAAAATTTAAATTTTTATACGGTCCCCTGGTCCCTATAGTTATATTTAGTAAAAGTTTGCACATATCATAACAAATACAACACAAAAAGTTTGATTTCTGTACGACAAAAATTGACACAGTTATTAAATTTCAAAGTTTGATATTTTTTTTCTCACGATTTTGTCGTTCATTCAGAGATCAGTTAAAAATGAACTAAAGTAATTCGAGATCGAAATAAGGGTTCAATGTCCTTTTTACGGCAAAGCTACCTTTAGGCGGTATTGCTAAATCGGTGTATCACCAAACGGGGTTATTTTATCTAAAAATTTGAGCCGACTTTGAGGGGTCGTATATAAAACGAAGAATGAAATATCGAAATTAAACAGAAAAAAAAATATAACTTTATTATCATATTAGAAAACGGTCTACTATAAAAATGAATACATCAGATACCGGAATCTACTAGAGATACTGCTCAAAGTGTTCTCAATTGGTGGCAATGCACAGTTGAATGCGTGACACTACTGAGTCTTTGACACATTGGAGCATAGCAGGCGAAACCACCTTTAACCGATATCGCTAAAACCGGGTATCACAAAAGAGGTTTTTTTCATATAAAAATTTAAGCTAACTTTTAGGGGTCAAACAACTTTCAAAAGTCAAATTAGGCAGTGTTGAATTCAGGTGGTTGCCCGGGAGGGATATTCCCTTCCCCCGGAGTTATAAAATGTCCCTCCCGGAAAATGTGAGATTTTCAATGATGTTTTCAATGGTCAAAAAGTGCAATTTCTCCCCGGAACTCTATAATGTCCCCCCGCCGGAGAAAAGTGTCTGAATTCAACACAGAAAGTAGGTATTGTTTGATATCGGAAAGTAAAACCTTCCGCTCTTTTGCGAATGCGTTCAGTCTGTTTTGATTTTATCAAAATAGGGTTGAGTCGAGTTTGTTTAGCTGCGTTTGGCTGAGTGCCAATCTTAGTGACCGCCTACAAGAGAACGCCCACTAGAACTTTGGAAAATACTCATAGCACCCCTTTCGATTGTAAAATCGTCCCAGAATGCTAGGCGCGGTTTTCAAAAACGAACAAAAGAATCAACATCACTAAAATAAAATATACTCACTAAAACTTGATAAATGGCAGCGGAATGCAAACGACCAACCAAAATATAACGTGCATCAAAATCAGAATTATGCAAATTACAATAGTACCGCAGCACAACGCGTTCGGGATAAAACATGAGCCACTAGCAGTGGACATGCTAGTCAGCATAGAGATTGTGATGACAGGCTATATGTACACGCAATATACCGAAATGATACTGATTTATGGTGAATGTCAAAGGAATACCAGAGTGGCTGCGAGGGTTTATTCAGAGCATTTTCCTAGAGATCGACATCCAACGCATGAAACGATAACTGATGCATTGCACCGTCTTAGAGAGACCGGCTTTGTTGCACCACGACCCAGAACAATTAGACGCGCAAGGTGTAATGTTCGAGTGACACCGGAGGAAGTGCTGGCATTCTCCCTTTTAAATTCACAAATGAGCACGGCGGAAATAAGCGAGGCATGTGGATACACGCGTCAGCGTTCTGGCAGTTATTACATGCACATAGTGCGCATCCATACCATCCAACACTGGTGCAAGCATTGATGTTGGATGACCACGAAAGATGGTTTGATTACTGTAATTTCATGCTTAACACTATAGAGAAAAATCCATCGTTCCTTTGTGACATTCTATGGATAGATGAGGCAACCTTTCCACGGAGTGGCATTGTGAACGGGTAAAATGTGCATTACTGGTCTTTGTAAAACCTCACATCGCCCGCACAGTACGACACCAGGTACGCTTATCAACGAACGTGTGGTGGGGAACTAAGATTTTTGGACCCATCTTCGACGATAGAACCCTAACGGGCGAACTTTACTTGCACCAAGGTGTAATGTTCGCAAGGTGTAATATTCGAGTGACACCGGAGGAAGTGCTGGCATTCTACCTTTTAAATCCACAAATGAGCACGGCGGAAATAAGCGAGGCATGTGTATACACGCGTCAACGTGTCTGGCAGTTCTTACATGCACATAGTGCGCATCCATACCATCCAACACTGGTGCAAGCATTGATGTTGGATGACCACGAAAGACGGTTTGATTACTGTAATATAATGCTTAACACTATAGAGAAAAATCCATCGTTCCTTTGTGACATTCTATGGATAGATGAGGCAACCTTTACAGGGAGTGGCATTGTGAACGTGTACAATTTGCATTACTGGTCTTTGGAAAATCCTCACACCGCCCGCACAGTACGACACCAGGTACGCTGATCAACGAACGTGTGGTGGGGAACTCAGATTGTTGGACCCATCTTCGACGATAGAACCCTAACGGGCGAACTTTTCGTGCACCTACTACAAAACACGGTACGTGACTGGTATGTAGAGCTGCCTCTCCGAAATGTATGCCGGATGTGGTTTCAACATGAGGGGGCCCCTCCGCATAAAGCATCAAACTTCCGTGCGTATCTGGCCAACGAATTCGGCCAACATTTGACATTGGATGATATGGTGGTTCGATAGATTGGCCATCGCGTTCAACGGACTTGACTCCCATGGACTTCTACCTCTGGGAATACATCAAGGCACAGGCGTATGTAACTGAGCCTAATTTTCTGGTTGATCTGAAGTAGCGCATCATCCTTGCTTGTCACACAGTTACACCTGCTATGCTCCAAAGTATCCAGGACTCAGTAATGTCACGCATTCAATTGTGCATTGCCACCAATGGAGAACACTTTGAGCAGTATCGCTAGTAGATTCCGGTATTTGATGTACTTATTTTTTATAGTAGACCGTTTTCTAATATGATAATAATTTGATAATTATTTTTCTGTTTAATTTTCTGTTTCAATAATTCATCCTTCGCTTTGTATACGACCCCTCAAAGTCAGCTCAAATTTTAGATGAAATAACCCTCTTTGGTGATACACAGATTTAGCGATACCGCCTAAAAAGAGTTTTGCTGTAAAAAGGACATTGCACCCTGATTTCGATCTGGAATTACTCTAATTCATTTTTTAACTAATCCCTGAATGAAAGACAAAATCATGTGAAAAATCTCAAACTTTGAAATTTAATAACTGTGTCAATTTTTGTCGTACAGAAGTCAAACATTTTGTGTTGTATTTGTTATGATATGTGCAAACATTTACTAATTTTAACTATAGGGACCAGGGGACCGTATAAAAAGTTAGATTTCGTAATTTTTATAAAATTGATTTTTTACCTTAATTAATGCCACAACATGTATATTTACCTCATTTTAAACGCTTTTGTAATTGGAACTATATGCCTACAACCAAAGGTTGAGAAATTAAAGTTCGGTGATAGATAATATTTTGCACCCTGTATATCGAATAGATTAAGATACATTTTAATACATAAAAATTTCGGTATTATACATAAGCTTTTATAATAACGACTCTTAAATACGTGTATGCGCATTTCTTCTTCTTTTTTTATTTAAATTTCAAAAATTCATTTTTTTATGTTTGCTAAAAAAATAAAAGAAAGAAATGAAAAATACATTCAATTTTGCAGAATATTTCAATTTCTAAGAAGATTAATTCTTAATACATTTCATTTTCTTATTTAATTTATATGTTGATTGTAGATTTTAAAAAAAATGAGTAAAAAAAAAAAAAAGTTTTTTTTTTTCTACTGTGCCTGAAATGAGAGACGTAGGCGTAAAGAAAAAATAGGAAATTTAAAAATAAAGTAACATATTACATTACAGAAAAAATTTCTAAAGCAGAACTTGTTACTTTTTTTAAAAAAAAGTTAATGAATTCTAGTAAAATTTAATCAAAATCTTACAATAGAACGTTGAAAGAAAAAAGTTAATAATATGAACTGTAGAGAGATAAATTGTAGGAGCTAAGTTATATCAGTTCAAACGAATTAATAGTATTTATAGATGGAAAAAACTTTTGAAGCTTTACAAGAAAAAAAATTAATCTGCTCAAATAAATCATAAAAATGTTAATTTGATTTAAAAATTTTATTCATTTTACAATTTTAACATCTCTTCAATACGTGCACAAGTAAATTTTAGAAAAATATAAAAATGGTATGGTATTAACCAGGGGCGGTGTGAAGTATATCTGTATACTTAACTACCAACCGCTGAAATGGTACCACATTTTTTTTTTAAATTCTTTTTGATTTGCATGTGAATAAACACATTTATTTACTTTCAAATCAATTTATTCGCAAATTTTGGTGGCATTTAATCATTTTAACCTTTTAACAGCAGGCATTATTTTGCCTGTGAAGTTATTACGTCAAAATGTATTTAATTATTTATATTTACTTTTATATACATTGTAAATTTGATGACATGTAATATAATATGACTGTATGCAAATATGATTTGTAAATGAAATTCATTTAGAGCATTTTAAAAATGCATTATTTTAATGATTTTAAGAAGTTCGTAAAATCTGGAAAGTCTTTGCTGTACACATTTGGGCAAACATTATTATTATTTGTATTATTCGTATAAAATGCAGACCTCTAGCTAAAGTTATTTTAAGTTTATTTAAAAGTCTAATTCAAGGACCTGTTTAATAATGTCTAATTACGAATCAAAATTTCTTGTGGCCTTATAGAAACAAATTTATGCAGAGCAATTGAAATGCATTTATAAAATATACATTGCTGCGCTTTTATTATTTGTTTTAAGTTTATGTTTTCAACAGATATGCTGAATGTGTTTTGAAAATGTTACTAAAATGTTTAAAATTCTAACGAAATTATTATATCATCACTTATTACATAATACACAACACATAATACATAATTATTATCAAAACGTGTGCTATTATAATGGATAATAGAATGGTGCTTTTGTTTAAGAAGTTTTTTTGGAAAAAATATTTTATTACAAACTTTACAAAAAATACGTTAGGTGAAAACAAATGGTATAAACTGTTTGAATAGTTGTCTCAGTTGGAAGAAAAGATCAGCAACTTGCAGCACATTTTATAGCAAGATGATTCTCCACCGCTTTGCAATAATCGCGTGCAAATTTACCCCAAAAATCATTGTTTGACTGGCTGAGCGTAATTCACGATGCATTACTGATGTCGTGTCTCCCAGGTGTATCTGATCTCAAGCCTAGTGATTGTTTTATTTGCGAATATGTAAAGATAAAAGTGCTCATTTTCTCACATCTCCATGACTTATAGCATTTTAAAAAGCATATTGTCGATGCAGTCCACTGAAATAAACATGCTATGCTGTAACAAGAGTGCAAAAAGTAAATTTTGTCAAAACGTTTACTGTGTCGTCAAAATGTTTACTGTGTCATCAAAGCGGTCCATGTGGAGCATATTTAGTAACTTAAAATGTTTACGTTTCAGTTATATTACAATATTCAAAATAAATAAATTTCATCAGTCATACATACCAAGATATACCAACCGGATGCTTTGCCACATTGCCATATTCACGTACAATTTTACCACACAACAATCATTCCTTGATTGCCGTCGTTTATTTAATGATGTATTACTGATGTCGTGTCCCTGGGATTACAGAGCTTTTTATACCATTCATTTTATATTATCTTTTACTTTCGTAAAGATAATGATTCAAAAGTGGTTTATTCTCTTCTCATTAATGATACGATAAATTATGTTGCGGAAGTACTGATTGTTTGGGGAATCATAATTGATTCAGTGTGTCGTATAGAAAGGATCACAATAGAATTTTGCATACGTCCTTAGGAGGAAACTGTACTTCACATTTAGGTTTATTTTTTAAGAATTTACATATTTCAGGGACGGTGAATTGATGACACTAATATTTCTTATGAACGAGAACATTTTTTACGTATTCAGGAATTTGGTGATATTACTCTATAAGCAACAATGTATTCCATTGTTATTTATATATGTATCATAAATCTTTAATTATAAGTAATTGCGCTCCTGTGTCGTTCATTCCGTGACTGTAGAGTTCAGAAAGTCAGCTTAAATTGGGAATTTCGAAGGCATTCTCTGAAATGTTTTTTTTTTTTGTCTTTATAAGAAAATGGGAAATTCTGTTAGATTTCTTAGTATCCGAAAAACATTTTCCCATTTTATGTATTGATGAATAAACCTGCAAATTGTATCCATTTAAGGAAGAAAGTGACCTTGTGAATTAGTCATAAATCAGCCTGTTTTTGAATCGTGGACATTAGGGCGTATCGAAAAAATCCAAATTTCTTAGATCTTTTTGCGGTAGTGCGGAAAAGTTGTGAACTTCCTTTATTAAAAAACGTGCGAAATCTTAAAACTGTGGGTTGATATCTTCTGTCGCCTCAGTGGGCCTAAAATTATAAAAAATGGACTAAAAATGATTAAAAATCAAATATTAATAAATAATCACAGATTTCGCTCATCGGTTTGAGGTAGTGCTTACAAGTTACTATTTTGTAACAACAACAACCATAGAAAATTGTAGAATTATAGATTAATATCTTCTGTCGCCTCATCGGCATCGAATTTTGGAAATTTTGACGCATTTTGGTAGTTTTCTGCATAATTGTTTACTGCTTGCACAATACACAATCGAGAGAGACTGGGTTTGGTGGTCTGCCAAAATATTGAAGGCAATGTGGGAACTCACAAGGAGTGTTCAAATGCGTTTAAAACCGGACAACACAGTTCTTGTCAGTAAAAGGTATGGTGTGTCCAATAGAGCCACGGCTGCTATTGCATTGCGTGTTACGCAAGATTTGGGTTTAATATCGGAATCAGATACAGGCCTCTTCACAGGCAAAAATAAAATATGGAGGGAAAATTTGAGAATTTACATAAAATTGGTCTCAAAATCAAATGAAAATCGTTCCACAATATCTGGCTTTTATTTTGATGGACGACATGACAAAACCTTAACATCAGAAACACTCGAGGACAAGCAGTTCTAAAGTACAATTGTAGAAGCGCATTGCTGTATTGTATCGGAGCCTGGTTCTACGTATATGGGACATGTTACACTTGAAAGCGGATCTAGTCTTGATATATCTAATAGCATTTACGAATACGTAACAAGGGCTTTATTGGATGATTTTAGCAACCTTATTGTTCTCGGGTGTGACGGCACTGTAGTGAACACAGGAATGTCTAATGGCGTAATTCGCAGGCTTGAATTGAAACTTCAGAGACTAGTACAATGGACTATCTGCTTACTTTATTTCAATGAGTTGCCATTACAACACCTGTTTGAGTCCATAGACGGCAAGTCATCTGGCTCCACATATTACACCGGAGGCATTGGACGAAACCTTAAAGGATACGAAAAGCTTTCAATTGTTGCTTTTAATAGCATTGAATGCAAGTTGCCAGACATTGATCCTACCATCCTCAGTTCAGATCAGAAATACTTATTAGACATTTGTACCACCATTAGTTCTGGCGTTTGTTGTTCAGATCTGCATTTCCAGCCGGGAACCGGGAACGTTGAATTTTTCCCGCTGGCTAACAACTTCCAATCGAATACTGAGGTTATATATATCAACATCAGACCCATCAAATGAGTTGCTAACATTTTGTTGTATTCATTCTAAGAGTCTACGCACTCTCATGATTCCGAATTAAGATTCGTCATTCCATAAAGGATGGTGCGAGACACCTGTGGTATTTGATCAGCTCATCTCGGTAATTGCCAAAAAAGTATTGTGACATAATCGACCCAGTTATTTTTCGCAACGCTTACTTTGCAGCTCAAGTAAACATGCTTTTGGCCATGTTATCTGATGATAGCTGCCGTATTAGGACCCTTGCAGATCGGCGGATTATCAAGGCAAGCCAAATTAGCCCAGACGGAAATTGTGTTCGCAAATTTGTTATTCCTGCTGTTATCTTTGGAGCTATAGACTATGTAGATCTCATTGACTGGCGAGCATGTTATGTGATATCGCCTCCTGTTCTCACCGAGATCTGTTCTCAAGAATTTCTGAAGATGATACAGGGCAGTATGCCAATGTATTGCTCGGACTTTATTAAATTTGCTTCACACACACAAGCGGTAGAGCGGATTGTGAAACTAGTCACTGCAGCCTCCGGAAAAACTGTTGGGAGGCAGAACAGGGATAGATTTATTAGAGCGACACCAGAATCCAGAAAACATATGTCAAAATTTGAAACCAAATATGATTACAAGCCAGTAATGATTTTGTCATTTGTATGTTCGAAAGGTAAAATAAATTTTGTGTTTGCATTAAAATGAGGTAAGTGTGACGTGTATTTATTTAAAATTTTGACTTCATTTTCCTAAATTTGGTGTCGATGAAGCAGCAGAAGATATTAACATATTAAAATTATTATATTATTTTAATTGATTAAAAATTAGCTGATTGATGTAATTATTTTATATGATATTAACCTAAATTTTTTTTATGGCTGTTGTTGTTTCTCGGCGTGAAAATAAAGGTGTTCCACTATTTTGGCAGATCGGCAAACCCAGTCTGTCTCGATTGTGCATTTTGCAAGCAGTAAACAGTAATGCAGAAAACTACCAAACTGCATCAAAATTTAAAAAATTCGATGCCGATGAGGCGACAGAAGATATCAACCTATAATTCTACAATTTTCTATGGTTGTTGTTGTTACAAAAGAGTAACTTGTAACCACTACCTCAAATCGATGAGCGAAATCTGTGATTATTTATTAATTTTTGATTTTTAATCATTTTTAGTCCATTTTTTATAACTTTGGGCCCACTGAGGCGACAGAAGATATCAACCCACAATTTTAAGATTCCGCACACTTTTTAATAAAGGGCGTTCACAACTTTCCCGCACTACCGCTAAAAGATCTAAAAAATTTGGATTTTTTCGATACGCCCTAGTGGACATGCTTTTACGATTTGGGTTCCAGTTTTTTTATATAAGGGTAATTTCACTTTCAGAACCGGTTCCAACCGGTTCCAAAATTGAAAATGTCCGCTTATAAAAAAAAACCGTAACCAAAATCAAAAAAGTAAAAATTAATAACGTTAGAGATCAACCTCAGCTATCCTATGCAAAAAAAATCATTTAAAATTATTAAAATGCGAGCGAGAAATCGCGCGATAACCTCCCATAGACTTAACATTAGCTGGAGCGTTTCTACGCGTGACTAGCGTAGGCTCTTAATCTATAAAATTTTTTCATGAAGAGAATGTGACCCTTCCCCCTCAGAAAAAACGCCCCCGATGATACAATAATTGAACTAATTTTGATACACTTATTTTGTTCCTTTTGTTGTTGTTGTTGTTGTTGTTGACGCGTCGCGTTTGCGTAAAATATTTTTTTTTCAATGTTTCACGCAAAATACTTTTTGAAAAATGTTTCGCGTAGGTGTGAAAAGTTTCATCATCCCTAGCATACACAATATATATATATATATATTATAACTTCAGCATGGATGAAGCACAGATCTAGTATATGCTTCTATAGAATATATCAAGAGCTAATCATGCACTTCGAACGTATTTTAATTTGAATTTATGTGCATAGATAAAAAAAAAACACTTGTTATTCTAAAATAATTATGTAAACGTAAACGATCCTATTCTCGTGTTTAAACTCTTTAATGTGATAGCCATTTGCAAAGTAATTCATTTATACAACTCTTTAAAATGAAATTTATCTTCAATTGGAGCTATAAATGTAAAGAAGTTTTATTGGTTTATTAATTCTAAAAAAGTCATATTTATGAAATGTAGAAAGTCTGAGTAGTTTATATCTGATTTTTACTTACCCATCATACGTAGTATAGGGTAAGTCTTGGAAAACGGAAACAATTTTTTTTGAAGGATTTACGCGTTTCAGACACTGGAGATATCGAAAAACATATTTTTTGCAAACAAAAATTTGGCGTCCGTCTGTCTGTGTCTGTAAACGCTCTATCTCCCGAACAAATTGAGATACAGACTTTAAATTTAGTATGCACTTAGTATGTAATAATGGAAAGAAGCTTATTGAATTTCAGTAACCTCGATTATCCGGAACTATTTTTTCGGACTCTCGAAATATTCGTTCTGATAAAATATATATAAAATTTTTTGAAATTGTTTATTTTAAGGAGTGAATATAACAGACAATAAAAAAAAAAAAAAAAAAAAAAAAAAACATAAATTTTGCATCAAGTAGAAAGTCGATCGGATAATAAGTTGCCGAGATATTTGTAATCATATTTTGAACACTCTTCGATTTTTAAGGATCTTTATTTCATCCAAATTTCAATTCAAACATATATTTTAATTAGAAATGAGACGCCTTATCCGACGCAGTAAACTGTTAATTAATAGGATTATCATTTTTAGAGTTATAAGGATGTTTCTCTTACGCAATTTAGCAAAAGACCATTTAAAATTTATGACGTCACCATGCCAGGATTTTACTGGAATTGCAATGCAGTTTATAAATACTCTACACATGATATATTTTCAGAGTTTATATTATGTATATCCATGATGGGTAAGTATTACGGTGTCCCCCAACGACTGGTTTAATTTTAATTTAATTAGATTACAGCCCGTTATAGGATTTGAGGAATCCGTGATTTCCGTATGTTTCGAAGTTAGAATGCGCATTGTTATTGGAGTCATTTGAATCAATTGATGTCAGAAGTGAGCGTATTGTAAAACTATTTGAGAGAATTGTATGTATTGTGCCTTTTCAATGGATGGAATGAAGTTTCAGTGTAAATTCAGACTTGAAATCAATCTACTGCCTACTGCTTTAACAACAACATATTAGCAATTTGATTGGATGTCAAATATTAGCTTAATTAAACTTAGAAGTAACACCTTGTACTTATTTGAAATCCTTATTTTTGTGTAACATTTATTAAAAACAAACTACGACAATACCACTTACAGTAATTATAATTCCATTCATTTCTAATACAATTATCGTTATATATCACAGTTTCGCCCTTTCCAATTCAGTTGTTTTCAAAAAAAATATTTTAATGTTGTTTCACTCTGAAATGTAACATCTAATATGCTTTAAATAATTGTTTGCCCTATATGCCTGTTCAGTGTTCAACAGTTATAAATGTGTATGTATACGTACAGAAAGTTTAATAAAGGACTTTCCATTTTGAAATTGAATACGTTATTAACAGTAATTGTATAAGTAGTTCAAATTTTCTTTAACAGATGGAATATAGCTGTCTGAAACTGTGTGTTTTGCTCAATTGAAATTGTAAAATCGCATCAAAAGTCTCTCAGTTTTTACAATTTACTCTACTGAAACGAAAAAAATATATATTCACTGTTGGAGATGATCTATAGATGAGACTTATCAAATTCTTAATTATATTATTTAATTTTTTTTTCATTAGAAAGAGAGTAAATCACAGTGCATAAATACTACAATATTCTACAATGTTTACTTCAAACTTTATTTGATTTGACTGGTTCACTTCTTAAGATAATCATTAAATTAGAGTCTTAATAATAAATATGCAGAGTATTAAGCAGTTAAATGCAGATAAATGTTGTTATAAAATATAAAAAATAAATTTTATGGTATGCTACATCGAATAAAATTGAAATTAATTGAAATTTGTAATATAAAATTTAATGTAGAACAAGACTTATACTAAAGCGGAATTCCCGTGAATAAATCCAAATCTAAATAGTAGCAAAGCTTATCTGAACGTCACACGTTCTGGAGTTCCGTTTTATGCATCTTGCTTCTGGGATTGAATTACTCTAAACCGAATGCAAACATTAAAATGTGTTTACTAATTGCTTTCTTAAGTAATTTTAGAAAGAAAAATCTTAAATGTACTTTCTCTCTTCATTCAGGAACACATGAATGCCTTTAACGATCTCTGGGGAAGATCATCATTGTCTTCCATTTTGATTGAAGTATTACTTATTGTTATATATCACAATTCATTTGGATATCTTAAAGTATCATGCATTTAACGATCTCTGGGGAGATCATCATTGTCTTCCATTTTGATTGAAGTATTACTTATTGTTATATATTACAATTCATTTGAATATCTTAAAGTATCATGCATTTAACGATCTCTGGGGAGATCATCATTGTCTTCCATTTTGATTGAAGTATTACTTATTGTCATATATCACAATTCATTTGGATATCTTAAAGTATCATGCATTTAACGATCTCTGGGGAGATCATCATTGTCTTCCATTTTGATTGAAGTATTACTTATTGTTATATATCACAATTCATTTGGATATCTTAAATTATCATGCATTTAACGATCTCTGGGAAGATCATCATTGTCTTCCATTTTAATTGAAGTATTACTTATTGTTATATATCACAATTCATTTGGATATCTTAAAGTATCATGCATTTAACGATCTCTGGGGAGATCATCATTGTCTTCCATTTTGATTGAAGTATTACTTATTGTTATATATTACAATTCATTTGAATATCTTAAAGTATCATGCATTTAACGATCTCTGGGGAGATCATCATTGTCTTCCATTTTGATTGAAGTATTACTTATTGTCATATATCACAATTCATTTGGATATCTTAAAGTATCATGCATTTAACGATCTCTGGGGAGATCATCATTGTCTTCCATTTTGATTGAAGTATTACTTATTGTTATATATCACAATTCATTTGGATATCTTAAATTATCATGCATTTAACGATCTCTGGGAAGATCATCATTGTCTTCCATTTTGATTGAAGTATTACTTATTGTTATATATCACAATTCATTTGGATATCTTAAAGTATCATGCATTTAACGATCTCTGGGGAGATCATCATTGTCTTCCATTTTGATTGAAGTATTACTTATTGTTATATATCACAATTCATTTGGATATCTTAAAGTATCATGCATTTAACGATCTCTGGGGAGATCATCATTGCCTTCCATTTTGATTGAAGTATTACATATTGTTTTAAATCACAATTCATTTGGATATCTTAAAGTATCTTTGGGTATCAAATTATTACAGATTATACAGAAGGGCGTTCACACTTTATGGAAACGATTTCACAATTAATTTTAGAGCATATATGCCATATTTTATATGGCACTTTTGCTCTACTGTATAGCCCTGACTCTTGATTATAACTCTAGATCAAAATTTCCATCACAGTCGATTTTTCTCTTAGTACAATCATATCAATTTTCTCCCTTACCTCTTGGAAAACTTTCCAAAGTCTTTTGAACGTTCGTGAATTGATTCAAACAAGACAAATACAAAAAATATCCATTGAGGAGGAGGATTGGGGTTTGTCAGGTAATTTTACGTGTATTTATTCAGTTTGGACACACTTTATTTTCGATTGGGATTATTTTTTGTTAAATATGCATCACTTGAGTGATGGAAAAGTAGGTGAGAGGACTTTGTTCATATGAAGCTCTAGTGTCTTTTTCATATAAAACTGGAATTTCTTCTTCAAAAATGGGTTCAAAAATATTTTACTGATCATAAAGTTTTACTGATTTTACTTATAAATGCTTTATAACATTTTTTACCTTTAATTTAATTTTATAACAACATCCATCGGCAATTATGAATCATTTTGGAAACTTTTCTTTACCTTTTTAAACCCATTTATTTCCTTTTTTTAAATTAATTGATAAAAATTGTTCTTTTTTATACTTTCTCCTAAATAAAGCCATGTTTCATCCAGTGCTACGATAATTGTTTATGTATAACCACCTATGTGTTCGTTAAAGCGAACGTTATAAAGCGCTATCCACAACACATAGGACGACTTTGGAAAGTTTTCCAAGAGGTGTGGGAGAAGATTGATATGATTGTACTAAGATAAAAATTAACTATGAGGGAAATTTCGATCTAGAATTTTACAAACCCATTTCTTTCTTTTTTTTAATTAATTGATAAAAATTGCTCTTCTTTATACTTTTAATTAAATAAACCTAAGTTTCATCCATTGTTACGATAAATGTTTATGTATCACCACCTATGTGTTCGTTGAAGCGAACGTTATAAAGCGCTATCCACAACACATAGAGACTTTGGAAAGTTTTCCAAGAGGTGTGGGAGAAAATTGATATGATTGTACTAAGATAAAAATTAACTATGATGGAAATTTTGATCCAGAGTTATAATCAAGAGTCTAGGATATACAGTATAGAAAAATTATCGCAAAGATTATGGCATATAATGTCCAGAAATTAATTGTGAAAATCGTTTGAATAAACTGCGAACGATTTTCTGTATATGAGATTCTTTAAAAGACATAATTAATCCTTATACATTTTTTTCAAACATATATTTTCCTACTTTTATATTATTATTCGTTTTTGCTTGAAATAAATATTTGGTGTTAAAAGGTATTAAAGTTTTAATTAGACAGATTCTAGTTATAATTAAATTAGCTTTAAAAAAATAGAAATTCTGTGAATCACAATATATAATTGCTGCAATATTCTAGTACGTTTAGTTCACCATTTATTTGATTTATTTTTAGCTAGTAAGATAATCACTTAATCAGAACCTTAATAACAAATATGCAAAGTATTAAACAATTAAATGTTATTATAAAATGTAAAAAAATAATTTTATGAAGTGTTACCCCGAGTAAAATTTGAATTAATATAATACCGTAGTATATAATGTAGTGCAGAACATGCCTTAAAATAAAGCTGAAGTCCCGTAAATAAATCCAATTCTAAATAGTAGAAACGCTTATCTAAACTTCACACTTTCTGGAGTTTTGTTTTATGCATCTTGCTTCTGAGACTGAGTTACTGTAAACAAAATGGAAACATGAAAAGGTGTTTACTAATTGCTTTGTTAAGACATTTTTGAAAGAGAAATCTTAAGCTTCTTTTCTCTCTGCATGTAAACATACATGAGTGCAATTAATTATCTCTGGGGAGATCGTCTTTGTCTTCCACTTTTTTTGCAGTATTAATTATTCTAATTTTCCAATCAAATTTTCAGCATGACTGAAACAACACCATAGATCTTTAAATGACTCTATAAAAGTTGTGAATTTATTTTCACATTGCTAAACAGCGTACAAACAACAGAGCAAAAAATGTGTCCAGACCGGGGATCGAACCCAGGTACCTTGGTATAACGCATCAAGTGCTTTATCTGTGTTCGATCCCCGGTCTGGACATATTTTTTACTCTGTTGGTTGTGCATTGTTTAGCAATGTGAAAAAGTAATTCGCATCCTTTGTAGTGCCATTTATTAATAATTTTTATATAGCAAAATTCATTTGGATATTTTAAATATAAAATGACTAAGTTTTATTTAATATAAAATGATTTTCTAAATGAATATTTTAAGAAAACATCACTATGTCCATAATTGAAATGTTATGTATCTGAGAAATTGTATTCATTTATTAATTATTGTATTACAATTATTGTATCACTCATTTGTTAATTATTGTATTACTCATTTACCTCTTCTTATATCAACCATATCACTCATTAAAAGGAATGTTTCATTATGAGATGAAATGAAATCCATGCAGGTTTGGTATTTTTATGATCAGGGGTATTAAATTTTTTATAGATTATTTAAGAGGTTTTTTTTTAAGACTTAATTAATGCTTACTTTTTTTCAACATTTTATTTTTCTAATTTTACATTATTTTTCCTTTTTGCTTCAAAGAAATGTTTGATGTTAAAAGGTTAATATTAAAGTTTTAATTAAAAAGTCTCTAGTCTTAATTAGATTAGATTTTTTTATTAGAAAATTTGTGATTCACAATATATAACATAATATCACAATATACTGCAATATTCTAGCACGTTTAATTCACCATTTATTTAATTTCGTTTCATGTACTAAGATAATGAGTTAATTAGAGTCTTAATAAAATATATTCAGATTATTAAACAGTTAAATGTTATTATAAAATATTAAAAAAATAAACTTTCAGATGTGTTGCATTGAATAAAATTTAAATTAATATAAATTTAATGTAGAACATGCTTTAATTTAAAGTAGAATTCCCGTAAATAAATCCCATTCTAAATAGCAGAAAAGCTTATCTGATGAATTTTACACGTTTCGTTTTATGCATCTTGCTTCTGAGATTGAGTTACTGTAAACGGAATGCAAACATGAAAATTTGTTTACTAATTGCTTTCTTAAGAAGTTTTCGAAAGAGAAATCTTAAACATCTTCTGTCTCTGCATGCAAACATACATGAATGGAATTAATGAGCACTGGAGAACCTCTTCGTCTTCCATTTGCATTGAAGCTGTACATAATGTTATATAGTACAATTCATTTATGTATTTAAATGTCTGTTTCATTTATTGAACTTAAAATGCTTTGTTAAAGATATATATATTTTTAAAAACATCACGACAACATTAAAAGAAAATGTTACCTTTCTGAGAAATTCAAAGAAATTGTATCTACCAATTACTAATTATAATATTATTCATTTATTCAATTTTTACCAATTATATTACTTGTTCTGAGGAATTTAAAGAAGTCTTTCATTATGAAATACAATGAAATCCATGCAGTTTTTGTAATTTTATTAACATTGGTATTAAAGTATTATAGATTACTTACGAGATTTCTTTAAAGACGATGAAAGATAATTAATGCTTACATTATTTTTGTCAAACTTTCGTTTTTCTAACTTTATACAATTATACGTTTTATTTAAAAGAAATGTTTGATGTTAAAAAGGTAATATTTTACTTCATCTAAAAAAAAAACTAGTCGTTGGGGGCCACCGTAATACTTACCCATCATGGATATGCATAATGTAAAATATTAAAATAAAAATGTGTAAACTACTTATAAAATGCATTGCAATTCAAATAAAATCGTGGCTTGATGACGTCACAAACTTTAAAGGCTCGATTACTGAATTGCTTGAAAGAGGTTTTTCCTTATAACTCCAAATATAATAATCCTATTAACTAGCGGTTTATTGCATCTGATTAAGCGTCAAATATCCAAATAAAATATATCTTTGAAGTGAAATTTGGATGAAATACAGGGTCATGAAAAATCGAAGAGTGTGGAATATAGGATTCCAAATATCTCGGCAACTAATTATCCGATCGACTTCATGCTTTATTCAAAATTTGTTTTTTTATTGTCTTTTATATTCATTTCTTAAAATATACAATTTCGATAATTTTTATATACCTTTCATCAGAACGAATATTTCGAGAGTCCGAAAAAAATTGTTCCGTTTAATCGAGGTTATTGAAATGAAATAGGCTTCTTCCCATTATTACATACTAAGTACATACCAAATTGCAAGTCTCTATCTCAATTTTTTCGGGAGATAGAGCGTTTACAGACACACAGACACACACACAGATACACACACGCACAGACACACAGACACACAGACGGACGGCAAATTTTTTTTTCTAAAAATATGTTTTTCGGAATCTCCAGTGTCTGAAACGTGTAAATCCGTCAAAAAAAAATTTCGATTTTCAAAACGATTACTAGACTTACCCTATACTACGTATGATGTGTAAGTAAAAAAGAGCATGATAAAACAATAAATTTAACTGAATAATATTTAAACTCTCTTTTGCAAATTAACATTCTGCGACTCTATTCCTAAAATATCGATTCTTACGATTGAATTAGGCACAATAGATATCTTATTCACAGTCTTTGTATACTCGATTTAAAGCATTTCTCATTCTGTATATAATTTTGAATATTTTAACAGAGCTTAAAGGGTGGGAGAGGGGGGGGGGGATTACTTCTGAAATGTATAAGAAACTATATCATCATATTTATAAGCATATCACGTGACATTCATTATATAGATTTATGGAGATATTTAAATTATATATATATTTTTTATGTAATCGTATTTCTTAACTCTTTAGATTATACTTTGTTCCTATAGAATATGCATGAAAATATTATAATTTCAAGCATTCAAAAAGAGATTTCAATTCGTAAAGAATACATTAAAACATGTTAATAATGCTTTTATATTTAAAAACGAGATACACGTGGCTTTTTAACTAAAGTGAAAGTTATCATTTAACTGTTTATCACGTTCTGAATGTTTTATGAATATATGTAAAGTATTCACTGATATGCAAGGTTTCGTGTAATACATCCATTTAAATTTCCCGGGTATGATAGATTTACATTGTGAAAACAATTTATAACGATATTCTTAAAAGCTTCGTCTGAATATCTAACCACTGTTATATTATTTAAAGTACTACGTGTCGAGAATATTAATAAAAAAAATCTTTACTGAGTCATGAATATCCCTTTTCATTCTATAATAAATTCAAGTCTAATAGTAATTTAAAACAATATTTTTACTGTAATTTTTAAACGTTCCTTTATAATTTTAAAATGTGATTTGATATAATGCGGATTTAATTTTGATTTTAAAGTAAAAAAAAAAAAACAGTTTTATTTATATCATCCTCAAAAGTAATTTCTTAATAAATTACCTTAAAACTCCAAGTATTAATATAATACAATTCAACAATACTGTTATACTTTAATGTAACATTGTATATTTTAGCGACATGGCAAGTTTGAAAATAATAACATATAATATGATAATAATGATTTTTCTAATATATCATCTGTACACTTTATACTTGTTATAATATGTTAATTACAATACTACTACTAACAATAAATAATAACTTATTTTTCATTACATTACTTATTATTGGAGAATGTTTTTCTAGACATATTTTCTCAAACTGAATTATTTTGTGATGAACTTAGTTGTGTATCATTTAAAGCTATAAATGTATATATGTTTAATAGAGGCGTAAAAAATATTTAAAAATATTTGTAAATTAAAATGGATTCCGCTTACATAAAATTTTTATGGCAAATTTCAGTCAAACAATCTATAAAAACTGAATTATAGATTAAAATTCCCATGTAAACCTTTTGTTATATATTGATTTAAATGATTATATTCATAATATTTGGGTCTACCTCCACAAATACTATTGCTAGCATACTTCGTCACATATTTGTATCATGTTATCAAATGTGAAAAGCTCTCTGGGGAATGATATTATTAGAGGATGTTTTTTATACAGATTTGCTCAAACTGAATTATTTTATGATAAACCTTTTTGCGTATCACGAAAAGCTATGTATATTTAACTTAATAGAAACGTAAAAATTATTTCAAATATAAAAATTGAAATGTATTTCACTTACAAAAAACTTTTATGGCTAATTTCAATCAAACAATGTATAAAAAGTGAATTATAGATTAAATTCCCCTTGAAAAATTTTGTGCAGAGCTATCTGATGAAAGATATTATTAGAAAATGTATTAGAAAAAACAAAACATAGATATAAATTATTATAATATTAGCATGATTAGCTTTTTATCAAATCTCCCTCGTATCAATATGAATCGCACATTATTCATTTCTTTTTACTTTATTACAAAGTTAACAATTTCCCATTAAAATACAGTCGAATATAAAAGTAAAATGCGTCTGATTCGCAGACATTATATTTGGAATTCTAATAATGCATATTGAGATTTTTGTTGATATTATTATAAAGTTTATATGACCCAAAACAATTATTCTTATTTTCATAAATGTCTTTTAAAGTGATTTTAAAAGATACACTAGAATAATCTAATTTTAGAAATCTTTATGCGTCAAGAAATTCTCTCATCAATATAGAGTTCATGTTTTGAATGGACCTTTCATTCGACGTTTGTACTAATTAACTGTATACTTTGATTTCGTCATTATTTTTTTTTCCATACATAATAAAATGGAAAATATTCCAGCTATGTACGTTATGTATTTTCATAATTATACATCGATTATTCAGATGAAAGATAACTACTCTAATGAATATTAATTAATGTTCCAAAAACTTCCAGATGTTTCAAAAAAACACTTTATTAAAATATTTAATGACAGTCGTTTTATTATACAGTTTGAAATAGTTCAAAACTCGACATGCTTAAACACTAAAAGTTGCACATTTGCATACTTGCATATTTGCATTTTGATATAGAAAACAGAATATGAAAAAAAATCCTATTAACAGTAACACTTCGATTGAATTATTTTAAAGAAAATATATATAGTATGACTCATTACTTTTTCTCATCGAGATAACTTTAAAGAAATGTAGATAATACATGGGAGAGGGATGGCAGATAGCTCTTCACATTTGATAACATGAAACAAATATGTGACAAAGTTCGATAGCAATTGTATTTGTGGAGGTAGACACATTATATATTCACCCCATTCTCAAATTAACTTGACTTATTTATTGTATCATTTAGTGGTAATTTTAACTTGTTTACTAAAGCCGTTGCTTTCGATGTTGTCGAAGTTTTGAAAAGTACCATGGGCTAACGAAATTTCCATGACAACCGGTAGCTTTAGGAATGTCCAAGAATTCGAGCGGTATCATTATGAAACACTACAAATCAGCCAATTCAATTTCTATTTTGTGTCCAACAGGAGTTGGAATCTGTAAAAATTCACCTAATAAAGAATTTAATACTGGTTTCAACACTGTGATCTTCTGGCACCTAATCACACATGAAGAGGACAATAATACATAATATTATTTTTAGTGGATAGATCTGGCATTCTACAAACGGAATAATTTGAGATGTTTTTTTAAAACAAAAATGGGACAAAGGCATTGGACTGTTTTTTCATTGCCTATTATTGTTGTGATACATGTAAAACAATGTATTCTACAGTTAAATATTCAAATTCTATCTTTAAAATACAACAGTAAAGATGCAGTATGTAATACCAATATTTGTAATATCACTAATTTGTAATTATTATTTAAATTAATAATATTTTATTAAAAATTTATGTTGAAGAGAAAACAAGGACTTATAAGAAAACAAAGACGCTTGTTTCTATAAATCGACACGAGAAGACAGTATATGAGTTTCATTGTTTCGACGCTGTCGAATGTTTAAAGAGTACCATACGATAACGAAATTTACCTGAAAACAAATCAGCAAACTGAATTTCTATTTTGTGCCTAACAAGTGTTCAAATCTGTAAATATTCACCTAATAAATAATTTAATACTGATTTCTACACTATGTTATTCTGGCACCTAAACACATATGGAGAGGACCGTAATACATAATAATATTTTCCATGGATAAATCTGATATTCTACAAACGGGATAATTTGAATTTTTTTAGAAAAATATGGGGCAAAGCCTAACATTGGACTGTTTTTTCATTGGCTACAATTGTTGTGATATATGTAAAACAATGTATGCTACAGTTAAATTTTGAAATTGTATCTTTTAAATTCAACAGTAAAGATGCGGTATGTAATACCACTAGTTTGCAATTAATATTTAAATTAATACTTTTTTTATTATTATCTCATAAGAAAACAAACAAGCTTCTTTTTATAAATGCATTGTTATAAATCGATTCGTGAGGACAATATGACTTCCATTGTGTCAAGTATGAACGGAAAAAAGAGAGTTAGAAAGAAAAAAAAGTGTATTAAATAAAACTTCTTGTATTTTGTTAATAATTTTTTTTTTTTTTTTTTTCGGTAATAAAAACGTGTATTTTTTTGTTAATAAAATAAAATAATTATATATATATTTTAAATATAAGCATTGTTTTGTTTATAAATAATGTTTTTTTAATAACAAATAATTTTGTTAAAACAATGATTATTTTCGTTCCTAAAATGACTATTTAAAAAAACAGAATTATTAAGAAACAATACTATCAGCTTTCAGAAAATATAGATAAATTTCGAGTGCGAAATACGAATTTAAAAGACTTACTGATAAAAACAATAAAAGAAACCAAAAGACTGCCAATGTTTACGATTTGAGAAGTTAATTTTTAAGTAACTAATATTATGAAACAAAATTAAATACTTACAAATAAAATAAAATAAAGATATTTTAATTCCTCTGTTTAATTTTATGCTTATACTTAGAAAAGTAGCTTGAGATAAGAGTTTTAGAAGGCTTACTTTTCTCTTTTCAGTTAAAATACTCTTTCCGAAGACATCTTAAAACCGGATAAATGCATTTGTAGAGAGAAATTATACTGATTACGAAATTCCCAAGGGCGTATTTTCAAAGAGAAACTATTACAAGCTACGATAAGAATATTCTATTCTATGAATATTCTTTTATATATATTATTATTTGGTCAAATATATATATATTAATAAAAATGCGGAGAAGGATATCAAACTGTTTCGATTTTTTTTATTTAATTTAGAGGAAATTTCGTTACTATTAGACATTAACAATAATTTATAATAATATGTGATATAAAAATTCAATTAATAAAATATGCTTGAAATACATTATTGTTACTTTGTAATGTTTCTTTCTTTAATGTTGTATTGTTTCTTTGTCTGTTGATTTAGAAACATTAATGGAAGTAATTACTAATACCAAATTTACGATACACCATTTCACCATTGCATTAATACCAAAACCAACAAAACATTTTTGAAACATATTTCTGCTTATGTTCGACCTGTTGTACCAAACAAACACTATTTTTTATTTGTGTGCATCACTTTATTTATTTATTTATTTATTTGTTTACATTTTTACATTTTCATTTATAATGCCAGTAGATTTATTATTTTCTATTTCCAAAAAGAAAATTAAAATATTAGGTAATACAAAAAGTTAAATAAAATGGAAGTTTTAATAAATAAAACAGACATTTGCAAAGTTGAATGATATTATTAAATTAAATTAAAAATGCGTAAAAGATTATCAAAATGTTAATTCTTTTAAAAATTTGATTTATAGGAAAGGTCGTTACTGTTAGACATTAACTAAATTTTATAATAATACGTGATATAAAAATTCAATTAAAAAAATGTGCGTGAAAGACATTTTTGTTTCTTTGTAATCTATGTTAATTTAGAAATATTAATAGAAGTAAGACTCTACCGAAACAAACAAAAAATTGTTGAAACATATTTCAGCTTTTTTTCGTCCTATTATATAAAGAAAATCACTATTTTTTAGTTGAGGCCAAATTTGGCGACCAAAATAAGTCTTCATAAATGAAGCCAATTTGGCTATAGCTCAATAATTTGGCGAATTTCTTATTCAAATTCAGTATTAACGAATCTTTTGTAAACGTTTCTTTGGATTTTAGCTTGCTGTTTTCGTGTAACATTAGCTAAAATTTTAAAACGAAGACATAGGAAAGCTACCTTTTCCTTCCGGTACAGGCCGGAAGGACTTTTTTTTCTGCCTGTTAATTTTTTCTGCCTTTAACCTGCTGTCAAAATATGCAATATGGACAAAAGGATCAGATTCCACAAGCCGTGTTTCTGTCCCATGAAATAAGACTAAAAGTCGATTTTGTTATACTGACTTAATTATTTCACTCTTTAATATTAGAAGGTTTATCCTGTACGATTTCAACAATACTTTTTTTGCATTTTGTTCGGATTTATATGACTTACACAAGTTCAAAGTTCGTATTATTCGTAGTTTATGATGAAAAATACGCAATTTCTCCTGATTTTACCTCAATTATTTATGTGAGCGCAATCATGCAACATTTTCTTCTTTACATATATTATAATATACATCAAAATGTATAATATATGTAAAAATAAATGTGTTGCAAAACTGCGCTCAT
The DNA here is from genome assembly GCA_963931845.1 of Maratus michaelseni. Lineage (NCBI taxonomy): Eukaryota > Metazoa > Arthropoda > Arachnida > Araneae > Salticidae > Maratus > Maratus michaelseni. Next base: position 435,773,347 of record OZ007587.1, on the reverse strand, counting down.
AGTAAAATATTAAAAATAGACAGTTAAAATAACTGCATTCCTTCACGTCACTAAGATACTTTAGGATGCAGCAACGTGTTTAAACATGCTAAAATGAACGTAACTATTGCTAATAACTGCATTACTTTACATTATATTCCTTTCAAAAAATGCAAAAGAAAAATCTTTTTTATTTAAAAAAAATATATAAGCCAACCTTTTCCTTTTTTTCAAAAAAACATTTTTTTTCTTTTTTTCACTCTATAGTACGTTGAAAAAATATATAATTCAGTACAATTTTTATCTTTAAAATTTCCTTTTTAAGATTTTTCATCACTCTATGTGTCTGAGAGAAAAATTGTTTTCTGGTTACAAAAGGTATTGTAAAGTTTCTGTGCATAAGCAATGTGTGATACAAAACTATTTTAAATCGATAAATGCTTAGTGGTACAGATAATGTATTTCAATTTATATACAAAAAGAAATAAAAAAACATTGAAATTTCATTTTTTATATAATCTGCTATACATAATTGTATCCGTATGCAAAGCTTAAAAAAAAAACTCTTGCTATTTCTTCGAGTTGATTTCCAACCACATTGAGATTTTTCTATATCAAATAAATTTGAAATACTGTTTGCATTTATGCATAAAAAAATTCTAAAATACAAACTCAGTCATGTACTAGTCATTTGAAATGCCATGTGAAGTCCATTGATTTTAAATTTTATTCCAATTCAATTGACTTCCCGTTTTGAAAATTTGATGTTCCATACATATTTAAAATAAAGAATAAAGAAAATTGTATTGCATCTGTTTTTCATTAGGTGGGCACATTTTATGCTAATAAAAAATACAACAAAAATAAATTGTGAAAGTATTATGAAAAGAACGTATATGATTTCTTTCGTATTAATCAGGAATATATTAGTTGATGCATGTATGTTTCTAAAAATACTGTACATGAATAGAGACATATGTATATATATATATATATATATATATATATATATATATAACACAAAATGAAACAAGATTGTATATCTATAAATCTACAGGGTGGTAATAAGGAAAGTTTGTCTATAGATTAATTGCTAGCGTACGCTTCATTCAGGGAACCTTAATGAAGTATGATATATAGCTATTTGAAATTTTGATGTTCCATGCATATTTACAAAAAGGAATAATGAAAATTGTATTCATCTTCTTTTCTTTAGGTGTGCACATTTTACGCCAATACAAAACACAACAAAAATAATTTGCCAAAGTATTATGAAAATAATGTAAATGATTTATTTTCGTATTAATAAGGAATATGCGTTACAAAGTAATTCAAAGTATTTTATATTTCATTTATTAATAAATTCATTATTGTGTTGTCTGAAAATTTGAAATTTATATAATCTGACTTATGAAAAATAATAATTGGATCTCCTTGGGATTATTACTTAAAAATTTGCTAAGTGTAGATATTACCACTAACTAATTTCTTATTTATAAAAAAAAATATTAGAATCGTAATACAATATTTTACTCGTATATTTTATCTAGCTCATGTAAAACATTATGCGCAATATTTGCATAAGTCTTATAATTTTAGAACATTTATAAAAAAACCGCCCTGAACTATTTAAACAAATGAAACTGTAGTTTCGGTAATCTTGCATATAAACTCCCAAATGACTTTATAAATGTCTGGATCTTTAATTAAACTTTTCGAATGTCTAAGAATTTCCGAAAAGTTAGTCAAGTGTAATATCTAAACACAAAACAAAGCGTTTATTCTTCCCCCTTTTGAAACCTCTTTAATGTAGTAATTCTCAATTCGCATCAAATTAAATTGATAGGATCATTTTATTCATACAAGTAAACCTTTCATTTAATAAATAGAACTTTTACTCAAAAATAATAGAAAAGTTTGCAATTTTTGTGAAGTTCGGTTATACAAATAATTAATAAAATATTAATTGTATTTGAAATGTTAACTTTAAAAAAATAATTTTACTGGTTTTATGATAATTATGATTTTATTAGAAAATGATCTATTGCAAACATTTAGTTGATGCATGTATGTATCTAAAATTACTATAGATAAATAGAGATATATATATAACACAAGATCAAACAAATTTGTATATCTATAAATGTTGTACGTCTATCTACAGGGTGGCAATAAGGAAACTTTGTCAATATATGAATCGGTAGTGTACGCTCCATTCAGGAAAACCGAAATGAAATGTGATATATAAATATTTGAAGGTATGTCTTCAAAATTGTGGTGAACTAAAATAATGGAGGCTGCACGGTTACGATTAAAGGGGAAAATTCGAAATTTCCGAATACAAACACCTTCTTTTTCGAATCCCAAAATGATTTGGGCTTTGAAAGATCATAATTAGCGCTATAACATTACATGTAGCACGAAAAAAGTGCGACATAGGCCAGATGCAACAAACGGCATTATAAACAACCAATAGCAACAGAAACTAGAGGGAAAATTCTGAAATCACAAACCTTCCTCACTGTTTTTTAAACGTTTTCCACAAATGATGATTTGCTCATGGTGTTCTATGATTTGTTCACGTGTATAGAACACATAACAGTCTTTCTGCTGTTATCGGTTGTTTACAATTGTGTTCTTAATGCTGTTAACATGTCCTACTTCGCCAATTTCTGTCATACATGTACAATCCCAACTCCAATTATATTTTTTCAATGAACTGATGATTTGGGGATGGGAAAAAGTGGAGTTGCCATTCGAAAATTTTGAATTCTTCCACAATCTCCTTAAAAGTTCAGGCGCAATCTTTCTTGTTAACCAGAATCTTGAGCACATATCTTCAAATACGTATATCGCGCATCCCATTTCGGTTTGTTGAACGGTAAGCCCGATAGTGACTGATATTTAAGCAAACTTTCTTTATGAATACCATGTGTATATAGTTGAACTTCTATATTACGAATTTTATTATTCCTCCAAAAACATTCGTAATATATATAAATTTCGTTAATTTGAAATTCGGTTAGTTATATTTTGTAGAAAATGCTCATATCGTTTTTAGCTCTGTTTTAACAATAACAATTTAGAGTGTCGTTCATTTTTGATTATTTCTATATTTCTTATTTATACTTTTTAATTGTTTCACCGAATAAAAATTAAGCTTACATTTGATAATTGTATTTTTTTGTATCTTTAATAAAGTAATCCGTTATTTGAATTTGAATATAATTGAAAAAAATGAAACGTTCGTGAAATTTTTACACTTTTGAAGTGTTTTTGGTTTGAAGTGTTATATTTCAAAACATTTCTGAGGAAAACTATCTAAAATTTGTCACCCGTAGAGTGCTCTATATCGTGAATGTAATGAAATTCTTTAATAGCTCATTATTTGAAAATTCGAAGTTAAAATTCGAAGATGCTAAGCGTCCGTCTGAAGATTGAAAAAGAAGAAGAAAGATTTTTTTTTTACAAACACAGCTACATTGGTAGTTTGAAAACGATTACAACTTTGAAATTTTCATCTAAAAAATATAATAAATGAATATTTACGTTCGTTATTTAGAGGATTTTTTTGCGTAATTTTTATTTTAATTCAAGCTTCTAAATGAAATATCGTTAAATACAGTTTTCCGAAGAATAAAAGTTTGTTAATTACAAGTTCAGCTGTATAATCAAAACCTTGTCATCACGAAAACTTCCGTAGAAGATGCTAAGCATCTGTCAGAAGATTGAGAAAGAACACGAAAGATTTGTTTCAAAAACAGCTTCATTGGTAGTTTGAAACGATTACAACTTTGAAATTTTCATCTGAAAAAATGTAATAAATTAAGATTTACGTTCATTTCTTAGAGAATTTATTTGCGTAATTTTTATTTGAATTGAAGGTTCTAAAGATAATATCGTTAAATAGAGCTTTCCGTAGAATACAAGTTTGTTAATTAGTAGTTCAGCTGTATAATCAAAACCTTGTCATCACGATAACTTCCGACACACAATTTGAACAAATTGGAAAAATGTCTTGATCTTGAAAGTATGTTGGATGAGTTCGTCTATCAAGTATGTAGCTCTTATAGTTCCTTTTCAATGACACATAAAATAATTGCGTTACATTATGGTCTATGGTGTAAAATTTAGCGGTGCGTTTTAATTGTGCTACATTATACACGTCATTCCGGCTAAGAGTAGTTTTTTTTTTTCCTTTTTATTTAAAATATCTTGGATTAGTGCATTAATCATAATGTTAAACTGTTCGCTAATATCGACAAAAATTGAGTAACATTATAGTCAATGGGCCACATTTTGAGTTCATTATTAAACATGTAAATATTTTTCGATTTCAAGATAAAATTTGTTAAAACATTTACTTGTTTATGTGAAGCATATTAAAAGTACATATTCGATGACATTAAATGAATAGTTTGAGTTTCTACTTCTTTGACCTTCGGAAACATATTTTAATCTATGGGCAATTTTTAAACTCATACTTCAACACACTTTTAACAACATTTTGGATATAATTACCTCATATCCATTCAATGGTATTCGGTATCCCAAATTAAAAGTTTCCCTCTTAATTAATTTGTCTCCAATATACCAAACTTAGAAAGAGTAAGATCAGAGTGTTAATTTTGTTTTAAATTCCATATATATTTACACCAAAAAATTAATATATTATTTCGATTAAGCAGGAATAACTTGTTTTGTTTATTTTATATCTGATATTATTAATCGTATATGTCATGTAAATATAACGTAAAATACATTGCAAGGATCCATTTAAGTTGTTTTTCAAATTCTATCTCTTAGTAAGAAGGAGCATTAATTTAGCAGTCACTAAATGTAAATATACACGGTGTCACAAAAGTCCCTGAAACATTTTATTCAACAAATGGTCAATCAGCAATTGGCGTACGAGAGTGCGGTTTAGAGGTAAATGCTTCTTGTGATCTGAAATGTTGATTAAGCAAATAAAAAAATAATTCTAAAATTTTATCACAGATGGCGCTGCTTCTGTAAAGTTAGGGAATAGGTAGAATTATGAAACATAACAATGACGAAAGACGCACAAGGCGAATTCACAGTTTTTGTCTAGACAATGGCAACTCAAATTCAAGAAGTTAACGATAGTCGTGTATCCCTCATCACTTCTCTAAACGAACTCAGGACATCGTGCGTTTTTCTCCATTGTTATGTATAAAGGTGTTCTACCTATTCTATAACTTTCCAGAAGCAGCGGCATCTATGAGAAAATTTTGGAACTATTTTTTTTATTTGCTTAAATAAAATTTCAGACCATAAGAAGCATTTTCGTCCAACACACACTCTCGTACGCCAATTGCTTGAATTTTTATTAAAATTTAATATGCGTCTATGAATTTCAGAACACCCTGTGTAATACAGCATGAAGTACTGAAAATACTACACAGATAAATTATTTTATATAATTTTCTCAGATTTCCAATATATTTGGTAAATAATTGAATTTTGCATGCGAATTAAAATCTTGTCAGGCGTATGCAATTAAGAATTTCTTTAAGACAAGATAAATTCTCTTAACATCGAAATAAATTCTGGCGATTAGTAAGTTTATTCTTTAGGTCTGATGTTTGGAATTATTTCTAGCCCTTATGTTGCGATTTTCTTCATTAAGATACAGATCAGTTTCTAGTTAGTTTAATATATTTTGCTTTTTAAGAAAAAATATAACATTTGAAAAGTGATATAAGCATAGAATTATTAAAGAAGAATATTCGTATTATATTATTGTTTTATTTTAAAATCTAAATAAAATGCTATGTTATAAATAACTGAAATATTAATTGGTAATATAAAGCTACTGTTTTGATCATTTTTGTTTTTAGGTGAGTTCGTGAATATATAAATACGTAGCACACATAGTCGTTCTCTGGTCCGTCCGTCTCTCCGCATATAACAACGCAATATCTACCCAACCGAATGTTTTGAAATTTAATATATATTCGTTGCAGAATGTTGTCGAGTCATTTCAAATTTTGTGAAAATCGAATCGAAACTTAAAAATATATTAATAAATTTTTATTGATTCTATTAAATTCTATTACACGTAATTAATTCAATGACACCCCATGATAAGTAAATATTATAAGTTACCATGGTGATTACGTCCTATTTAAGATTGAGACATATTATTTCCGTATTACTGAATTTAAAAACTAAATTTGTTCACCAAAATTGTTTAATCATAGCAATCATAATATGCCGATAATTTTTTGGAAAGATGTTTCCGGAGAAATAGATATTACATAGAAAAATATTAGTCTAAATATAGATTTCAAGTTCTGAAATTTTCAAAAATAGGCTTAAGTTTTCCATTGGAATTTTACGTAAATGTCAACAAAAGATATAATGTTGCCAACTTAAATTTATAACTTAAATTCCTTTCATTCCAACTTTAAGAGCTGAAGGTATCATTCTACTTATTTTATTTATTTTATTTTTTATTTTTATGCTCCACCACGTTTTAATTTATCTTTTAAATATCCTATAATAATGTCGTATCAAAAACTGTTTTGGAAAAGAAACATAATTTATATTGATTTTTAGATTATTCTTATCAAATAAAAGTAATATCTGAAGTGACAAGTTAATTTACAAATTTCCTCGAAAATATTTACTAATATAATCACTTTGAAAAATTCCTTTGACACTAAAACTTAAATTAATTCAATTTCTATAAACGGCAAAAATGCAATATAGAATATCAAAGAAAACAAATGTATTCCACACTTAATCTTAGTAAAAGAGTATGAAATTTCAAGCTCATAAAAGAAATTTAAATGATCATATATATAAAAACAAAAATACGCAAGTTGTGATTATCAGTAGTATTATCTTCTTTACAATATGATGAAGAGTTTATTAATTGCATATGTTGCTTAATTAATTAATTAATTTTCTTTAAATGTTACGTGAACGAAGTCACAGCTAACAGCTATTTGAAATGTAACAAGAACGAAAAAAAATGCGTCAAGCATAGATTATGTAACACTTTCCAACGCTTCCAAAACAATTTTACAAATCATTACCGTTTAATAAGCTGAAAGATTAATTCTAAGTAAACAATTTCGAACACGCATAACATATTTAAAAACGTAATTTCTGGAATTTCCAACATATATTTCCAGCATATACAATATTCAGGAAAATATCCGAATACTTTTATTCAGCCCTGTGTATGATCTATACATTTGTATCTGTACTACATAGGATGCTAAATTTTAGTTTAATTTGAAACGCATAACACAGTTTAAAATTCTCCTTCTGGAGTTTCTGTCAATAAACGGAAATGTGCTCGCGAACTTTTGTGCTGTCCTGTATATGATCTACAGAATTTGTACACACCAAGTAATAGACAAAAATTGAGTTAAATTTAAAATCGCGATCAACAACTTAAAACGCACATCCAGGAATTATTGTTAACAGACAGTAGAGAATTTATTTGTGTGTCCCTGTAAATGAACGATGACTGCTATACAAACAATATTCTGTAGTAAGCCTCTTGTAATGTACCGTAGTGATATATATATAAATTTCGATGCGTTTAAAATAGTGAAACATTATTTAATTAAACCGCAAACGATTTTTCTTCATAGGCGTAATGTAACGGAATTCTTTTGACTGTCCCTGTAAAGTATAAGCACACCCTATCCCATATTAAGCTTCTTGTAATTCACCTTAGTGATATGTATCAATTACAATATGTTTAAAATTGTGTAACATCATTAAAATAAACCGCAAATGATTTTTCCCCGTAATGTAACGGAATTCTTTTGAATGTCACTGTAAAAAAACTATAAGTGCTACACACTTCAGTTGAAATAGGGAACATGCTATAGGTAACGACAATAACATATAAAAATTGTAGGGCAATCCGAACATATCTACGGGAGTTAGAGCATGGACAGACGGCAGACGGCCATACGGCAGACAAACCGAAGTCATAAACACTTTTCAACTAGGTTGGAAAGTATTAAAAATGGGAATATTTTTTAAAAAAGCTATTGTGCATCTGAAAATGAACAGTTTTCATTTAGAAAAATAATTAGTAAAATTATTTCTGTAGAAATCTTAGTGCAGATAACTAAAAAAGCATCGCTTTTTAAACATATATATTTGTATTAATATATTTAATATATAGATTGCGAAATACAGAGTTTTATAATACAGATAAATATATAGATTTATACAATATTTTTTGTAAATATATAGATTTTTAATATACTATTTTGAAAATGCATTAAATTTAGTAGACTTTGTTAAGTGAGTAAATAATGAGAAGAATTTCTCTTCGTAGTATGCAAGGTACAATATTATGTAGTAATTTTGCTCATTTTTGCCTGTCGAGATTGAAAGACAAAGTGTTCATCGTGTCTTTCCCATATATCTGGTTTAATTCAGGATTGGAGACGGAAAATACAGTTTATGGTGTTAATTGCAAGCGACTTTATCGAAGTATCCGATTATGATATCCGGAACGTATTCCATAGTATACACATTTTCTCTAGAATCACCTTTTATTTTCTCTAATTACACAACATATAATATTTACATGATTACAGCCAAACAGTGTTAAAAGGTAATTTTAAAAAATAATTATAGTTGAAATATGTTTTTGTAATTTTATAGAGAAATTATTTTGGATTCGTACCCGTATTACTAATGTGTAAATGATTGCCAAAATATCGTTAGTACATTTATTTAATTCCATTTCATATAATAAATTAAGTATTATTGTAAAAGGAAATAGTTAAATATTAGAAAGCCCAGATTGTTTTAAAATAAATAACATATTTTGCTAAAACACGATGCGATTTATTAACATGCTTAAGTTTATTTAGTTTATTTCTCAATTAACTTACTTACTAGATAAAATTTTAAATGAAAATTGTATTACATATACGTAATAAGAATGTTTAAAATCTTTTGTTAGTTTCATGGCTTAATTTTCGCAAAGCAGTTTTCTAAGCACCCAAGTAATAAAAGTGCTAAGCACGTAAGCGAAATACTCCGAAGCTACATAGAAAATTTACAGTCTTTATTCCTAGTCTTGCATCTAATCTTTTGCTAAAAGCGCAGTACTTTAAAATTAAACCCCATTTATTACCTTATTTCATGAAAAATCTGTTGCATTGCTGGAATAGTATTATTTAACTATATTTTACACTACAGAATTTAATTATTTCTAAAGGTACGTAGAGATACGTAATATACGTAATAAAACTTAATTATTAATTACGTAAATAAAATAAAACATGCTATAAAAGAAAAATGATAATAAAACTTACATTCACGAATGCTTAAAAGTTTATCAGTCTTTAGAAGAAATTACAGATTGTTAATTCTGCAAAATTTCCTGTCTAAACGCCTTATTTTAGTCTTTAACGATATATTATAAATAATAGATTAACATTTTCAAAGCTGAAATATTTTGTGATTTTTAGTGCATCAATGTACTAAATACAAGTATATAACAAATTACAGTTTTATTGAGATATGAGAAATACATAGTTGAATCTAGAAATTAAGTATATATTAAAAGAATTGTTTTTTTCTCAAAATTTTGCCTTAAAATAACTGTGATTTATGTAAATAATCCATAATAAGATAATTTAAATTAATTTTCTTATATAAACTAGTTTACATGCATGCGTCTATATATATTATACTCGAATTTTTTATATTAAATAGTCATACACTGTAAACAGAAATCTGGTGATTTTTGAGGAAAAACACTGTAATTTAGGAAGTAAATACTTAAAATATTATACAACCTTAAACATTCTGAAAAATACTTAGATGGCATATTTCATAATTTTCAGACTATTAGATTTTTTTGTAAATTGTTATCTACAAATTTTCACTACAGAACAAAATAAAGTAAATGTTTTGTTTCTGTACAATACAACAAACGTTTGAATTTACAAAAAATGGCTGTGAGACATGATGGCAATAACAAACTGCTTATTTTACGAAAGAAATCTGTATTTATTAGAAACTCTCTGTTACGTAAACAGATTTTGTAGAAAAACAAAAGGCTTTCCGATTCTTTTCGTAAAATAAACAACTTTTTACTGGCGTACGGAACGATATTTGTTTACTGTGAAACCAACAAGTTTTTTTTTTCTTTACAGTGGGGTATTAAAGCCATTAACTTAGAGAAAACTAAAACAATCAAGTAATCACTACATAGTATAAAACAAAGTCGCTTTTTCTGTCCCTATATCCCTATGTACGCTTAAATCTTTAAAACTACGCAACGGATTTTGATGCGGTTTTTTTTAATAGATAGAGTGATTCAAGAGGAAGGTTTATATGTATAATAACCATATGTTTTGCTTTGTAATTTCAGATAAATCACTACATAGTATAAAACAAAGTCGCTTTTTCTGTCCCTATATCCCTATGTACGCTTAAATCTTTAAAACTACGCAACGGATTTTGATGCGGTTTTTTTTAATAGATAGAGTGATTCAAGAGGAAGGTTTATATGTATAATAACCATATGTTTTGCTTTGTAATTTCAGATAAATCACTACATAGTATAAAACAAAGTCGCTTTTTCTGTCCCTATATCACTATGTACGCTTAAATCTTTAAAACTACGCAACGGATTTTGATGCGGTTTTTTTAATAGATAGAGTGATTCAAGAGGAAGGTTTATATGTATATCCATTAAATAGTGGAGAAATACTGTTATTTTTGAGGTTTTTAATGTGATGTCGTAAATAATTTCATTTTTTCCGCTTATACATTGCAAACGCAGGCTGAACCCTACAAGATTTATCAAAATAATGTACTAATTATTGTACACATTAAAAAGGTCTACAGAAAACACAAAGAGATGAAGGTTTTCAAGGTTAACCCGAAGCAAAGCGAGGGAGGGCCGCTAGTCTCATAATAAACGCTTTAAAAATAGAAGAAAACTATTAAAAATAATTAATTATGAAAATCGTTTGAATGCAGAACTTTTCACCATATCGTAACTGAATAATCATGTATATATTTTCTGTTGTCAATATCCCTATTCTAGTTACAAAATGCACAATAATGTATGGGGTATTATTCGAAATGTGTTTGAGCCGGATTCTGACATAATATACTCATATTTCGTTAAAATATGTTGTTTAATTAAAAATTGCAGTCAATTAAAAATTAAATCAGCAATGTTTTCAGAAATGAAATGAAAGTTTGTTTCTTAAATCAATGTTGCCACAAAAATAAAATACCACATTATGTCGTTCTCAACAAATATTATAAAAATAAGTACTTCACTATTATCCCGTCGCCATTTTTCATAACAGAAAACTATCGCCAAAATGTAAGATTAAACGCCAAAAATGCAATCCCATTTACTTGATGTCAGAAGCTTTATACGTGTTTGTTATGTCATCAAATGGTTTTTAATTTGAGATTTGCGTGTATTTGTCATTATGTTTTACTGATTTAATAGTTATTTCATTAATTAAAATTACAATTGTGTCCTTAAATTCTTATATTTTATTTATTTATTTATTTTGCGATTCCAATGGTAAACATTCTTCCATTTGTTTATTTGACGTTACAGTTTGGCGATAGTTTTTTGTTACGAAAAATGGTCGACGGGATAATAGCGAAGAATCCAAAAAATAATAAATAGTACAAAAAAGAAAAAGTGGGACGTCTCTAAACGGGCTTATTTTATATTTATGGTTAAAAAGCAAAATTCGCAGTCGCAAACTTGTAGGTTATCTTTTGCTATCATAAAAAGTTTAAAGAAATTTTTTGCTATATTTATGTTTTATGTTTTATGCTATGCCTTAGTATGTTTTTTTCGATTAAAAAAAGCAAAATTTGCTATTGAATGCTGGCAGTAAAAAAGAGTAAAATATTGCAGCTATGTTAATTTTAAAATGAAAGACACATCGCTGCCGATACTAATTAAAAATATTATCAATTATAAATTTTATCAACAGTCAATCCAGGATCTCCGCTTACCATTGCGGTATTTTAAAATTAAATTTGAAGATTCTCTGCGACAGAATTTCTAATACAATAATGCAATGGATTCAAGTATTAGCCGTCTAATTTGCTGTTTATTACATTAACATTCTGTAATTAAGAGAATAATTTAAAGGACTTTTTATTCAACTTTTATTAATGATAATCATATATATTAATGATCAGAAAAGACGTTTCTTATTAAATTGGACGCAGTATCATAAATTTTGATTGCATTATTAATTTATTCTTTTCTAATGAGTGCAACTTATACCTTATTAATATGAAAAAAAAGTATGAAAATGATTGCTTAAATTATGAACATTTTTAAATTTTACAAACTTTAATTTTAAAACATTTTCTAATGATCTTTTATCAAATCATTATAATATATGCTCCTTAAAATTCTAAATATTAAATTAGTAAGTAAAATCTGAAAGTATAAATTTTTTGGATGTATGTATATACAGATAATCTAAAGTTTATAAGTGTAATATAAAATGCTTGAAGATATTAAATAATCTTTAAATTTCTACTGTGTAAGTGGAAACATACTCTGGCGATGTAGGCATAAAATAAATCAATTGGTTGAAAGGGACTTTTTGTTTGTGTTGATTGAATCGTATACAAATGTTTTGCGCTCGGAATAGTTACTTGAAGAATTTCATTCTTAAAAAAACAGTTCTATCCTTTAGAGAAAATATAATATTCGCAGGAAATCCCCAAAAGGAGTGAATCCACGTATTTTTCTTATACATTTAGAATTTGTATTTTCAATATAAGGGAATTTGTATGCGTGTGTGTGGGGGGGGGGGGTCACATTCATTATACATATCCTCTCTACTCCTGAGTACGTAGGATACACATAAATTTTACTGTATTATTTTTTAGAATACTGTTCGATATAACATTTTATGCTCTTTCAATATTACAGTTTTTGTTAGATTACTTTAGAAATAAATGTAAAATAGATTCCAAACTATCTTATGTGTGCAAACCTTGGGGTGATTATTATGTGACATGTGGAAAGTAGTAATATTTCATTCAACTGCGGTATGAACAGTCTCTGGAACCATAGACAAAAAAGAAGTCACGTCAATGATGAGAGAACTGTTATTGGAGTTGATAGAAGCCCTTACATTTCTATATATGAAAAATGGTCTTTCAAGTATTCCATTCGTAAATAAATTGCTTAATTTCTCAGCACTATGATGAATATTTGCATAGAAATATTGCATAATAATAAAAAACGCGTTACGTTTATTTTCTTAAACTTTAAGAATGTATATTTTGAATAGTATGAACGTTGTGCTTTCGCGTTATATTATTCTAAACTTACCGAATGTGTGTAGAAGTAATTTATCACACCGCATTTTTTTTTCGGACTGTTACTAAATAACTCATTTTCGTTTGCATTATTTCAGTTTTGGGGATTGTTTTTGAAATTAAGAAAATGCACATATCAGAATAACTATTTTATATTTTGTTCTGGTAAAATAGACTATGGCAATAACAACTGGCAACAAAAAATGTTTTAACATGTTTTAGGGAAAAATAAAGAAAGTTTTTATAAGCAAACCTTTTTTTTTTTTTTTTTTTTTTTTTTTATCTAGGTCTAACCATTTTCGATGTTTTTTTTTTTTTTTTTTTTTTTTTTTTTTATCTAGGTCTAACCATTTTCGATGTTTTTTTTTTTTTTTTTTTTTTTTTTTAAATACGGGATGGGATCGAATGATACCATTCGTAAGTCGATACGATCCCTTATTACAAAGTTAAGACAGATTTCACGAGTGAAAAATCAAACATTACACTTTGTGAGAGAGCACAACTTTATTACATTTATTTCATATTGAAAAATATATTCATTATAGCATATGAAATGTTCTTTACGTTATTTAAAGTCCTCAAAATAGTATTCAGGTTCACACGCGTCTTCTTCAAGGTCACCGAATTTGTCAAAATCCACTTTCATTTAGCAACGTATGCTGAAAGAAAATTACACTTTCAGATCTGAGTAATTCAGTGTTTTATTTTGATATGAATTTTTTTTCAAATATGACGACCCAGTGATACTTAAATGTATTAAGTTGCTAGGGGACCACATTGAAAAATAATATAAAATTTTGTCAAACATTTTGAGCTTTCACTGTCAGACCGAGAACTTATCAGCCCACCCTCGTATACAATGGATGCATTGCAATCCGATATCCTGTACTGATGCACGATATACCGATATCCGATATACTGATGATACATTGCACGAGATTTGTTGATTTTACAGAATAAGAAAAACGATGTTGATTCTATATTTCGATAGTAGTTATATGTAGCAGGATATGATATATATAGATTGTTTTATTTTCTTTTGGACATTTCGTTGATATGCATACAGAATTTTGGAAATTTCAAGTTCTCACAGAGTAACTTCCAGACACGTACAGCGTAATGTAAGTATGCTAAAAAATAATAAACATAGATACACTAGAAAATGTAACCCAGTTTGATTTATTTAAAAATTTGATAATAAATTCTTCTTCCGATGCAGCCTGTTATTTCGTCTTGCATCGTAACGTTGTAGGTTATTGAATGTGTTAACTTGATTGTGTTTAAAATATTTAGTTGTTAAAGCTATACATTACTTTTTTGCATTAATGAATTTATTACGTATTATATCGCTATTCTAAAGAGACTTATTTTTATTAATTTCTACGTATGATGTTTTAAATGAACATAACTTCCAAAACAATAGATATTTGATATTGCTTTTAAAAATTAATCAAAATTCTCACAAAGTAAACTTTCTATCGCATGTTACATTAGCTAATCTATGAAAGTTTTTTTCGGAAATTATATCTCATAATAAAACACATTTTTTAAATTATGGTAAAAAAGTATTATAATTATTAAAAAAAAACATTTCAAAACAATAAATATTTATTGTATTAGAGCATATTTTTAATATGTTTACAGACATTATATTGTTTTTAGTAGCAAAAAATATTTGATTAAGCATAGAAAAGTTTGAACTTTTCTCAGATATTTACAAGAATATTTGAAACTTTTGCGTAATAAGCAAAATGAAACTACTGATACGATTTTTTATAAAGAGAGATCATATACAATTATTTTGATAATAAATACCACATACGAGTACAAGAAAACTATTGTGTGTCCTGATACACTTTTTTTATTTTTATGTTAGAGACAGTTTGAAATAGATCGTTGAAAGAAGCAACATTTTTACAAACTTGTTTAGAACATCTGAAGGGAAAATTCTATCAGATATTTTTAGAAAGGGGAAAAATATTTCATTAATTTAGAAATTTCAAGAACCTTTTAAACTTCCCTATGTTTTAAAATAAATTTTTAGCAATATGTAACATTTAATAGGTACAAAATATATAATTTGCAAAATAAGAAAATGCAATTTATTAAAAAAAGATTTTTTCTGAGATGAAACTAAAATATTTTTGTTTATTTTCTTTTTAATTTAAACTTAGTTTTATAAAACGTTACATTCAATAAATCTATTGTAAAGATATTTTTAGAGACCTTAATCAAAACTTTTTAAATGTTAATTGAAATTCTATTTAATAAAATTTTATCATGATTAATCATCGACACTTCATTAAAGAATTTATGTTTTTCTGTTTTTAATTTTATACTAATATTACACAAATTAATGAATAAACAAAATTTATAATGCGTGATTTACACTAACATTATCAAATTGGAATTACACTACACCAATAATTCCGAAAAAGGAGTATTATAAATACAAGTGGGGACACTGCCCGACAGACATATAAAGATTAATAAAAATTTTAGTTTGGCAAAATAATATATATTTCCATTGTTATGGCGTTTTGCTTTCTTGAAAATTGTTTATTAGAAGGCAACTTATGGAACATTCCAAACTTATAAGTAACACATAGATTACGACACAGAGTACAGCATTATGAACATTCATTTTTATCACGTATTTTGCAAGTGTATTGGTGAAACATTTACTGATTAAATGCATTGGGCTTTCTACACAGTACCAAATATTAACAAGATAAAAAAAGTAAAAAAAAAAAAATACTATATTTCGAAGAAAACAATGTGTATCACTTGTTAATAATTGATCGTTTAAGTCAAGAATATATCTGGATATCATCCAGAATCTATTAATTTAACATCTAATATAATAAACTGACAGACAATTTCTAATCGATATATTATGTAGTTTTAAAAATTTCCATACACTTTTGAAAAAAAAAAATGTGTACTTAAATTTTAAAAGGATTTTATTTCCTCTGTTTTAATAGTTTGATTTTGACAAGTGGCGATTCGTTGTTTTTATACTTTCATAAAAATAGATCCACGTTCATTTGAAATTTTGCTCCAACAACGTTTTTCCATTATTTAAAGATTAATACAAAATATCTTAGAAATGCTCATACGAATACCGTAATAGAAATACTGATGTTAAATCAAATGATCGTTTTGATTAAATCCCTTAATTAAAAAATAAATATTATTTTACGGGTCGATCCAAAGGTAATTGAAAAGTAAAAATTCAATAATTGACAAAAATATACAGTAACATAATCTGATTTCACCAATGTGCAAGGGATTTTTTAATAACGGAATATTCTGTTACACAATCAACTGTGATCACGTTACTGCTTAACCAGTCTTAAACAAGAACGAAAAATCAGGCGTCAAGCATAGATTATGTAACACTTTCCAAAGCTTCCAAAATAATTTTACAAATCATACCGTTTAATAAGCTGAGAGATAACATCTCAGTAAACAATTTGAAAAACGAATAACCTATTTAAAAACATAATTTCAGGAATTTCCAACGCATACAATATTCGGAAAAATATCCGAATACTTTTATTCAGCCCTGTATATGATCTATAGATTTGTATATATACTACATAGGATGCTAAATTTTAGTTCAGTTAAGAAACGCGTAGCACAGTTTAAAATTCTCCTTCTGGAGTTTCTGTCAATAAACGGAAATGTGTTCGCGAACTTTTGTGCTGCTCTGTATATGATCAACAAAATTTATACACACCAAGTAATAGACAAAAAGTGAGTTAAATTTAAAATCGCGTTCAGCAACTTAAAACGCACTTCCATGAATTATTGTTAACAGACATTAGAGAATTATTTTGTGTGTCCCTGTAAATGAACGAAGACTGCTATACACACAATATTCTGTAGTAAGCCTCTTGTAATGCACCTTAGTGATATATATAAGTTTCAATGCGTTTAAAATAGTGAAACATTATTTAAATAAACCGCAGACGATTTTTCTCCATAGACGTAATATAAAAGAATTCTTTTGACTGTCTCTGTAAAGTAACTATAAGTGCTATGCACACCCTATTCCATACTATTCTTCTTGTAATGCACCTTGGTGATATATATCATTTACATTGTGTTTGCAATTGCGTAACATCATTAAAATAAATTGATTTTTCCCCATATAACCGTAATGTAACGGAATTCTTTTGTGTGTCCCTGTAAAAAAAAATAAGTGCTACACACCTCCGTTGAAATAGGGAACGTGCTATAGATAACGCTACATATAAAAATAATAACATATAAAAATAACATATAAAAATTGCAAGGCAATCCTAGCATATTTACAGGAGTTAGAGCACGGACAGACGGCAGACGGCAGACGGCAGATGGCTGACGGCCAGACAAACCGAAGTCATAAACACATTTCAACTAGGTTGGAAAGTGTTAAAAACTAACTTTGGCATATTGCCAAAAAATAGACCTTTCTGAAGGAAGTGAAGTATTGAATTATGAGAGGACAAAATTCAGATTTTGCTTAACCCGTCTGAGCAACCTGCAAGCTGCAACTTGTCGCTATTTAAAATATCATGTGGCAAGAATTGCAACAGAAATCTTTTTACACTCTTTTATATATTTAACATGTAACTATTCTAAGACAGAAATTTGTAATCGATTTTTTATTCACTTTCTGATACGTTTAAATTATAAAAAATACTACACAGTTGTGTGTTCTGATGGAAATAGTATATTTTTTTTTTACATTTTTAGAACATAACTATAAATTAATAAATTAACTTCAAGACATTTTGTGTAAGTCGACCACATGTGATAAATCGCCAAATATTCTTTGTTGTCACAACTGCATATTATTTACAAAATCAATGGAGTTAATTATGCGCCAAACCACTTTCGGCAAAGTATGCCGACGAGCTGTGAAACTGAAACAACGAAGTATTTAAGACACTTACAATTAGAAAATATAAATACAAAATTTAGAGTATAATGTTTTTGAATACACTTTTATATTTTAATACTTTAATATTAATAATTACGATTATGCGTTCAGAAAACAATTAAAAATCCTGAATATATTGTTTAAATAATACTTTCTTATCTTCATGTTGTCATATCGAAAAAAAAAAGAGGTCAAAACTTAGTATTTTTTAAACTTTCAGCAGTTTCATCTTTCTATCAAACGTAGATTAATGCAGTGAACTTTACATGATTGGGGCACACATCAAATTGTATTGTACCGAAATTTCAAAATTTTTATGGAACACCATGAAGTACAGCCATGAAAATAGGCGTGATTTTTAATTTAAAACTAAAGGCTTATATATAGTATTAGATTTTGTGCACAGTCCCGTGCATCCCACGACGGCCATTCTCATTATTATACCATATCACATTAGACATTTATAATAATAACTGTGTTAAATGAATAATGTTCTGAACTACTGTACAAACAAGCAAACAACGGAAGTAATACTTAGAAACGTAACTATTCTGGCTGTTAAATTTGCGTTATAAAACACACCCAGTAATGTATTTAAATTTTTATAAAAACCAATTCATGCAACTCCCTACACATCTCAGATTATTCAATTTTTACTTTTTCTGACATTTTTGGTTAAATCAGTTTATTATTTCTTCATATTTTTCTACTATTGCAGGAGTTACAATAAGGATATATAAATAAATTTACAAATTGTTTTTATTTTCTTTTATTGAAAAAAAAAACACTAAAGCTGAGTAAGACTTTATCACCAAAACGTATCACACATAATAAAACGAAGTGTCTTATCGCTTTTCCAAAGTAATCCGAAATTCTATGGAAATCTTGTTAGATGATGTTTATAGCGGTTCCTTGGATTGAAAGTATTTGACTTTCATGGTGGCATAAAAGCATTTTTATGAAGAGTGTAAAGTACATCATTCCTGCCTGAGGTAACATAAATGTAAATTTCACGCTATGTGGCTCATGTTGTTCTATACATATTATATATTCTGTAGTAAAATATACTGAATTTTATGTCATCCAACGGTAAATGTTTATTTCTGTGAAGTATCTTACAAAATTATAAATAAAATACGTCTCTTTATAGAGATACTTTCAAAAAAATGTTTATCGTACGCCTATTTAAAATTACAAAAGTTAAAAATAATTTGTTGTATTACAACGTTTTAATATAGCCGAATAAAATGTATTTAATTTTACTGATATGTTTAGATTTTAAAAAAGTACTACAAACCTGTACCAGGAGGAAAAGGTAGCTTTCATAGTCCATTTTTTTAAAACTTCAACTCAATTTACTCTAACACCTGAAGCTGTAATACTTGGAACCCGATTATAGAAGATTCAATCCCGGTTTTCGTTAATACTGAATTTGAATGCGTATTTCTGCTTGAGAGTTATAGCATAATTAAATTCATATTGTTTCAAAATGTCAGCCACTCTAGAATTTCAAGCTGCCATATCTCAGCTATTTTTTAAAAATAAAAATGTTCCTAAATCCTTGTATCACGATCTAACACTTACCGAAAACAACTTTTCAATTTATAATTTTGTATACATCGTTTTGCATTAAAAAAAAAACAATCAACTAGCCGTCATTTTGAAACAAGTTGCCGCATGAAGCTGGCCAACGAACTCGGTTGAGACCTTGGTGTGTTCTGTGCACATGATCAGTCATATTCATATCGGTTCATAAATACAGGAGTACAGCATAACAAATATCAAATTGTTTCAAAATCTCAGCCACCTTAGAATTTCAAACTGTCATATCTGAGCCATTTTTTAAGATATAGCCAAAACAAAAGTTGTTCCAGAATCCATGTATATCTTTCTAACACTTAAATGGAACAATTTTTTCAATTTTTAATTTGTTTGTACATCTTTTTGAATTTAAAAAAAAAATAATTAAAAATTAACAGGGTACCATTTTGAAAAAAGATGGCAGATGAAGCTGGCCAACGAACTCGTCGAGACATTGGTATGTCCTATACACATACTCAGTTACATCCAAATCGAATCATAAATCAGAGCGTTACAGTATGACAAATGTCAGATATATATAAATCAATATTTTAACAGAGGGTGGCTTTGGGTCTGAAGCTCATGCGTGGTGAAAATATACCAATTTTTTTCGGAATTGCTTACGGCTGCAATAAGTAGGTTTTTGTAATGAAAAATACCTAAAATTAGATATTTTTTTATGTCTGTTTTCTATAAGAATGCAAGATGATTAACGCTGTAAAAAAATTGCAGCAAAGTATCTGGTCATTCGACCGTTTTTTATAGAAAACAGTTACATAACTGTAATTTAACGCTATTCTGACCATAAAATTGCCCATATTAAGGTCACAACACTGTTAAATGACGGTTATGGAACAGTTTTCTGTAAAAACGGTCCAATTACCAGATACTTTGCTGCAAATGTTTTACAGTGTAGATTCATTTGTAATGTATATTCATTGCAATTGATTGTATATTTAAAAGCTATGTTTTAGTGAGAAGTTTTACACCAATATAATACCGTAATATAATTTTATACATAAAATCTTAAAGTACAAGATGTTGACTGATGATATTAAAATTTCCGTAAAGAATACATGGTTATTTTTTTTCCTTACATCAAAATTAACACCTCATTTATCATCTATGTTAGTTATATATAATCAAGCGAGAAAAAGTAAAATACAAGGGTATTATGTATCTTTAGTAATTAATTATGTTATTATCTCTATTCTTAAAATAGTTAATCAATGTATTATGTGTGTTCGCGAACAAATGTAAAAGATGAACCCAAAAAATTTTGATACTCGTGTATACTCGCTATTGTACTCATTATAACTCGACACCAGATTTAAAAAGAATGAAATGTAAATTTATTAACATATTAATAAGTAAATAAGAAAGTAATTAGTAGTACTATACGTATTTTTGTCTAAAGAAAAGAAAGGATTGCAGTATTCTTTGGATGTCCTTTAATAAATATCTTAAATAGTTTCATACAAATGAATTTTATTATCTGAATAATGCACACAGTTACTGTAGAAGAATCAAACGTAAAATAAACAGAATCGTGGAATATTTATCTTATAATTAACAGTGGTTTATTTGCTGTAATAGGGCTTGTAAAAAATATAAAATTTCTGTATTCTGTAATTACTACGAATCATTGAAAATATTATCTCTACAAGCGTGTTTATAATAACATATATGTTATGATAAATTGTATTTATATTATAATAGAAAACATTTTGTGAGTAACGATGATGTCATACCGACGATTCCAACCATCTAAAATCCCATTTATGTTTTTTTTAAAACCCAATTACTACTAAACATTGCATAATTTAAATTTTTGCACCCTCGAAAGCAAAAAATATATACTTTCAAATGCAATTTCTTTGAAAACCGTATCTGAATTTACTGGTTTTTGATTGTTTTTAAAATAGCTTTTATACATTATTTAAAATATATACAGTGTGCTCACTAAAGTCCCTTGCTACCCTCTTAACATCGGAACGGCTGCTGCTACATTTATAAAAGTAGTGTCTAGGTATAGTAAAATAGCCATGCGCCACTCAATAAAACCGCCTACGGCGCCACCTGGTGGAATTTAGCAGAGTTAGCAATCTTATCTCGAAAACGGAAAGAGATAGAGAAAAAAAGGGATTTACAAAGTTGTAGAGCATCATCGATTTAGTACGAAAAGACACATTGTGGACATTAATGCGAAGAATAGAACGGATAAAACGCGCATTTGTCTTTTCGTGATTTCCTACACTGTGACGTGACAAAACTATCTTAGAAAGAAAGAAACAACCAGTTATTAAACAGCAGGTCTGTGCGACTCCTCCACAAACATTGCAGGACATTAAACGACGCTATTACGGACGCTTGTGCCAACGTCTCACCATCTATGCTCCAATGTGTGCAACGTGAAATTCAAACAAGCATCCAAATATGCATTGCAGCTGACGGTGAGAAGTTTGAAAATCTAAAATAAAGGTATATTATTATAACTAGTTGCTTTTTTCTTTCTAAGATCGTTTTGTCACGTCCCAGTCTAGGTATCACGAAAAGACAAATGCGTGTTTTAACCGTTTTATTCTTCGCAATAATGTCCACAATGTGTCTTTTCGTACTAAATCGATGATACTCTACAACTTTGTGAATCTCTTTTTTTCTCTATCTCTTTCCGTTTTTGAGATTGGAATGCTAACTCCACAGCATTCCACCAGGTGGCGCTGTAGGCGGTTTCAATGTGTAGCGCATGGCTACTTTACTATACCTAGACACCACTTTTATGAATATAGCAGCAGCTGTTAAGAAGTTAAGAGGGTGGCAAGGGACTTTAGTGGGCATACTGTATATATCGCTATCACTTGCAGCTAGCTTAACGGAAGTTTAAAATTACCCGTTTAAATTTAAAACAATATAAACAATTCAGCTTTTAATTCCGTCTAATATCCAGTACCAAAATTAACACTTCATCAATAAATAGATACATAAATAAAGTAGTAATAATAAAACACATGTTTAACAGATATGCAACAGAACTACGAGGCTTAAAAACTGAAATAATCAAAATCCAATATGCTGCTGTAAAATATATGAAATCGTCAGCGATTTCTTCGGCTATTAACCACTGGCCTGAAAAGAAACTATATATTTTATTAATTTCAAAACTTTATTTGGATAATTGTCATTTTCCAAATAAAAAATCCTTTTGTTGTTTTTAGTGAAACACTAGAAATATATATTAATTGTAAAAAAAAAAATATCTTACAGTTATTAATTAGACCTACTCACAGACCTACTCTACAGTGACAGTATTTTCCGTATCCCTAGAATCCCGGGTTGGATTTCCTGGAATATGTCACTTTAATTTATTTTGCATTTTTTTTTCGTTGTTATAGTACTGTATTGTGCATGAGCATGAACCACCGGAGAAACAATTCCTTGGCAAGTTTCATATACAATATCTCTAAACCTATTTATTTCATTCAAGGCTCTCACAGCCGATAGCCATTTCGCCAAATCGTGACAGTTTCTTTTGGACAGAAAACGAAAGACTGAAATCGTAAAATTGTGAGAATTTTTTTTTTCTTTTTCATTCTACAACTCTCAAAATTAATTTTTTAAACAGTTTTCTGTGTAGATTTATTATATACATTTTAATATGTTTCAGAACTCATTACCATATGATATATGTCTTTATATATATTTTATCTAACGCACTATCATACTATGTCAAATTCCGATTTTACTCGGATTCTGTTTCATATACCAACACTATAAAAAAAGACAAAATCTATAAAAATTTATTACTACCACAAATAAAAATATACAATAAAAACCTCAGAGTTACCCATAATTCTCAAAAGCGTTTTTGTACAATTAGAAATCTCAGAAACTAGTACATTTTTATTATTTAAACATTAATTTATAAAGACAAAGTTTGTTTTGTCTTTACGCCCACTGATTTTCGGAAACTTTTCCGAGTAGTTTTTATTGTGTATTAATCAGTTTTCCGAAACCAGAATATCGGTTTTTAGGCTGGTATTAAATCTCAGTGAAACATTCTGAACTGCGTGATTGAACTATTACATGCGAGAGTAACAAAATAAAATCAATTTTCATATTAATGTGATATTAATCTTATCTTGTTCGCTGTACAATATGTTTGCTGAACATGAACATGTTTATTTGAGAATTGATAACAACCGAAAAAACTGTTTCCTGGGGTAAGTAAAATGATTATTACACTATAAAAACTACACGAAATCGTTTCCGGGTATCAATGGTAGCAAAAGTAACTTGTTTTTATAAATGTCTCTTTGAAGCTTGAAAATATATTTGTTTCTGTGGATTTAAAAAATAAAAAAAGCTTTACGGAATCGTTAGTATATCGGAACGGGATTCTGTGTATATTTCTTCCGCAGTAATATTATTTTCCTATATTAAGTAATCTGCCAATTTTTATAGTGTATTTAGAAATAATTTGTTCTTGTTATCATAATGCTAATATGATTCGTAAAGTTAATTGTTCATATCATTGTTCATAATTTTGCCCCACACCATTACAGTTGTTTCAGATTCAAACAACTCATATATGTCAGCTGTAGAAAAATTAGATATGTATAGATGTTAATATTTCGGTATTTTTCCTTAATTCAAATATTTTTTTTTGAACTAGAAAAAAAATAATACTTACAACAGAAGAATACTGACATATCTATGGATAATGTCATTAAAAAAATGCTTTGGTAAATGACTTAATAATATTTCTTTGAAAATAAATGCATTCCTATACGTGTCCTAATACATAAACTAAAATGCAATAGGACAAAAGTAATTTTATACATATGTGTATATAACAAAGTGATGCTACCATTAAATTAAACATACTTTTATATATTTTTTCACGTATTTATGTTTATAAGTTTAACTTCTGGAATTATTTTATTGTGCACCAGCATCTGCCACATATAATATAACATGAAACAAATTACACAATAGCCTTATGATTTATTAAATCATATTAACACAATATTATCTTTATAACATATTTTGCATAACACAGTACGGAAGGAAATAATATTGAGATAAACCAAGAATAATTTTCCAGACATTTTGTAACTAAGCCGATGCAGTTGAAACGTCTAATTATCCATAAAACGTTGCACGTGAATGAATCGCCCAATTAAAACAGCGTGGCGTCTTTATTCAAAGTGTCATTAAATTATATGCACAATGCGATGACAGAGATAGACGTAATAATTAAAGTTTGACGGAAAGTTGCCTTTAACGATCTTCCACAGTTTCAATCTATGTATCTAATCAATTAGTTCAATGAAACATTAATGGATATTTTGAAACAGTACAAAATTATCAAGTATTTCTCAATTGATTGATTTTATAATATAGGGCAAATGGTACTTTTTCGGTAAAATTTTGAAATGCTAGCGTATATTATTAATATATTCTTTAAGTATTTCTTATCAAATATCTCCTTCTAAGACAATATATAAATGTAATTAATAAATTAATGAATTACACTGATCTGTTTTCAATTTTTAAAATGACTGAGGCACTTTCGAAGAACCTCAATATCTTTCAAATTTCTGTTTTTGTTTTCTTGGTAGAACTGGAAGACAATTTTAAAAAATACTTTTACTCATTTAAATAAAAATACGTTTCGATTTTTCTCATTTATCCATATTTTCCTGTTTATAAATCGATAAACATATTAGAGAGTATATTTGGAAATAAGAGAAAGCGTAAAAACATTAAATCAGGCAAAAAAAAAGGTGTTGTAAAATGCAGTAATCAAAATTGGGAGTGACTCCATTCCACATTCCGACACTACTGTACGTGTCCAAAAAGTACGAAAGGGCGTGATTTTATAATTTCTCGCATAGTGGAATTGGCTAGATTCGATCTCCAGTCATTTTCTTTGAAATTGGAGACGTTACATTTACGTCACCAATGCTTGATTACATCGCCGAAAAGGTTTTTCCCTATACTTTTAAATATTTCTAATGTGATTTTCCATATGAAATCGGTCCCTTTAAATGGTTCGTAAATGATCTAAAAAAATATTACCGTAATTTCCGGTGTATAAGCCGCGGATCAAATAAATCTGTTACCGACCAGAAAGTTTATTTAATAAAATGTAACATATTTGTGCATGGAACGTATTTGAGCTTTTTTAATAAATAAAATTTCTGGTTCGTAACAGATTTTTTTAGCCGCGGTTTATACGCCGGAAATTACGGTAAATATTTAAACTGACAGCCGAATTTACAAAAATCTATACAGTTTTTGTGACTGTCCTCCATACTATGTTCGCCAATTCTTAGCTCATTCTTAAGCATCATTTGGAAGTTATCATTTTGTAATACACTCATTTAAACAAACATTCTGTTGTCTATTTCATATACACACATACAAATCATGATTACGGTATTTTCCTTACTCTATGTGTTAGAAAGTGAAAATAGAAATCATGTGTTTCAGAAATTCTGTAGTACATGGCTTACAGCATAAAGAGACAATCCTGAAATAAATTTATATGAAAAGTTTTTGGTACTTATGTATTATCCGGACCAGGAAGATAGATTGCCAAAAATGGTTGATAATCGCCAATGATATATATCATTGTCAAAGGCCAATCGCGTTCACAACAATAATTTAATATACATTTATTAAACACTTAACATCGTTAAAAATGATAAATAATATTAAAGAAAACTAAAATAATGCAAAACAATAATTTAGTATTCGTCTAATCAACACATAAAATCAGACTGACAGCTTTTAGCTATAAAATATATTTACGATGGTATTTTACTTTTTGCTAGATATTATACCCACCAGGAATAAATGTGATATATATATATATATATATATATATATATATCCTAATCACATACTATTTCTGTGGATATAATATATCTATATATATATTATATTATATTATCTAGTTATGTATAAATGCTTCTGCAATTATCTTTAATATTTTTACTACATAATATTACCTATAGAGTTACAATGTAAAAAAAATAAAGGTTACTATAATATAATTATTCGTGTCATGCTTGGAACAGTCGTATCTGACCTGACCCGCATAATAAGAAAGTGCAATTTTTTTTGCTAATAATATGCAGATTTTGTGCTATTATGTGTATTTTAAACTAGAAGTGACACGAGAAAAAATGGTAGAATTTAATTGAAGTAGTATAAACTTATCAGTTGTAATTTTACTACTGGACGAGAAATGTCCGGGCCAGGATTCGAACCTGTGATCTCTTGGCTGAAACCGCCACGCTCTACCAACTGAGCTATCCCGATTGAATCTGAAGGGCATAATTCATCCAGTTAAACTTATATATATATATATATATATATATATATATATATATATATATATATATATATATATATATATATAAGGTTATATAATATATATATTTATATATATATATTTATACTTATATCTATATTATATTATAGTATCTAGTTATGAATAAATGCTTCTGCATTTACCTTTAATATTTTTACTACATAATATTACCTATAGAGTTACAATGTAAAAAAAAATAAAGGTTACTATAATTAGTACTATTGGCGTCATGCTTGGCACAGTCGTATCTGACCTGAAACGCATAATAAATAAGTGCCTTCAATGAATTATGCCCTTCAGATTCGACCGGGATAGCTCAGTTGGTAGAGCGTGGCGGCTTCAGCCAAAAGATCCCAGGTTCAAATCCTGGCCCGGACATTTTTCGTCCATTTGGAAAATTACAACTTGTATGATTTCTTTACCAATTTGAAATAATTGTGTTAATATTAGTCTAGAGTATAGACTTATCTTTATATAATGTAAATATAAAATTTTTCTTCAACTATGTCATTTAAAGCTGGTTTACTACCAACATTTTTATGAACTATAGAAGTGAAATTAAAAAATCGTAGTTTTAAATTTTTTTTTTTAAATTTAAAATAGGTATGAAAACTAACAATTTTTTTTATAGTGAAACAATATCGATATGTTTCTCTTAAATATCTTGTATTCTAAAGAAGGCTAAAAATCCGCATTCATTTCATAGCACGTACATCGAAACATTTAATTAAGAATATAACTTTTCAAGGTTTTGCATTCTAGCAATATATTGAATACTTTTAAATTAACACCAATTAAAAATAAAATAAGAGATATAAGCTTTAAACTCAGTATTGCGATACTCTCTTTTGAAATATGCATTTAACATTTTAGTAAAAGTGGGTGCTACTCATACTAAACAATTGCTTTCGAGAAAAATATCAATTTATGCATGTGGATCTGAACCACAGTGTTACTGATTATTACTTTTGCAGTAAAAACTGAATATGTAACATGACAGAAATTTTCTTTTTATTACGAGGGTTATTTCTTTTTTAAGGTCCGATTGGTCGCGAAATGAAAACCACAGTGAAATTCAGATGACGTTGAGCACAGATGTGTTGCCCAGTGTCACTAGTATTCCAGTCGATCGCGTCAGGTCATAGTTTCCTGTTCTGTGCTCGCAGTGAGCACATAAAAAAGTCTCGAACAATACACTGTAAAAAATGACGATTGTTTCTGAATCTACAAAAATATAATACAATGACGAATAAATTTATAATATAAACTCATCCTTATTAACCATGATTCTGAACAGTGTTTCGTTATCTGTAGAAACCTCAGACATCAATGGCATTTCAAGATTTAAAGAATCATTTAGAAAAACAAAATTTTTCTAACTGCCTGTAATTTTCGGAAACGTTTACGAGTAGCTTTTAAAGTGTATTAATCAGTTTTCTAAGCCCGGAATATAGTTTTTTCCGATGCTATCCATTGTCAAGTAAACATTTTCATGTTCAACAAATATGTTTAACAGACTAACATGCAAAATTAACAGCGTTAACATTAACATTAAAATTAAGAATATTTATTTACTCTTTCATGTATAAATGACCTTATGCAGCTGAAAACGTTTACTTGAGAATGGATGACATTCGATAAATAGGTATTGCAGGCTGAGGAAACTGTTTAACACACTATAAAAACTATTCGGAAACGTTTCTGAAAAATACGGGCAGCTAGAGAAATTTTGTTTTTATAAATAATTCTATAAATTTTGGAAATGTATTGGTTACTGGTGATTCAAAAGACAATGGAACACGCTTTTTGGAATTTCGGATAACTCAGAAGATTATATTATATTTTCGTTCGGGGTTATGGTTTATTTTCATAAAATAAGAAACATTGAACATTTTTTACAGTGTAGAGACTCCTGCTAAGTTTGAAGTGCGTGCTGTCATTCGATTTTTGCATGCTACGGGGTGGAATGCAGTAGAAATTCGCCGACGAATGAGTAATGTTTACGGTGCAACTTTCATGAGTGACAGCAAAGTGCGGCAATGGTACATGAACTTTCAAGAAGGATGTACAGAAGTTCATGATGCAGCCGGCAGGGACGGAAGCAAGTGTCAACCGATGATCTTTTTCAGTGAGTGGATCCGATTTCCGTAGCTTTGCTCACATGAAACGCTATCTAGGAGGACAGAAGATTGACTCAGGCAAAGAGCTGCAGATCAGCGTACAGAATAGGCTGAAATCAAACGCGGCTGCCTTCTATAACGAGGATATAGGAAAGTTGGTTCCAGGATTCCAGAAATGTCTCAGTCGGAGCGGCGACAATGTAGAGAAGTAGATGGATGTTGTATCAACTGTTCCAAGTGAAACAGTTTTGATATTTACAGAGGTTTCTATTTAACAACCGATCGGACCTTGAAAAAAATAGTCCTTGTATTTGTTCGCGCTACAAAAATTTTATTAAAAATTTTTAATACTTTCCAAAAACGTTTAATAGGTTTTATGAACTTGGTTTGCCTGGTCATCAGTCTGGACGTCTGTTTGCCCGACATTGCTCTAACTCGAGTAAATATATTCGGATTGCCATATAATTCTAATATGTTATTGAGGTTTCCAATGGCATTTTAGGTATTGAAAATGAAGTGTGTAGCATGATTCGTGCATAATTCGTGCACAGGGGCAGTGAGGATTCCGGTCACATTATACTCTATAGGGACAAAATCGTTTTCAAAGTATTCTAATGATGTTGCGATATTTAAAAAATAATAAATTTGACATTCGTAACTGAAGCGCACAAGATGCTTATTAAAGAGTATGGTGCAAATAGCATGATTGTTAACAGTGGAATAACTAACAGTGTGCAACTGACTGAATGTGCACAATTCACCGTGCTTATGAATTTGGATCGATTGAAATGACTACATTTTTTATGGAAATATTAAAGCACTTGCATGAAATTTCTTTAAATTTAATGGCAATAACCATTACTTACTTCTATGTGTATTATTTAAACAATAATAATACAAAAGAAAGTCGCATCGTTCGGATTGTTTGTGCGCTGTTTAGTAAAGTGAAAATTTACATCCTTTGTATTTATTAATTTCCATCGCAATTTCAACTCTGCTGAAAATTAATTATTATATAAAAAATATTAACCGATACTGGATTTAATCTGTCTCGTGCATGCCACTGAAGTTGTGCTCATGATTGCCGTTCCATTTTGTTCTCCGAAGCTGTAGCCTTGCCATATAAGAGTGAGAGAATACTAGACTGGATGTCGTCGTGGTTGCTTAAGATAATAAATGTGAAAACCATTTATTTTTTTTTACTGAAAACTCTAATAGATTTTTTACATTTAATAATTTTTATTAGATTATCCCGTAACAACGCCAAAGAGCATTTTTATATGAAATATGTCAATTCTATATTCAAATAAAGTATTGAAATTTATTAAAAGCGGTAATTTGCATTGGCCTCGTGCCAGAAGTTAATAGCCGAAGATATCGCTAAAAATTTCGTTATCTACAGTAGTTTTTTTTTTTTATATTCTGATAATTTCAGCGGTATTAAGCGGTTATTTCAATTACATGTCTGCTAATTTTTTGTTTCATTTATACTATTTTATTCATTTCTTAGTGAAGTTTTCATTTCGTTATTGAACATTAGCTGGAAACAAATGCTGAACTTTTTATACTGTTTAAAGTGCAATCGGATTAATATTTTGTAATCGTCTGCAAGCAATAGAGATAGATTGAAAAAACAATCATGCTTGAAATCTAAGTTAAATGTTATACAAAATGAGTCAATTGCGATACAGTTTTCAAACAAATTGCATTTGAAAGTAGATTTTTAAAAAAATTGAAAATGTGCGATGTTTAGAATTTATAAAATTGTAGTAGCAAAAATCGCAAAACGAAATTTAATCGGCAACTGTTGTCATTCACAAACTGACGTCAGCGTTACGCACGGACACGTTTGTCCTTTATAATATAGACTAGTCCTTCCAGTATATTTCCGAGATTATTTTTAAATTATTTCGCATAGCTTGTAAGTTTTCTGAACAAAACACGAATCAAACGAACCTCTTTCCAAATGAACCTAGAGGTCTGTTGGGGTCACACTGCTTTCAGCAGAGCACCCGCATATGTAATTTCGAAAACGTTAGGAAGACGAATCTTTACTATTTCATTTACTATTCGTTAGATCTATGAAAGAAAAAAAAGCTTTGGTGGTGTTGAGATGCTTTATACCTGCCTTAGCATCCTATTTTTTTTTATTCATCTAACGCAATTCAGCGTAAACACCCTACTCAATGCACACATATTTAATTATTTAAAATAAACCATGCACTCTACGAAAAAGGTAAAAAGACTCATGCAGTCAGTAAGAACACTACTTCTATGGGATTAATCAATAACGGATAAAAATTGAATAACCAAATCCAATTAACAGTTATTAGTGACTTATTTACATTTTTACGCAGAAGCTGGCCAAAGCAACGAAAGATTTATTGCGGCCAAACATTGGGTCGCAATTTGTTAAGTTTTCCCACAATGGTGTAAGAGATAAATGTATGGTGTTATTTACAACTCTTACCCCGCGCGACCGTGAGGACCACAAACAGCCAGAAGGAGGTGCATTTTATGGAAATTGGACATATCAGGAGATCTCTCTTTTAATTGGACGAGTTTCGGATTAGTCATAAAAGAGACCAATCATGTTTGTATACGTAAATTTCTATGGTTTTGTTTGAATCATGTATGTAATTATATAGTAAGTTTAGAGTAAAAGTAGAAGATGTGTTGTAAGTAACAATATAGTATTTTAAAAGAAACCGTTGAAGTAAGATGTGTTTTCTAGTTGCTCCAAAGTGCAGAACTGAAAATTTTGTAAGATGAGGAGACAATTGCGATTCCGTAATTTTACGGACGTTTCTCTTTGCCTCAAAGCGCTAGGCACTTTATTTATGGAAGTTGATTTTTTAAATTAATATATTTTATCTCTTCCGAGGCATATCAAGGAAATGCTTTATTTTTAAATGCATAAATAAATTAAATTTTGAGATCTTAAAAGATCTTACACATATATTGTTTTATGGAGAGTGCCAGGATGGAGGATTCAAAGGAGTGACAACTGAGGTTCTCCAAGCCTATCTATCCACACAGTACAGGGTGCTACTCCAGATATGAGATTATCATACTCAGCAATATTTGTGTCATTGCATTTAAGTATAGGTTAAAATCTGGCATGTACAGCATAGTCCTCAATATAATGAATTTAATTAATTTTAGAGTTAGATGTTTGTCACAAGCAAACTCAAAAATAATATAATTAAAATCCACAGGATTATTAACAAAATTAATTGCTTGATTTTAAGCATAAGCAGCAACACGCTGATTTTTAGAATTTTTGTAAGAAAAGGGGTAATGTCAATTTCTAGGTAAAATTAATTTCTTTAACTTTTTAAAAAATATACTTTAATATTTTGTCTTGTAAATAAATTGGTAATTTAAATTAATTTTAAATCTGCCTATTTACCACAATAATATGTGTCATTCATTCCTTATCATTAAGCAAATATTCTCTTTCAGGTATTTTATTTTTAGGGAAGTTATTTAGACACTTCTCCCGCCATTACTTATTATATTTTAAAAGGGTTTTACTTTGCATTTAATTTAATATTAATTTTAAGGCGGATGATTCATAAATAACAGGAAGTCTAAAAAACACAACGCAAACTTTTATTTTATTTTAATTGTTAATTTTAACGTGAGGGTTGTTTTATTTTATACCTTTTGGATGGCGTTACCTGTTATTAGAATTAATTTAAGATCACTCTAATTTTTAATAATTATAAGTATTCTAAATGCTCCCACATACTTTTTGGTGTCGGTTAATTAATGTATTCTGGGACACTCTTAAGTGTAATACCAGCAATTAATATAAGTGTCAATATTCTGCCCAGCAGGTGGGAAAAGGTTACTGTTCAGACAGAATTCATTTTTCTGTTTGATACGATTGATTTTCATCATGTGCCATCGACTTGTAAAAGGCTTTGAGAAAAACTATTTTTTTAAATAAAATGAACCAATAGAATGACGAAAGTACCGTGTATATGAAGAATTTCTTATTTTTTCAACATCTATAATAGGCTGCGCAAAAGAAATTTTAAGTTGTAGAGAAACGGACATTTTCCGTTCATTTTAAAATCAATAACCAGGTTTGTCTTGACCATGGATGGAAAGAATCCTGACACAATCGAGCTGAGGTCATTCGAAGC
Organism: Maratus michaelseni; assembly: GCA_963931845.1. Lineage (NCBI taxonomy): Eukaryota > Metazoa > Arthropoda > Arachnida > Araneae > Salticidae > Maratus > Maratus michaelseni. Next base: position 435,739,861 of record OZ007587.1, on the reverse strand, counting down.
TTACAGTTTGCGTTCGAGAAACGTTTTTAATTAATATCTAGCTTAATTACAGAAAAATCTAAATTCACAGTTTCAACTGATTTGGGGCTTGTTTTCATAAACCCTTATACAAATTTTCTAACCTCTACGTGCGCTATATTTTGCAACCATTTACCAACAGAAGCAAAAATTACACACACAAAGACAAAGATTGTCTTTTAATAATATATAGATTTAGACTCAGAGGGATTGTTTTAATTCGTATATTATATTGTTTTAATTCGTTCTAAAATCAAACATTTTATTAAAATACTAGCTGACCCGCCAGGCGTTGCCCAAGCTCGTGATAATAAAGCTAAACAAACCTAAAGTTTGTATGATTTTATATGTTTAACTCGATTTTGTATGAAAATACTTATTTAAAATTGCTGCGCGACGGAAAATCCTTCATTTCCACCTTTCGCCGACAGAGGCACATTCTGATCTAAACGAACCTCCAACACGTGTTACCGCTGCTTGCGGTACCCTATAGTAGGCGAATTGTGCACGCGTTGCAAAATATTTTAGTTCCACCTTCCACGGTAAGGGGGCGCACACTGTTCTAAACAAACCAACAAACTTGGACACGTGTCCCCGTTGCCTCCGGCACCGTATAACAGGCGTGCTGCGGACGCACTGCAAAGTCCTTTAGCTCCACCTTCCACCACCAGGGGACGCTAATTTGTTCTATACGGACATTCGACACGGGTATCCATTATATCAAGGAAGTGATTCAATTTCTTAAATTAAATTTGTTTTGTCTAAATCAGAGCAATACATTTATTTTTATTTTTAATAATAGTTCTCAATTAATGAAAAAGTTGCCGCTAGGGTGCGCTCGACGAAGTACAATAAATGCGATACTAAATAAAAAGGCGTTAACTCCCCCCCCCCCCCCACTCCTCATACTCGCAAGTATAACGAATAATTTGTTCAAGAAAATCCCAATGCAAACGTTTCTTTAATTATCACTCCGATTGTCAAATAATCTTTTATGTCTTTTTCATAAAAATCAAAATTTTTATAAAATAAAAACGTATTGGTGGACTATTCTGATTTTTTGAAAATTCCAATTCACAGTCTTTTTTTAAGGAAGGATGCATAATCTTCCCCCCCCCCAAAAAAAAAAAAAAATCCAAGATTTTAATAAATTTATGCAGCCTCTAATTGCCCCATTTCACGTTTTTATTGCTTGTTTTGTATCTTTCTTTATTCAAGAGATAACAGACATCTTGTCTGTCTGCTATGATTGCTCGTAAAAAAAAAAAAAAAAAAAAAAAAAAAAAAAGTTAAAATATTTTTTTCTGCAATCAAATCAATGCGAAATAATAAATATCTTCGGTTATAAGAATCGGATAATCTTAATTTTTACAAAATTGTAATGTGGAAATGGAAGGGATTCAAACGGTGTTAATTTTAAAGTCGTATATTAATTAGAATTGTTAATTTCAGTCACCTAAAACATCTCTTAGTATCTCTTTATTTGCGGATTCATTATCCAGGCTCCTGTGGCGGCTCAAATTTTATCAAAAACGTGTTGTTTCTAGCAAGATTAAATTGCTCGAACAAATAAACATTTCTAATTAATATTTCTGAAAGTTGTGGATGGAATTTTTTGAAATTTGATTTTTTAAATTTGCGACTTTTTGTTTATATAGATCTGCAATTTTTTGTGTCGAAAAACATAATATTTTCTATTATTTCGACATTTGTCGAAAAGGCGTAGTTAAAAGTCATTTTGGCCATCCTTTTTCCTGTAAACCTAAAATATTTCTTCCCTCTCTCAACACACACCTATTTTGCGGTTTCACATTTTTTTTTGCATCATTTTCAGAAAAAAAGATGGCATTTTGGAAACGATGGTTAATGAGAATCTAATTAATATATTGAGTAATTATCAAAATATTAAAATTCTGAGACTCAGATGCACATGGCCACACATTGGACTAGTCACACATAAATTTTCAGGCTTCTAGGTCGGCTAGATTTTACTAGCCACCACAGTCAAACAAACAGACAAACAAGAGAGGGCGAAACTTTATTTTATTAGTATAGATTTTAGATCATTGATTTATGAATGGTCACTTAATTAGATTGCAACTCATTAAAAAGGGTTTTTTTAATTATCTCAGTGTGTTTATAAGCTGAAATGTGCTTTGTTAATGAAGCTGTCGAATCGACTGTTAGATTCTGCTGGAAGTGGCCGTATTGTAAAAGTACTTGTGACTACGCATTCCTAATGAATCATCAACAAAATTTTTGAAATTGAACAAACATATTATCTTTTATGCCTTTATGTTAACCAACGTATTATATTTTATGTTAAAATAAAAGTTTTGCTAATAAAGTATGCATATGAAGAATTTTGTTAGTTCTTTTAGTTGATAATCTCGTTCGTATTTGTCTGGTATGTGCTTCATCATCATTCCATAATACCGGTGCGTCAATTTTCTATGATCAGAATGCAAAACGTACCTATTTAATAACAAGTAATCACGATTTAAAGTCTTCTTAATCAATGCATGGTTTAGTTGTACTAAAAGTATTAGACATATTTTAGGAAGTTTTAATTTCAAAGATTGTAAAATTAGTGTCTGCACTCAAATTTCAAGACGTTCATATCATAAATTTTGCGTTAATAAAAATCTGAGGATGATGTAATTTCTTAATTATTTCACTTGACAATATTTCTTCTACTTTCCATAATCGCTGTGCAGACCTTTTCTATGAGCGGAATCCAAAGTATACCTCTTTAAGAAAAACGAATCACGATTCAAATTGTTCTTAAGCAAGACAACGTTTAGTTTTAGTACAAATATTATAAATAATTTAGGCACTTTTATATTGAAAGATTCCAATACCTATGTCAGCGCTCGATTTTCAAAATGTTCTTTAATTCCCAAGAAAACAATTATAATTCTAAATCACTTTTCTACTTTAATTTAAAAATGGGAAATAATGGATAAAACATAAGAAGTTAATATAAAATAACTAATAAAATGATGTTAAGATAACAGTTGTGATAAAATATTTATTATTTTTTGGTTCAGCTTTTCCTCGAGTAAGATCCATCTCAGATTTTCAATTAAACCTTTTTCATTAGTTTGAATTTGAGTAATATTACTTTAAACATTTTTATCTATGTTTTATTTTAATCCAAACGTTTTAATATTTTAAATATATTTCGTAAAAGAAATATACTTCACAACTTTCAATTAGATTTTAATGTCCGACGCGCCGAGTACATTAAACATGTATACAGTTAAGAAACTTGTTTCAAAACTTTTGTATCATCGTAAGTTTTTATTAAAATGCATTTAGATGTACTGATAATCTGGAAACTTTAAAATTGAGTAATGTACAAAAAATCATTAATAGACTTAAATTTCCAACACACTTTCAGATGAATTATTTTTATTTCTTTCAATTTAAAGTTTGAAATCAATTTATAAGATTACTTTGGAAACTTTAATATTTAATATTTCTTTATAAATTTTAAAATATGCATATTGTCACAAAGATAGTTTTTCATTTCGTTTACATCTCAAATAAAACTTTGAAGTAATTATTTTTGTTTTATTCATCATTAAAATTTAAAAACGATTGAATACAAATGGAAAAATCAAAGAATCGGAAAATGTTTTTAATGTTTTGGCGTATTATTATTTGGATTTGTTATTTGCAAAATGAACCAGAAATCAAGAGTAATGTATAAAACAAACTTATACGTTTCCTTACAAATTAAATGGTATAAGTATTTTCGAAGTTCAACACAGGGTGAAACGAAGTGAAAATTAAAAATCAGGTTGATTTCAATAATAAAATACTTTGCATGTTTGTGAAATTAAAAACAAATTTTTAATAAATGAACAATATTTGCATTTTTAATCATTTTTTTTATGCTAATTGTTATATAAAAATAATGCTCCTGTTTTATAACAGCAAGAAAATGTTGGGTATCTTCCACTCGGGTTTGACAATTCTCGCTAATGTTGGAAAAACATATTTACAAATTGAAAGAGAAATAATTAAATATATATATTGGAACAGTGTTGGCGTTTCTTTGTAAACATTTCCCTTTATTGATTTTTGGATAATTATTGGTTTTCCATTGAAAACAATTCTCATATAAATGATAATATTGTACAAATGCTAGCTTAACATCTGACGTATATATTGCCCAAATATTTGTTTTGAATTGTAAACGTCTCCAATATTACTTAAATATGTGTTTTAGTACTGTCATATTTAACTACTTTTCACTTGTCAACTATAAAGCAAATGGAGAACAAATATATTAGGGAAAAAAATTAAAACTTCTTTTTATAGCGTATTACATTTTAGTGTTTTGAATATATTTTATCATTAAACTTCAACAAATGCGAAGTACAAGGGAAAACAGCACAAGTGACATTTATATCTCCAGTTATTCCATAAATGTGCATAATAATGCTTTTTGATCAAATGTTCTCTGTTTATAATTTTCTGTAATCCATCTATATTGAAATATTCTTAAAGACACGTATACGTATTTATTTTTATATGAACTTTTAAGATCTTAATACGCAAAATTTCTTCTTTTTTAAAAATTTCATTAGATTTTTAATGCCGCCTTACAAATGTTCATAGACTTCTTTTCAAAAACAATAAATATGTGTTGAACGCTAAATATGAATTTAATGGTATTCGGTGACTGTGTCAATATGAGAAACACTTATTGAATATGGAATGATATTGCGGCTAACAGTGTTAAAAATATAATTCAACAATGATTTATAAATCAGTATAATAACTCATGAGAAATAATATAAACATACTGTCTATTCACGAAAAAGCCTAATTATGATTTTTAACTTTAATCCTAAGTATGGCTTTTTAAAGTATTTTAGAATGTTTGGATATTTTAGAATAGTTCTGTTTATGAATTTTTAACAATCGCATTATTACTTATTAATAAATATTTGAAAAATATATACATATTTTTAATTTATGTGCGCGTTATTTTGGAAGCTTTTTAAAGTTATCATGTAAAATGAAAATCACAAAAAGCATTGTTATGTTTATATCTAAATGAAGGAAATTTAACTTATACATAGATTGATTAATTTTTTTAATAATTTATATCTCACTAAGGTATTCTACAAAATCCATGATAAATTTAAATCTACACGTTTGATTTTTGACATGTACATGTAGTATATATGTTACGGTGAAACACCGAAATCTGGAGAATGTCGACTTTCACCGGTGAATGTCAACAAACACATAGTCGCTTGGTGTATGTCCGAAATATTTGCTAAATACCCTTATTTCTGACATACACCGGTAAATCTCGACATTCACCATGCACTAATGGTGAATGTTGAACATGTCCGAGATTTATATTTTTTTCTCCGTAATTCAGTCGCGATAAATTTTTCGTCTCTCTTTCTGAGAGGAATGACTAAGAACTTAAAACACACAGTACATTCAAAATGAGAAAGGAAAATAATAGAAGTTAAAAACTTACTTAATTATACAGTACATTCAAAATCAGAAAGGAAAATAATAGAAGTTAAAAACTTACTTAATTATATTGTGCGTTCTAAATGAGAAAATAAAATAATAGTAATAAAAAACTTACTAAATTATGTGATTCAAATCTTATTTTCGACCTCCACCAGAGCATATCTGTGATTGTCGACATACACCGGTGAGGGTCTGAATGTACAAGAATGTAATGAAATATTCGATCTTTCACCGACGTATTTGGTGTTTGTTGACATTCACCGGTGAAAGTCGACATTCTCCAATTTCGGTCTTTCACGGTAACATTACATACATTAAAAGTATCGTTTTGTTATTGGACATTTGGAAATACAATTCATATCTAATTTTTAAATGCCACCCAATGTGCAAATGAACCACTGCAATTATGAAGAAATGTACATAAATTTAATTAAAGTTATTTTTTATGTGTAAGTCTTATACACATACACAAATAATAATTTTCTTTTAAATGTTGGTTTTTCATTTTTATATGACCCTTGTAAAAGGGAAAGTTAAAGCAAACATGAAATGCACAAAAATAAGACAGAAATAAAGAAAGACATAAAGAGAAGAAGAAAACAAGTTGGAAATTGTACGTCAAACATGAAAAATGATGTGCTTTCGTACTATAACTAGTTTTATAAATATTCAGATCTTGGTGCAATAGCTGTTGCGCTTTTATACAAAAATGCATGAACACACAATTTATTTTATGTGCAGATTTTCATTTTATAGATATTAATTTTATTTTATGAAATTAGTTATCGGTACATTTTTACAAATAATTAATTATAATCCTGTTACATTAAAATTATACTATGCTCAAATATCCAATACAAGTCAATGTACAAGAATTATCATTATTATTTTGGTGAAATGAATTATATTGTCTGTTATTATGATATGATTAATTACCGTAATAAAATAAGTACACTTTAAGTTGGGAACAATTTATCTTTTGTTGACATTTATTGAAAATTCCAATGGGAAACATAAGCCTAGCTTTGAAAATTGCAGAACTTGAAATCCATATTTGGACTCTTTTTCCATTTAATATCTATTTATCTAAACAACTGTCTGTAAATTATGTGATTGCTGTAATTAAACAATTTTAGTATATAAATTCGGTTTTTAAATTCAGTAATACGGAAAAAATATGACTCCATCTTAAATAGGACGTAATCACCATGGCAACCTTGAATCATTACCTATCTTGTCCTATCATTGAATTAATTAAGTATGATATGATTTAATAGAATGAAGAAATAATTTAATAATATCTTTTTAAGTTTACGAGTTTAAGAGTTACAGAAAATTCGAAATGAATCGAAAAAACTCTGCAACGATTATATATATTAAATTACAAACCATTCGGTTGGGTAGTAATTATCACGCTTCATGTAGATCCGATAAATTTTGATCAGGAAATAACATAAGCGACTCACTGGTACATTTAAACACGTTTAATATATATCTGAATAACACAGTGAAGACAATACACAAACACAGAATAATAGTTAACACAATTCACGACTACATATTTCGTATGGAATCTTCCACCGCGCGACACCGCACGCTTCCGAACACTCTCCGAGTCTCTCTTCTCGCAGGCCGTTGCCATTCGACAGTTTCTAAAAAGTTCTTGCATCATGGAGTAGAGGCGACCTTCACAGTATTAGCGCTGTTATATGCAGACAGACGGACGGACCAGATGACGACTATAGGTGCTACGTTTGTATATAATTACGAAAGCACCTAATAAGTAACCTATTATTTGTTTTACATCAGCAATTTAAACAAAAAAAAAGGTGAGAGAGTGTATTTGAGGGAAATTCGATAAACAAATAACAATTTCTTCAGATTGATCTGGATCTACAATTTTAGATGCATTTTAAATTTGCATACCTTGTTTTGATTTATATTAATATTTTAAGAAATATTATTTCTTTTCAATAGGCATCTAAATATAAATATTCTTCGTAATCCCTTTAGAATACATTTTCTATAGTGTAGCTTTGAAACTAACGATTCATCATTATGAAGTTTTCGATAATTTAAACGATAGTATAAATATGTTTCATCATTGTTTTCCCATTAAAAAAAATAAAGAAAGACATAAAGAGAAGAAGAAACAAGTTGGAAATTGCACGTCAAACATGAAAAATGATGTGCTTTCGTACTATAACTAGTTTTATAAATATTCAGAACATAATTAATAGATACATAAGACATAGAACATAGAACATAAATATTCATAGAACATAAATATTCAGAAAAGTGTACAATTTAGGGTTACAGTTTATGCACTTTTTGTGCACAATTGAGTATGAATTGTTGAACTAATATTAGAATAACAAATAATTCAGATATTATGTGTGAAATATTATTTAAAATGTACTAGATAACTAAGAATTTTATGTTAGGGTAACTCTATATGGCGGTATAGATATGGCCATAGAGGAGAGATATCCAGTCTAAATATTTCGAAAATTTTATCATAGATTGCAGCATAAACTCTGTTCGTAAGAAATCGTTAAACGAGTTCATGCATTGAGACGTGCAGCTGTGTTTTTCGATTATAAAAAGTAAGTGAAGTTGCAATGTATATTTAATTTAGTGGTTGAACATTTTTGTTGAATTAGGTATCCGAATGTTTTGCAGTACGTACGTTACATCTTGTTTTACTAGACGGACTTTTAAGGAATTTGCAAATTGCGATATATGCTTTTTATGATTAACAAAAATTTATGTGTTTTTCTATGCTATTTCAACTTTACTTTTACTTTCTTGTATTGGATGGCCATTTCTCCTCGGCTTGAAGGAGAGATTGCTATCTGACATTTTACTTTGCATTTTGTTTCCCACTATTTGTTCTCAATATTTAATTATTTTTTGCTCGAAATATGATGAAAATATGTACATAGATTTTAAATATGCATAAATATTTCTTGTATTTGCGTTCTAAGAAGTTTTATTTCAATTTTAAAAAGTACGGCCATCTATTCTACCTTGTTAAAAATAAATCCGTTAATTCACGGTAAAACTACTGGCAGCAAAGCTGCCGGACTTTTTCCATTCTGTTAGTACATTTTCCGTTTTGAACGATAAAGGAAGGGAAAATTCCGTTTGAAGAATCGGTAAGTTTCCGTTATAAATAAACTCGGTTTTAAAAAATGTCAACATCTATTTTTGCTGCCATCTATTGATTATTACGGAATTATTTAATATTTGATATAATGCAAGATAATTTTCTGCCAGACCTCTGAGGATTGAACTGGGGACATTAGTGGCTTGAGCCGAGTGCTTTACCGCAAGAACAGCGCGTCCTTGCTAGAGTAAGAGTAGGAAAGGATGATACGGGATGTCTTCAAATCGCAGCTTGGCACTTAAACATTTTGGGGTTTAGAAAACTGGTAATTTTGAAGTTACTGTCGTGGATATTTCGTAATGAGATGATGGTTGAAAACTATAGTATTAATAGAGGATAAAAACATGAATTATATATATTCTTAAATTGATTGTTAGATGTAAAATATAAATATTATATTTTGAATTAAATTCGATAAAAAATTTTTTTGCTTTTTTTCCGAAAACCTATTTTTAATCAACTATTATGTGTTTTTTAAATGTGTTCGTTTAGAATATATTTTCAGTGTGAGTGTTTTTTATAACTTTAAAAAATAAATTGCGAATAATTTTAAAGGAATGAGTTTAATTCGAAAGCATTATTTTTGTCTGTTGCGTTTTTTTTTAAATAGAATCGATTTTTTTCACTTAATTTAGCTATTTTACATATATATATATATTAATCTGTTTGTTTAGAATATATTTTAAGTGCGAATACTTATTTATAACTTTAAAAAATTAATTCCAAATAATATTAAAATAATGGAAAAAAAAAATTTTTGCTTTTTTAAATTCAAAAGCACTGTTTTCTTGTTGTTGTTTTAATTAAACTTAAAATTTTAATTCATTGAATTTTTAGTTTTTCTGTGCAGCAACATGTCAGTTTTTGAAACATTGAAAATAAACATGCAGCAGATAACGGAATATCTCGGTTGGCTTCTTTTTTCTCCTTCCGTTCATTTTCTGCTTTTAACTGAAAATGCCCTTTTGTCATGAAAAAGGAATTTTTCTGTGAAATTCAGAAAAAAATACCCGTGAATTCAGATTATTTTAAACATTATACAGTAAAAAAAAAAAAATCCGTCAATTTACGGGAAAGGGACTGGCAGCAGAGTTGCCGGAATGTTTCCGTTTATTGAGGAATGTTTCGTCTTTGAAGTCCATAAATGGCGCGATACAGACGCGAAGGAGTTGAAGCGCATGTGTGGCGATCAAAAATACTGCAATCTCATTGGATGATAGATTTTTACATTAATAATTCCGTATTTAAAACTCTGTAATGTTAAAACTCTAAAAAGTGTAAAATTTAGGGATACAGTTTATGAACTTTTTGTGCACAATTGAATTTGCAGTTTTTAAGTATAAGTTAAGGTGCCAAATACACTTTGATTTTGTGCACTTTTTTTGCAAACTTTTTCTAGCTGAGTAGCAACAGACATACGGTATAGATTCCATTTTTCTTACCAAACGGAAACCTTCTGATCAAAAGATAACCTGTCAATAAACAAAACTTTTTGACAGTGTAGACTTACCCTAATAATATCCATTAAAAATACTAATTTTAAAGAATAACTGCCTTTTGTCGTTTGTTATATTATGCATTCTTATAATGATTGCAATCTAATAATTAAGCAGTAGGTAATAGGTTTTTCTGTATTTTTGTTTGGCATTTCTGTGTTTAGTATATTTTTCTGTGTATTTCTAGGTTTATAAAGCATAGTATAAAATGGAAAATGTATGTATCAGGTTTGCTTAATGCGTAATATTACGTTACAAAAATAATCATAGATTTAAATCTAAAATTCATAATAATATTGTTTATAATGTTTATTGATTCTATGTTATTAAGCCGTTTCAAATTCAAGTTGCGATTAACCAATATGTGATTTTTAATAACAAATTTTATGTGGAAAGCCACAATTTCAAATATATATCTGGAATATATTAAGAGAGGTTAAATCTTCAATTATACCATTTATTTTTTCGACATCAAAATAAAATAAAAATATATTTAACAACTTAGAAATATGAAGAAATAATAAACGTTATAAAAAATAATTTCGCAATAAAAAATATTTCTCATGGAATTTGTTTAACTTTTGAAAATAATTATGTGAAGAAAAGGCTGTTTTTTTCAGTGGAGAACTTAGAATATATATAATTGCTTTCTGGTAGTTTATAAAATTAAATCAAATTGTATCTCGTCTTGGTAATCAAGCCCCTTTCACCAATTTTTTAACGTGAGTTTCATCGTGCATCATAAAGCAGTAAAAGTGAATTTGAATTATTGAATTAGTTACAGTTAGTCAATAAAAAGTTTGAATCAGCAACTTTTCTCGTGAGTGAGTGAGACAAATAGCACTTGATTACTGAATTGTTTATTTCATTACGATGCGTAGTGTAATTGCAAAGCTAATGTAAACATAAAATATTTTGATTATCATAAACTTAAACATGTTTTTAATGCACTGAGAAATACGTTCTTTCAATTTAGATATACTTATAATTAACTCATTAAACCGTTTCAAACTGACAAAGAGGGTTTATGAAAATTTTAAAAGTCATTTACGTTTATATACTCATTTTCAATAAAATATAGTCATGGATAAAATTTTAAAATTAACTTTCATTTAAAATGCGAAAACAAGAAAAAAATGTATTACATGCAATAAAAAGTAGAAAATATATGAATTTTATTAAAGAAACGTTAAATAAAAATATCTGAGTACCTTTGAAAATAGTTTCAAATTAGAAGTTTTAAGTGTTTCAAAAAACTCTAAATATCTTATTACAAACGCAGTAAAGCATCTTTATACATCTTGTACAAAAATTCAGAAAATATGGAACGTAACTAACACTTAAATGTGAAACAAGTACAGATTAGTTTGGATCCTAACATTATTTTACCAATAGTGCAATATATTTTGACGTAATACCCATTTTTAAACAATTCTGATGGTTTCGCCCAGTTGTGGTTTTGGAAAAAAAAATAAAATAATACATTATAATTATCTACGTAAAAATAAATTAGAAGTAGAATTCAAAGAAGAAATTGCCTAAAAAATAAATTTTATCACTTTGTTTAAAATTGTTTAGCTCTGATTTTAAGTTGTTTAGTTCTAATACAGTGTTACGTACCATGGAATTAAAAAATACGGTTCTCTGCTGTAAGAATCAGTTAAAATCAGTTGTGTTTTAAGTGCTGTTGAGGATGATCTGTGGATTCAAAGACAAAAATATTGTTGAATTGAACATAGATACTTAAATTTTAAACAAATTTTCAGCTTACTTTTCTCCAATTTAGAGATGTTCTAAAACTTTGCGCCCTTCTAAGGTTGTCTTGATTTTTTAAAACGTATGCTGAATGTGATCAAAATGAACAAAGAAGTTTATTGATGTATTAAAAAATGTCGCTGTCGACTAAAAATTTATAAATAATTAATTATCAATAGCGTCAAAGTTTAATTTTCTAAGAGTGAGCATGTGGGGGGAGGGGTGTATAACAGTACTGTTGCAAGCTTGAATATTTTTTGAAATTACAATATTTTCAATGATAATGGTAACGTATAGTAAATTAATTTGTTTTCTTATATTTTTTACAGAATGTCGAAAGACGTACCCGAGAGTTCATAAGGTTGATCTGCACGCTTTCTATCAAGATACAGAACCAAATCAAGAAACAGGCTTCAGGATGAAGAGTTCTAAAAGCAGTTGATTAATCTTTGGGATTGCCAGGATCCACATTAATGCATGTTCAGCTACTAAGTTACAAATTTTAACACGATATTTTACTGAACTATAAATATGAGCTCATTAAAATAGATTAGACTAAACGGATTTTGGTAAGATTCCTAAAGTCATAATAATTACAGAATATAAACTTAAAAACAGAAAATATTCGTCACAGAATTGTTTCGAGGTTTCTGAAACCATTTTCATAGCTCGGACCTTGTGTTTTGACAAACCAGAAGTTCAAAGATAATAAATATATTGTCTTTGCTGATACCCATCTGCACAACTCATCGATATATAACATTAAATTTGCTATGTCCTATCATTAATTCCTTAGGTTCTACAAGTGCTTTATATTAATAGTTACCATGCAGCCAATTTATTATCCAATGTATAATAAAATAAACGTACGGCTATCGTCAATACCGCATTACCATTAAGACTTTTTAAATGTGCAGTGTATTGTAGAAACATGGATAAATCTAAACTATTAGATGAAGCATATTTTAAATAGATTAGAACTATATCAGATTCAGTATTTTATTTATTGTTATTACTATTCATAGATTGGATAATAAACTTCAAAATTCAATCGAAACCTATCAAAGATTGTCCATTACTCCTTGTGTCAGATAACCACGCATATCACTACACACTAAAATGTATCTGTTAATATCAATGCACTGACTTTATTTATTTATAATGTCACATACCGCAGCCGTTGCTGAAAGTCATTCATTATGTTCAGAAGAATATTATTCCAATAGATATGATATGATACATGGTTCGGTTGTCATTTAAGTAGAACAATAAATATATGTACCGTAAAGTTCCATGTGCGCTGAAAAGTTTTAAAGTTACTCAAATATGATCTGTGAATCCCGACATTCTTAGCAAACATGTTTTCTCACCTATCACTATCACAAAAATAATATCACCCGGAAGGGACAACGAATAATTGACGAATAATTGAAATAACGAATAATTGAATGTCACTCATTTTGTCAAATCGACACATATGCCTAAATCAAATTCGATAACATCATTGTCAAAAGCCAAAAAGTTCGTTATTTAAAGCAATAACTTCGTTGTTGAAATCACCACATCATAATGCTGATCCAAGGTGCTTGATCTGAATTTTAGATATTGCTCTTTTTACAGAAATTCTACGAAAGAATATCTATACATAGAAAACACAAGAAGTACGGTATGATAAAGAGTTTCCCTCATAAACGTTTCTATGACAGGAAAACGAAGAACTATTAATTCAAAGGATGTTTTATAAAGAAATAAAATAAAATAAAATACTTGCAAGAAAATCTGATAAAGTTGAAATAAGCTATCATGAAATCTTTAATGATCTAACAAAAAAAAACTAGATCCAGTGCTGAAAATATTAGTAACAGCGGTAGAAAAATTGTGTGTGATATTGAAGATTCAATTTTTCCAAAATCTATTTTTGCATTCAGTACAGCTTTTACAGATCTCTACGCGCATCCTACGTCTTATGGCGTGTAAAAGTATGATGATTTTTGTTTATTATCGATAAATAAATTATTTTTATACCGATATGTTTACAGTGAGTTTTAGCTGTTAAAAAAAATACTTTCAATAAATTCTTTATTTATTCTTTATTGCCACTTGTTTCGATATTGCGTACTCTTACACTTGCCTACACAAAATGTTTTTGGTGCAAATATTTTTCATGCGTACAATATTCAATTCGATTGTTTAAAACACATTAAGAAACGTTTGACGTTTTCTAATTTATTGATTGAATAAGTCAGAAACTTTTTTCATACATTCTTGCATAATTTTACATTTTGTTTTCAGGTAACGATATAATCACTGTTTTAAACTTCATTAAAAAATAACTAAAAAAATGACTGTCTTCAGTCTTGAATTAAAGAGTATTTGAAGTTATTGTCAAAGATAAAAATATGCGTAAGTCATTTTACTTGGAGACATTTTATAACACATTATTTTAATTTACTTTCCTTGTAAAGTATGCTTCTAAAATGAAATCTCAGTTGCTAAATTTAGACATAAATTATGAATAAATGATTGAAATGAACGCGAACTAATTGTTTACTATTTATTTGACAATTTGTCTATTTAAATAGTAGTTAGAAATCAAATTAAAACGTAGAAAAAATGAAACTGAAAACAAATTAAAAATGATAAATTAAATATAAACCTCACCCATAATCTAAGGAGATTGTTTATGTGTTAATTATTTTTATTATATAAAAGATAAGGTATTTCTTCTATTTTTAATGCGTCCGTGTTTCTTAGTTTGTAATAAGATTGAAATAACTTGCTAGAATTTAGAATTAATGTAAATTTATTACGATCAAAACATTATCGTGCATTCAAATTATTTAGAATTTTCCGACATTTCTGGCTCTTGATTGAGATTTTAATTATATTACCGACCACTTTAGAAATGGATTGATCAATTATTTCTATACATTTCGAAATTGAAATGTGACTGGTTAATGGAGTAAACCAATTGATTTTCAGTATTTTCTGTTAGAAGTATTTGCATTTGTGAAAATGCTCTATAAAATTAATGCGTAAATCATATAAAGTGTAGAAAATAATATGTTTGCCTACACGTTGATTGTAAAGTAGTAGATACAAAAATGAATTTTAACACTAAAAAAGCCTATATGCGTTTATTTTATTCTGTATTAAAATGAAGAAAATATTGAATTGTTATTTTTTTCCAATTTTGATGAATTTGCACGTTTTTGAATATCCCGAATAGGATTTGACAATATTCGGACAAATGTCTGTCAACATACGGCGATTCTTTCATGAAAAAAATATATATGCATGGAATTCTACGAAACGTCATTTTTAGTTGAAACATGATATAATTATGTACTCTTACGATTTTTGTGTATATCACCAAAATGGTGTCGCTGCTATGAAGTTATGCTTTTTTTTATCTTTCTATCTAGCCGTAATAAGATAAAATTATTTCCCACATTATATATAAGGTACTTTTTAGAACAAAAAATATGCTAATTTATTTTTATTTTTTGTATCTACGGGTGGGCTACTATGCATTTTCCCCCTCAATGATTTATTTATTTTTATAACCTTAGCAATTCCCTTTACATCTAGGTAAGAAGGTTCACTAAGTTCACGCTGTGTTTCGCTAATTAGACATAGATTTTTGCACAAATAATAAAAATGTAAACAAAGGAGCATTCTACGTTTTAACTGATGCTGTATCATAAAAAGATAATTTTTTTCTAAAAGTGCTCTCATTTTGTTGTTTACATGGTTACGATTTCGTAAACTTTAAAAAACAATTTCTTAATATTGGTCTTCAAATGTTTAAAAACGTTTCATTATTCAGACGTATTCTTTAAAATTCCAAAATTATCTTTCTTGCATAGTAAAATGATATAAGGTATCGCGAATTTTCTATTAGACATATATTTTTGAATCATAAGCCATTTGTGATAGAAAATTTGCAAACTGCTTCTTAGAGCAAAACTTGATGCGTATGCAAAGAAACAAGGCCTTTTCAGTAATAACTAAATTATTTTGGAGGACATATTTATATTATTGGTCATTATTTTTCTCTTAGCATACTATGCTAATGAATCCAGTATTAATCTCGCTTTAAGGTGCATCATTTACAGATGTGATGTGGAAAGTTTCTGGAATTTTGTCTTTAGAAAAACACAAATTTTGATAAAAGTAACTGATTTTGATTAAGGTACCCCACTAAGTTTATATAGCCAATTTCGGACAAATATCAAAATTTTCATAATATTGATCTTCAAATGTTTAAAAACGTTTCATTATTCAGACGTATTCTTCAAAATTCCAAAATTATCGTTATTGCATAGTAAAATGATATAAGGTATCGCGAATTTTCTATTAGACATATATATTTGAATCATAAGGCATCCGTGATAGAAAATTTGCAAACTGCTTCTTGAAGCAAAACTTGATGAGTATACAAAGAAACAAGGTCTTTTCAGTAATAACTAAATTATTTGGGAGGACATATTTATATTATTGGTCATTATTTTTCTCTTAGCATACTGTGCTAATGAATCCAGTATTAATCTCGCTTTCAGGTGCATCATTTACAGATGTGACGTAGAAAGTTTCTGGAGTTTCGTCTTTAGTAAAACACAAATTTTGATAAAAAATAACTGATTTTGATTAATCCCTTGGGGACGAGCGACACGTATACGTGAAAAATAAGATGCCCAGAATCCTCGATTATTTCCACCAGTTAATTTTTACTGTAAGCTTTGCCTTATTTAATGTTAGCATTTCTGCGATTCAATTAGGCGAAAATTTCTGTTTTGAAAAACCGGTGGTAAAAGATAAAAAATTCTGTAAAGGACGCTCGTCGCGAAAGGGTTAAGGCATCCCACTAAGTTTATACAGCCGATTTCGGGCAAATATCAAAATTTTCTTTTGTTGTTTTATTTAAAATTTTGTACATATATCTATTCAAAACAGTTCATTTTCTTTTCTTCGTACTATCATTAGAAGTGAACTTATAGTGGTTTTTGTTTCAGTCCACAAAACGGAAGTATGTATTTAAAAAGTTTCTAGAGGCTAATTCCATGCGTGAATGTAGTGTAAGTCACATAGCCGCAAAAGTTTACCGTTCCGGGCCACCGGTATTTTCTTTCTTTTTAATTATTCACTGTGTTTAATTGTAGGTATATGGGACTGAATAAGTCAAACTTTCCTTTACTGTAATACTTGTAGTCAAACAACACAGCCATTTATATCTCTGTGACTGACACTACATCCACTCATGGAATTAGCCCTAGATAAAAAGAAATATTCTAGACGTTAAGAAAGGCACACTATAATAACTTTTCTGGAAGTTTTAAGAACTTCAAGTGAAAAAAAAAAAAACATAATATCCTTTCCTGTATAAAGAGTTTAAATATTTTTTTTCTGAAAAACGTTATTTTCATGAACTAAACGTTACGAAATATCCCTTATCTAAAAAATTAATATAAAATGTTTGTAACACTCCTCACATTCATATTACATGATTTTGTGAATATAATGAACTGTCTGATATTCTATAGCTATTTTTAGAAATTAGCGAAGAGAAAGTATATGAAAAATCTCAAAAGGAATAATTTTAATGGTTACAGTTCATCACATCCTTAGTAACTCAAATTATATATTCGGTTGTTCGGAAAGTTCTTTCCGTTTGAGAAAGTTGGTTCGTACCGGAAAATTCTATCACTTAATTATTCCACATTAATTTTGATATCTAATATCTAATAATTGACGGGAAGAATTTTCCGGTGTTAATTGGTTTTCTCAAAACGGAAGGGTGTTTCCGAACAACCCAATAATTATGAAAAGAATTAGTTAACTATTTTTATTTAAGTCTTTTTACATAGTAAGAGATTTGAAAAAAAAATGAGTATTATTCTAATTTTTGTTTTATCTTCTAAAAATGGGTGTCAAACATAATGAAAACATAGTCAAACTTTTTTTTTTTTTTTTTTTGAACGATTTTAACAACAGCAACTGAGGCAAAATCTTTCTTTTTGTGTAATATAATTACTGTCTTGAAACATTTTTTGTTATCGAAACATATATTTTCATTGTTTCTAAATTCATTCGGCGTTGCATTTGAATCTATTATATATTATTTCTGGTTTTTAGTAAAACATGTGGATGCTCCGACAGTTCTAAAAAATGTATCATAAATGTCTCTAAGTCTCCTGATATTTTATGAAACTTTTAATTCTTTATTAAAATGTGTAATACAGTCCCATTTACATAAAACATGAAATAATGTAGTATGTATTTAAAACATGTAATACACTCATCAGATAATAGCTCTCATTTACTGTAAATTTCAATTTAAATTTCTGTTTGTTCGTATCTTTTAAATTGTCTGATGCGATAAATGTAAGCTTACATTTACATTTTGAATATCTAACAATTACAACTTTGCATCGTTTTTTTCATTAATGTAATAATTGTTGATATATTTAATCAGAACGATCAATTCAAACTTTTTGTGTGATTTCCAAACAAGTAATAGCTGCAATTATTATAGAAAAATATTTCTGTAAAATATTTCGATTGGGAATATATCACATATTGTTTCTGTTTTAATGCCATTTGCAAAAAAAAATATGTTTGGAGAACAAGCTAGAGATTTGTATGATTTTGTTTTATAATATCTTTTTTTCCATTATTACTTCATTGTAGAGTACGTGGAAAAACTAAAACCTAAACAAAAATTCACTTTCTAACAAGATGAATTAGAAGATCCTCTACTCTCCTATTGAAGCTCCTAAGATTTCCTTTTGAATCTATAAGACAAAATATAAAGTTAAGACACAGGCAAGAGTCATCAATTTTGAGTATTAACATATTTTCAATGTCTTTTATGAAAATAAAATTTAGGTAAATTACATATATATGCCCTTTATATGAAGTACGTACTCATTGAAAAATAAAGTTTATATATTAAAAATCTAATGTAATAGATTATCATTACAAAGATGTTTAATATGTTTCAATGTTCTCAAATAAAACAATATTATCAAATGTTTAGAACAATTAAATTTCCAGTATAATGAAGAGATATCCAGTCTGTTAGTGTAAAAAGAATATCAGGTTGTGTAAAAAGTTTTCAGTCAAGAGAAGATACCTCCGAGCCAAAAGATGTCATCTGTGTGGTTGTTAGCCTCCACAAACCAGTTTGTGCATTCGAAAGTTGTACATTGGAGCAGTTTGTTAAAACTTTATTATCTTGTGCTTCAAAAAACTATTTAGAATCTAACTATCACGTCAGCAGATCAGAACGATTATGAACGAGGGCAGTTTGATATCTCCGTGACTTTAAAAAATATGGTGGTGTGATCGCACTCTTATTATTATGTTTTCAATTTATTATTATCTGCAAAAACATTCGTGCAATTTTCAATCGATATTTTAAATACATTGTGTTCTATTGGATTCAAAAGCAAACGATTGGCGTGTTTGTTTTGATTATGGAGAAAAAAGAATTTCGTGTTTTGATAAAACACTATTTGATCGGAAAAACAATTACCGAAACTGAAGAAAAGTTAAAAAAATATTATGGGGACTCTGCTCCATCACATGGTATAGTTCAGAAGTGGTTTACGGAAATTCGTTGTGGTCATACGAGCACAACAGATGCAGAACGTTCTGGACGTCCAATTGAGATCACGACTGAAGAAATGGTCAACAAAATCTATGATATCGTGTTAAAATACCGCCGTGTGAAAGTAAGTGAGATAGCTAAGAAGGTAATCATTTCAAATGAACGTTTATTTGATATCATGTAGGAACATTTGGGAATGAAAGCAAGATGGGTGCCGAGATTGCTGACAGCGGAACAAAAGCGGACTCGTGAAACCATTTCAAAACAATGTTTGGACAAGTTCGGGCGCAATTCAAGCTAAGTTTTGCGGTATTATGTTACAGTTGATGAAACATGGATACATTACTACACACCAGAAATGAAAGAACTGTCTAAACAGTGGACTTCTTCTAATGAACATTCAACGAAAACAGTTCCATCGGCCGGAAAGATTATGGCCTCGGTTTTCTGGGACTCAAAGGGTGTAATACTCATTGACTATCTGGAAAAAGGGAAAACGATCAACGGAAAGTATTATGCTGATTTATTAAACCGTTTTAATGCAAAATTGAAAGAAAAGCGGCCCTATTTGTCCAAGAAAAAAGTGCTTTTTCATCACGACAATGCACCAGCGCACTCGTCTGCAATCGCAGCCTCTAAATTGGTTGAATTACGATACGAATTGCTTCCTCATCCATCCTACTCTCCTGACTTGGTTCCCAGTGACTTTTGTATTTTACTAAATTTCAAAAAATGTCTTGGTGGAAAGACATTTTGTTCAAATTCTGAGATCTTTAATGCCACAATTGCCTATTTTGAGGAGTTTGAGAAATCTTATTTTGTGGAAGGATTAAAAAAGTTAGAACGTCGTTGGAAAAAGTATATCATTAAGAAAGGAGATTATGCCGAAATTTTTTTTATATGTATATTGTTTTTTTTTATTTCAAAGTAACGAACTTATCAAACTGCTCTCGTACTGTGAGTTCCGTAACAAACTCAGTGCGACTGAATTCCACAAAAAATGTATGAAAATTTAGGCATCGATTCTGTTTCTTATGATACAGTCAAAGTTTAGTTTCGGTAGTTTAAAGTTGGAAATTTCGACATTGAAAATGAATCGGGCCGCCCTATTGATCAAATCATTGACAAGGCAGGAATGTTTCAAAACGAACTATTACGTTAGAGCTTGACGTTTGACAAAAAGTAATAGTTAACGCTCTGAAACACATAAGTATAACGTTTAAATTCAACCACTGGGTACCTAACGAATTACTTGCTGAAGACAATCGCCAGAGAAAAGAGTCTTGTTTGGTTCTGCTCAGAGATTAAAAGAAAGAGAACATTCTGAAACTGTGATGGGGAATTAAAATTGTGAACTCTGATGAAAAATGGGTTGCTACAAAAATACAAGCTGTAAAGGAAGGTTGTCGGCACCTGAGGAATCCACAGGCTCGGTCACAAGACGTGCCTTAACTAACAAGAATGTGATTATTTGTATCTGGTGTGATTGTCGCGGAATTTTGTACAAAGAATACCTGAAAAACGGACAGACTATCAGTGCAATGTGCAGCAACATACTAATCAAAGTTCATGATGCCATTAGTGAGAAAGGAAGAGACGAGCTCAGAAAGAAGATGGTTCTTATTCCTCAAAATAGCGCACGGCCACATGTTATTATGTTGACCGGCTGGACGCTATACAAACTGAAGTGGAATTTGATGCAACATCTGCCATACAGCCCTTTGTACTTCTATCTATTTTCGCATCTGCAGCTGCATCTTGAAGGCGCAAACTTCAATTCAAATGAGACGATCATAAATGAGGTTGAACTCTTTCTTGCCTCACGCACGCCAAAATTCTTCGCAGAAAGGATTGAAAAATTGCCAAAATGTTGGCCGACGATTGTACATTTGAACGAAGATTACTGTCGTCATTAACTTTGCTGTTTTCGTATGTATTTATCATTTAACAATAAAATTTTGTGTGGCTAAAACTTTTTACTAAACGCATTAAATGTATTCTGATGGTTATTCGAAAACGTATTTTCCGTGGATGTATTAAAAGAACAGGACACGGATGTTAGCAGAATTACATATTTATTAACTTTGATACATATTATACTATTTTTACAAATAATCAACAAACACATTTAATGTTATGCATAACGAAATACATTTTTGTGCGCCTGCTTCAAAGAAGATGACCACGAAACTGGAAGAGAAAAGGTTTTATCTCCCTTTGGACGAGTCAGTTCGGTGCTGGAAGTCTGATTTGATTTGATTTTATTTTTCAAAAGCTGTTGAATCTTGAGAGGAATACTCCGTCTTCTACTCCCTCTCCCAAATAATGGCTTCCGAGTCAGAATAGCCCCACAAAACTTTTTTCTGCAGCCCATGGCATTAAAGATGTGCCAACAGCTGCACTGTGCTCTCTTGTGTTATCGAATTCTTCCACACGTTCTTCAATTAATTGCAACGGATGCTGTTCATCATCGTACGACGTTTCATTTTTAGCATATAACGACGATGATTTGGAAGAAAAAAAATATTTATTAATTATTTTGAATAGTAAACACCGAAATATGAATGGAAGCTCTTGATTCTTGAAAGTATACTAAACTTTGAATAATCATTTTTATGTATCATTTAGAATAAAAGTAATTTTATTTTTGATTACTTTATTATATTTTAATATAAATTTATGAAACACATAAAATTAATATCTAACTTAAAAGAGAATATAATTGTTTTTTCTTCAGAAATAAAAAAATTATTCTAGCAATAATTAAATAGTTTGAAATACAGTATAAATATAAATTAGTAGCATTAAATGTGAATATAAATAAGTAATGTAGCGAGAAATATGTTGTTTTGTTAATCTTTCAATTAGAATTATAATTTCGTTCATTAAATCAAAGCATATTTCTGTAAATATCAAAAATATTTCAGAAATTTAAGTAACATGTTCTTGGTACTTATTTTTTTTTTACTCTAAATAATGTCCAATTTAATAACGTCGTATTATTAAACTAAAATTCTAATTAATACTCTTGCTTTCAATTCAAATATTTAAAGACAAGTTAACTTTTACGAAGTAAGAGATAATTACGTTTTTTGTTTATGAAGTACATTCATGAAGTACAATTAATGTATACATTTGTAGTGTTGTTTCTAATTGAAAATGATTTAATGTAATAAATAGGTGATTGTATTTCCTTTTAATCACTTTTTTCACCAATCAAAATGTATATATATCATTTGAATTTAAAACTAAGCGTTCATTAATTTCAAGAATACATAAAAACCATTTAAATAATAAAATCTAAAATGTATTTCTTTATACGTATTTTTAGGAAATATATACAGATGTTCCTGTCCAAAAATCATCGTATGTTGTAAGCTTTTAACATTGGAATATGCGGGCTTTTATTTTGTTTTAATTTATTTTATTTTTGTTTTATTACGACCATTGTTAATTTTTCTCAAATGTGCACTGTGGCAAAGAATACTAGTTCTACAAAATATATTGATTACAGAAACTCGGTAACTTTCGAACTCTTTTTTTTGTGTATTTTGTAACATTGTTTAGTATTATTTCCAATTACATGATATAATTAAATTCATTTATCAAGTAAAATGATTTAACAAAGAACGTATGCATTCCTTATGATAAAATTCGAAAAAAGGGATTTTTAAATATAAATTTTAAAAACATACCATTTCTAATGTTTTAAAGTTTTTGCAATATTTGTAACATTTTTCAACATAGTTGAAAAGTTTTTATGAATTCGGTTTGTCTCTCTGTCTGCCGTCTGTCTGCCCATGCTCTGACTCGCGTAAATATACTCGGATTCTCATGCACTTGATATATGTTACTAAGATTTCCTATGGCATGTTCGGTATTGAAAATGAACAGTATAACACATATAATTCCTTTACAAGGACACTCAAAATAAATTCTTTACATTACGGTCTACGAAGAAAAATTATTGGCAGTTTATTTTAATGATGTTATAGTATTTCAAACACTTTGAAAATGATATAAATCACTGAGGTTCATCACTAGAGAATATGGTGTACATAGCACTTATAGTTCTTTTACAGGGGCACTCAAAAGAATTCCGTTACATTGCGGTCTATGAGGAAAAATAGTTGCTGTATATTTTACTAATGTTTCATTGTTTCAGACATATTGAAATTTATATATAAATAAATCACTGACGCGCATTACAAGAGACTTATTGTGTAATATTTTGTGTATAGCATTCATCATTCATTTACAGGGACACACAAAAGTTTTCAGTTATAGAACTATGTTATTAATAACTATTGGAAGTGCGTTTTCAGTTGCGGTACGCGGTTTTAAGTATAACTACTTTTTTACCTATTACTTGGTGCGTATAAATTCTATAGGTCATATACAAGGCAGTACAAATTATCGCAAGTATATTTGCACATTTTGACAGAAATTACTGAACGAAAATTTTCAACTGCGCTGTATGCGTTTCTTAATATAAATCATATACAGGGCTGCATAAAAAAAGTTCCGAATATTGTTGGTAATTCCAGAAAATGGATTTATAAATGTGTTATGCGTTTCACAAACCGGGATTCACTAACTTTCGAAAGTGTAAGCTGAGTTCCCGGGGTGGTCATCTTTAGCCCCAATCCCTGTTTACTTGGACATCACACATTAGACCTTATTAAACAGTAAATATTTCTACAAGTATTTTGGAAGTGTTGGAAAGTATTACATAACCTATGTTTAACGCATGGTTTTTCGTTCTTGTTTCAATCTTTTCTCAAAAATGCTCCTGAAAACTCTAAGGATCAGGATTCCAAAATTTTAATTAATAAAATACAAATAAATGAAATACAGCGACACATCTGAAACGTAGATATGATTATTTACTTAACATTTAAAAAACTATTTACATTACTGTATATCTTATACTTAATTTTACTAAATTCACCATTAGGAGTGCACATAAGTAAATCGAGTCGAACAGTATATATTCAAGATTTAGAATGATGATGTTAATCATGGATTGAAAAATACATTCTAGTTAAAAGGAATTTAAAGATTGCAACTCTGAATAATTTTTAAAAATATGAATGCAGTAATTCGATTTTTGCATATTTTTAATTATCAGATATTTGCGTAATTTCATCAGTTTATATACATTACGGAAGTCTAAATTCATTTTAAACAAAAAGTTAGAAATTTGGTATGTTTGTCATTTTATGCAAAATGATGTGTATCAAGATCTATTTAGAATATCGTAAATCATAAAAACAATGCAAGCGACGTTTAGTTCGAAGAACAAGATTTTTAGATACGTACGCAATATCATGCAGAAATAATGTGATTCATTCATTGACTTTTGTAAAAGTACTAATTTGTCTTTGTTTCATCACATACTCTGAAATAGCACGCTACAATCAACAAAACAGAAATAATCTTAAAACCCAATATGTGATCGCAAACTTCAGAAGAAACTCTTAATTGGTTATAATTGATTACTGTTCAAATCTTCTACTGTGCTGCAACTATCTATTTGCACAGGTAGTTGTAATACATGACATCATTTCAGGTTTATGAACTCTCCAATTTTCAAAATAAATATTTCTCAAGAAATTTGGTAACTAAGATCGCTAAGATAGTTAGAAATTCACACAAACAATGGTTTTCTTTAACACTTGTTCAACCGCTTTTCCACAATTTCCTGCACTAAACTTTTTTTAAATATAATTTTGATGGGTTAAAATGTACGAGGTTGTATAATGTACGTAAATAAATGTACGAGGTTGTCGTACTCTTTCTAAGGATGAGTACAGTTTGCGAATTTATACATAATACAAGTACATAATATAATTTTACCGAACAAATATTGTATTAGGAGAAATTATGTTCACATAGGGTTTTCAAATACTTAATGCATTCATTAGAGCGATGGGCAAGACGAAACATTGGTAGATAGCAATTCATATCTGTGTAAGTCTTCAAGAGAGTGACAGAAGATTTAGCATTGTGTACAATTTAGTTATATTTTTGTACGTAAATTTATATTTAACAACATGAAGGTTGAATTCAAGATTTTTAACCCTTGAACTACACAACAGTGCGGATTCGCATCGATCAAAATTTGACATCGTTGGCGTGTCAAGAAACATGCTTAAATTAATTTTCATATTTAATTAACAGGATGAAAGTTTTGATTGAAAAAATATCACAGTTTGATTCCTAATTAACGTGACATAACTTCCTCACTTGCCTATATCATAGACCAATGTCATATCGACAATTCCAATATCAATAATGTAAGTGTCATTCGGCATAGAATAAAAGAGTCGTCACTCTCATGCTCAATTTACAATGGCTATGTAATGAGAAATGATAGAAAAGTGTCATTATAAATATAGGCACATATTGGTGGTGGTATGAAGACTAAGAAGTGTAAATTCTTTAATTACCATTTTAGAAGCACCATTGTATCCATACAATTTAATTCACCAGCCTTCAACATCATCCAAAATTCACCAAATGTATCCATGCTAGAAAATCAAATTGAAATCATTCGATTGTCTGATGAGACAGCGTGAAAAGCTAATTTTCAAGTGGCTATATGCACCATGTATAAACTAAACCAATCTTTCCGTCCAAATTTAATCTGCTTTGGATCACAGATTTAAGGCACGTCAAGCTGGTATTTCTTTTAATTGGTTTTGAATTCTAATTAATTCTTCACTCTGACCCCAGTTTACGTCCAATGCTGTACAGTGAAAATGTCTCGAAAAGGGATTTCACTACAGATATGAGAAGTGGAAAACATTTCATCATTACCCTAGAAGCACCATCATATGTATATCTACCTGACCAATAATCGACTCCATCTAACAATCACTACAATATAAAGTTACATACTGAACAATCAAATCTAAATCATCACGTTTTCCTGATGAGAGTGTGCAAAAAGTTAATTTTTTTAGTCTAGATTCCACATGCATAAACTAAACCATCCTTCCCTTCGAAATTTAATCAAATTTTGATTATCGCTTCAAGGCGCACAAACGATCAGTTAATTCTAATCAATTTGGAATAGTAATCATTCATCTTTTAGAGTGCGTTTATGATAATTTAACATACAAATTTTAATGTTAGCGGTAAATTGTAATTTCACCAGCCTATCAATTTTTGCTACTAATAAGTAAAGTACCCCTACTTGGCGGCGAAATTATATTTTGATGTAGGTCCTTTGTTTCGTCTTAATCAGCTTAGTAATTTGTTACTTCAAATGCCGGCTATTGCGCTGTCGTACATTGTTGATAATGAAATTCTGGCATATTATTCTTGCCGAAGAAGTCATTAAAGCAAAAATAAAGAGCAATATCACCAAGCATCAATCACTGGCACACTATCAGTTTGCGCATCAGTTAAGTTTATTCCTATGTTGACGTACAGATTTTCCATAGGATGTTGCACTGATATTAGCAGATTCAAGAAAGAAATGGAAGCTGTTTTAAGTGCATTATAGAGTCAGATGAAGTAGAAGTCTTTGTTCGTTGCGATTACTGCAAGAATTACTTTTGCTTTAATCACTTCTTCGAAAAGCACGAAATTCCAGATATTGATTATCATTAATGTATATATTGAATCTGTCCCTGTCTATAAAATTATATCTTCAATATTATTTATATTGATCTTAAGGTATCAATATTCATTTCAAAATTAAAATATCATAAAACTAGAACACAAGAATAGGTTAGGCTTACCTAAATGGTCTTCTTTCGGGAGATAAGATATCTTAAATTACTCTAACTTTTCGAGAATAAATATTCATGTTGTTCAAAAAATAATTGAATCTACACAATGTAGACACACAAACAACTATGTTGACGATCACGAACACAATATACATAACATTTTTCGTGCACATCATAAATATTACATCTTATATTCCGTATTACATTTTCTAGTTCATTTCATATACATTCTAAGACAGATTCATTTTTTATCAACAGAAAAACATCGTCTGCGCGAGGCGCAAAATAGAAACGATTAAATTAAAACCATGGAAGTAGCGATAAACGCAACACACTCCCACCTTTGAGTTTCGAATTCAATGAAACTCAAACTTTACTTTGGGTTTATATAAACGACCATATCGGGATCGTTTTTCCGGTACAGTCACCACAGGAGAGTCACTAGCACCTTTATGGAAAATAGGTTCAGTAGATTCAGTATCTAAAAAGCAGTCTTTAACAGAATGTTGGATCATCGGCTTACTCGTAGCAGGGTCTAAATAACAGTTTTTACCAGTCAATTTTATCGTCGGTTTGGTAGGAGCAGGATCTAAGGGACATTCTTTATCATTCGACTGAACTGTAGAATGGAGTTCAGTACCTCTTTCATGGGTTACTTCTAGAGGAATCAATCTGAGAACAGGACGTAGAAATTCGCCTCCTTTCATCTTTACCTTTACCAATCGTACATTTCCATCTTTTGAAGGATAAAGTTCAATAACTTTGGCAAGTGGCCATTCAAGTTTTTTAACATTCTCACTATAGTCCAGTCAAATTAGGCAGATTTTGGGTCATTTTGGGACATAATTACGTAAGTTTTCAAACTTGGTGATATTGTTTGGGAGGATCTACTAATGAACATACTAAAAGTCCTGATGGGTAGGGGGTGAGCGCGAGGGGGTGGAGATAAAAGAAGGTACCATTTTCCGGTTTTTTGTTAATATCTCGTAAGCTATAACTCCTACGTAAAAATTGTCAATACAAAAAATAAATACAATTAAATTCTCTACAAAATAGGTTATATACATTTTTCTCTAGAGTCCATAGGTAACGAGATAATCTCATTCAAAAATGAAGAAATTTGCCAAAAGTCACACCAGCGCCAGAGAGCGGGTCCACGGCACTTACATTACATCTACTTAACCTAAACGTAAACGAACATTAATAAATAATAAATGATGTGGTCAGAAGAATGAAAGCCTGAACAATAACTTTATCAAATGACATTTTTTTGTTAACATAAAACATACAAAAATGAAAAATGCGTAAAATACAATGATATAGGATTAAACAATATATTCAATATAACAATATATTCAATATAACAATATATTCAATAAACAATATATTAGTTTAAAAATGCGTAAAATACAATGATATAGGATTAAACAATATATTCAATAAACAATATATTAGTTTAAAAATGCATAAAATACAATGATATAGGATTAAACAATATATTCAATATAACAATATATTCAATAAACAATATATTAGTTTAAAAAATAGTAATTTTTGAAATATCAAACGATCCAATTGCGTTGTACTAGGGTTTATTTAATTACTTCTGCAAAAATATTATACAACCAACCAACCGAAAGCAGCCGGAGAAAAACAAGTCGAAAACGGTTGACTCGCTCTCTGTCGCTGGTGTGACTTTTGACAAATTTCTTGATTTTGGAAAGCGATTATCTCGTTAACAATGGACTCTAGA
The DNA here is from genome assembly GCA_963931845.1 of Maratus michaelseni. Classification (NCBI taxonomy): domain Eukaryota; kingdom Metazoa; phylum Arthropoda; class Arachnida; order Araneae; family Salticidae; genus Maratus; species Maratus michaelseni. Next base: position 435,710,808 of record OZ007587.1, on the reverse strand, counting down.
GAAAAATGTATATAACCTATTTTGTAGAGAATTTAATTCTCTTTATCTTTTGTATTAGCAATTTTTCCGTAGGTCTTATATATTATGAGATATTAACAAAAGACCGAAAAATGGTACCTTCTTTTACCTCCCCCCCCCTCGCGCTCACCCCTCATCCATCAGGACTTTTAGTATGTTCATTAGTAGATCCTCCCAAACAATATCACCAAGTTTGAAAGCTTACGTAATTATGTCCAGAAAAAAACATAATTTGACTGGGCTACTAGTCACAAGAACAACGTCACCAATCTGGACAGGTCTCTGATTTTTGTCAAATTTCGAGGATTGTTTTAAATATCCCAAATATTCAGTACGGAATCTTTTTCGTAAATCTTGTTTTAGTCGCTGTCTATAAGCATGTCTCTTATTAATAGACTATGAATCCAAAATGTCAAGATCAGGAATACCTGATTCTCTAATGTCTTGTAAAAACATAGAAGGAGTAAGTGGTATTAAATCATCAATTTCGTCTGAAACATAGGTCAAAGGCCGCTGATTAACAATGTTTTCAGTATCGCAAATAACAGTTTGCATTTCTTCTAAGTCCAAAGAGCTTCGTCCTAAGACTTTTCGAAGGATCCCTTTTATTACGCCTATCAAACGTTCCCACCATCCACCCCACCACGGCGCAGATGGAGGGTTAAATTTCCAAGTGATCTTCCGAGCTGTGCTGTACTGAGAAATAACATCCCAATCAATTTGCTTAAGCAAATTTTCAGTACCCGTGAAATTTTTACCGTTGTCAGAATATACTATCGAAGGTCTACCTCTTCGTGCTATAAATCTTCTAAAAGCTTGCAAAAAGTTGTCAGTCGATAAGGATGTGGCTATCTCTAAATGTATGGCTCTGTAGACAGCACATGTGAAAATAACTATCCAAGCTTTCTGACCACCTCGAAGAAGTAAAGGACCGGCGTAGTCAGTCCCTACAACCTCGAATACTGCAGCTTCTTTTATACGATCTTCCGGAAGAGGTGCTTCTATAATCGGTTTAGGTCTTGAATTAAATCTTTTACAACGTACACAGTTTCTAATTACCTTTCTAACAGTCTTCCTGCATTTCAAAATCCAAAAGTCTTCTCTTAAATTACTCATCAATATCTGGGTACCAGCATGATTTAAACTAAGATGTCTTGTCCGAATAAGTATTTCCACAACTGGATGGATACAGGGTAACAGTATCGGAAATCGGAAATTTCTTTTATCTTCTCTCATCAGAATACGTGTCTTTACTTTAAGTAGTCCATTCGATTCTACATAACACTGAAGTGATTTTAAGCGTTTATCTTCAGTTCCTAAAAAGGATTCCTTTTGTACTATTTTTAACAAAGATATTTCAGCTCTATTTATTTCTTCTAGAGTTAAGAGTCCAGAAATCCGGTTGGCACGTTCCACTTTACAGTTAGTAAAAAATCTATAAATCCAAGCAATAGTTCTGATCAGTTTGTCGTACGACGAAATTCTGTTATAAATTTTTTCAGTTGGTTCTTCATGATTTGTAGTGCTAACAACAGTTTTTCTCTTTTCGGAATATACTATGTTGAAATCAGGAACAACGTTGGATTTTGACCATTCTTTTTCCGGTTTTCGCAACCATTCCGGGCCCTCCCACCATTTCGATTTCGCTAAAGTTTCTGCATTACAACCACGAGAAGGGAGGTCTGCTGCATTTAATGATCCAGGGATGTGATACCAATTATCAGGTTCTGTCAAAGATCGGATTTCTTTAACTCTATTGAAAACAAAAGGAGCCCAATTTTCAGTTCCCTTGATCCAATATATAGCATTTGCTGAATCAGACCAGAAAAATTGCGGGATATCTTTCAACTGAAGATCGTGTATAACACTTTGTGCCAGTCTAGCTCCTATACTAGAGGAAAGTAGTTCCAATCGAGGAATAGAAATGGTTTTCATTGGAGCAACTCTGCACCTAGCCTGTACAAGCTGACAAGATATTGTATTTTCAGTCGCACTTCTTAAAAATATACATGTAGAATATGCATTCTTGCTTGCATCGCAGAATATGTGCAAAGAAAGGTTTTCTGGCGCTTCATAATTGGAAATAATACATCGAGGGATTTCTATTTCCTTTAATTTAGAGACATCCTTCCGCCATTTTTCAAATTTCTTGGTAATAGATTCAGGCAATTCAGCATCCCACGAAACTTTCAATTTCCAACATTCTTGAAGGAGAATCTTTGGCCCCAAGGTGACAGGACATGTGAAGCCAATGGGGTCGAAAATTCTATGAACAGCACTCAGGATTGCTCTTTTCGTTACAATAGTAGAGTCTTCAAAACATTTTCGTATATCTATTTTCAGAGTATCAGATTTTACATTCCACATCAGTCCCAAAACTGGAATATTCTTTTCTTCTAATAACAGGAAGTTTTCTGCTTCTGTTTTGTTGAGATTATATTCCCACCCTCGAAGATCAAATTTAGCATTTTGGAGAATAATTGTGGATTCTTCAATAAATCTTTCAAGCTCCTCATAGTTTTCAACACTAGTGACGCAGTTATCTACGTAAAAAGACTTTAACAACTTGTCTGCTGTTTCTTTAAATCTAGAAGGCACATTCTTCAGATGATATCGGATAGTTGCACCAAGTAAATAAGGCGAACATGTAAGACCAAAAACAACCCTTTTATACTGGAAAATCTTTAAGTTTTCGGGGTCACCTTCATCACACCATAAAAACTTCAGAAATGGTCTATCTCGCTCATTTAAACCATTTTGTAGAAAGGCTCTTCGAATATCTGCAATCACGCCTATTTTCTTCAATCGAAATTTATTTAATATAGTCGGAATGAGCTCTACGATATTAGGACCTTTCTCTAAACAATCATTGATCGAAGGTGAATCTTTTTGTCTAGCTGAGCCATCCAAGACTAGTCTAACTCTGGTGGTAGAATTTTCTTTGATCACAGCTCTGTGTGGCAAGTAGTGTTCACTTTCGTCATTACAGGAGTTTTTAACTTCTTCAATAACGCCTTCTTGTATCAATTCTTTTAATACATCTTCATACTCTTGTAATGTTTCAGTTTTCTTTAGTGATTCAACACAATTTCTTAATCGTCGTTCAGCGATTTTTCGACCAGTTGGTAAGGGAGGATGGTTTGCAATCCATGGGAGACTCACTTCATACCTTCCTTCTGCATCTATTTTTATATTTTTATTAAAATGCTTTTCAGTTGCTTTTTCTATTTCTTGTCTGTTTCCGCTTTCGACAGGATCGAGAATTCCAAGTGTGTCTAGCCGCCATAAATCTGAAATTTTTGCATCATTTACATGAAGTGACATCACGCTGTTTGTGCTATCGGATATGTTACATAGGTCAGTTTTTCCCATCAAAGTCCAACCAAAACGTGTTTCCATCAATACTAAGCCAGAAATCAATTGTTTGATTTTTCCGGTGTACAATTTACCTGCTACATCAGCTCCTATAAGCCCATGAATTTCGTTAGGTGAAAACTCATATAGCAATTCAACCTGGTTATTCAAATCAGAGAGAAAGATTTTTTGTTTCTTAATTTCACTCATAAATGAGCCAAGAGGAATTTTAGGAATGTTCGAACAAATTTTTTCTTGATCTAATACTTCGACACAACAGCGATAATTATCAAAGAAGTCACTCAGACTGATCAAATATTTCTTATGTGATAATACAGTCTCCGTGCCACCGAATAAACTATGTGTCAAGTTATCTTCCCCTATGCATTCATATCCCATCTCGGCCAATGCAAAAGATGATAAATAAGATTTACTGCTACCTGAATCAATTAATATTCTTATGTATTTCATCTTATTATTACATCTAAGACGGACAATAAGCGTTTGTAAAAGTACTCGACGAGTACCTGTTTTATTGGATAAAGCAGTGTCTTTTTTACTTTCGATATCTGACTTTTCCATAATCGGGTTTTCAGTATCATTTTTTGCTGGACACATTATTTTGAAATGTAATTTACCGCAATCACAGGGTGGTATTTTCGTTCTACAAAAACGTGATATGTGTTTTCTTATCTCTAAACATTTAAAACAAGCCCCTTTTTTCATTAATATTTGTTTTTTCTCTTCATGAGATAAACTATTAGCATGTCTACATTCGTTACTTAAATGTGACTTGTTACAAAAAATACACGTTTCCCTTTTCATTTTTGATGAATTATGTAATTCCGTAGCCGTTGAAATATCTCTTTCTCGCCTATTTGACACTGTATAAATATTTTTGTTCACATTTTCTAAATTAAACCCACTTCAAGCCAAACGGACTTTTTCTTCGCTTTCGATTTCGTGCTGCAAAAATTTCATCAAAGAATCTAACTTATTATTACTTTCGTCTTTTGAATTTAAAGTAATAGAATTTAAGTTTCTTTCCCAAATTCTCAATATTTCAACTGGTAAGCACGATTCAATCAATGGATAAAGAATTGCAGAATAATGTTCGCTTGAAACACCTAACATTTTTAATGATCTTAAATAGGTTTCAATTTTGTCGTATAATTTAAAAAGAGGAATTCTTGGACCTTTTCCTGTAGCATTATTCATCATTAAAGCGAGCACTTCTCTTATATATACTTCGATTAACATATCAGTACGACCAAATCGAGCCTTTAAACATTCAATAACATTTTCATAACTATCACCTTTAGCGGGGTACGACTCGATTATTTCTCTTGCCCTAGAACCCTTTAACGTTGCTTGTAACAAGTACTGATATTTATCTTCTTTCGCGATTTCAGAATCGTTATGTATTTTTTCAAACTGAGCCCAAAAGTCTAACCACTCCTTAATATCTCCCCCAAATAATTTAAATTCTATCTTAGGAAGTTTAAACTTCCGTTTCGTGATATTTTCAGTTTCGAAAACCTTTAAAATCTTTTGAACTTTCGTTTTTAACTTAATAAATTTCTCTTCATACACGCTAAAACCTTCGTATTCTTTATCATAATTTTCTTGAGAACATGTTTCATCGTTTAAAAGAAGATCTAACATTTCTTTTTCTTTTGGTTGTAGATCTGTCCATTTTTCACCTAATTGAGCATATAAAATCTCAATTTCTTCAATATCTTTATTTTCATCAGTTAATTTGTTCTCAAGTAAATTAGCAATTCGCGTAAACGCGCTTCTTAATGGAGTACGCAATTTTTTAATCTGTTCCATTATCGTATTTTATTTTCTTAAATAATATAATATCCCGGTAGAGAGATGACAAAATAATATTGAATCTGTCCCTGTCTGTAAAATTATATCTTCAATATTATTTATATTGATCTTAAGGTATCAATATTCATTTCAAAATTAAAATATCATAAAACTAGAACACAAGAATAGGTTAGGCTTACCTAAACGGTCTTCTTTCGGGAGATAAGATATCTTAAATTACTCTAACTTTTCGAGAATAAATGTTCATGTTGTTCAAAAAATAATTGAATCTACACAATGTAGACACACAAACAAATATATTGACGATCACGAACACAATATACATAACATTTTTCGTGCACATCATAAATATTACATCTTATATTCCGTATTACATTTTCTAGTTCATTTCATATACATTCTAAGACAGATCCATTTTTTATCAACAGAAAAACATCGTCTGCGCGAGGCGCAAAATAGAAACGATTAAATTAAAACCATGGAAGTAGCGATAAACGCAACAGTATATGTAAACCAGTAAAAATACTTAAGTTAAATTTACATTATGTTCATTTGTTTGACGACAACTATTATTGAATAAATAAATATATATTTGAACTTTTATCGGGCTTGCTGTCTTAATTAATACACAATAGCCGGGATACGAAGCATCAAATTTATATACTCAAAAAGAAGAAAGAAATAAACTATAAAAATCTAAATTCGCCGCCAAAGATTGTTAACTCTTTGCTTGTAAGGTATTTATAATAAAATTTGAGCTTAAAGTTACACAAACATCTACAATCTCAATACTAAGTAGTGAAAACTCCAATCAGAAAATTTCTTTGTACGATACCATGAGATTAGTCTTCTATAGTGAAGATGCGCACATCATGTATTGCAGAAAAAAATTTAGATTGTGATATAATTGTAGCGTTAAAACAATATATTAATCATTAGAAGTTTTATTTTTAAAATATATTATACAGTTTCTATTTATCTTTTTTTTAAATGCCAACTTTCTGTCAGTGAACATCCGTATAATGTAATTTTATTGTGGAATGCTCGTATTTTAACATGCTTTTATTTCATCTTTAAATTCAAATGTTTAAAGTGGCGTGATAATAAATGTCTGATTCGAGAATGTGCATTTAATTAGATTGCAGTCAATTTTAGGAATTCGTTGATCAACTATTTAAATACGTTTGGATTCTAAAATGGGTTTTGTTAAGGAGTTATTGATTTTATAATTCGTTTCTGTCAGGTGAGCGCAATTTGCAAAATTATTTGGCAAAATATTGTACTTTGTGCATTTGTATGTAAAAAATAAATGTGTGTATTTTTATACAAATCAATCTCACAGATTTTACATTTACTATAAAAAATTACAATAAATATCAAAGTATACGAAATGTTGTTTTTACGTGTCTGAATTAACAAAGAAATACATATAAATATAGAACCAAAGTTTTATAAAGTAAATAATAAATGTGGTTAACGTTTCATTTCAGATAAAATAGTCTTAATTTTATTTTCAGTTTTTATTTCAAGTGGCATCTATTTAAATTTTGAAACTTGAAATTAAAGTTCTTAAAAATATCAAATTTGCATATAAATTTGTATGTAATAGAAATATATTTGCTATTTTAAAAATAATTATGAGTCTTAGTAATTTAATTTCAAAATCTTGATGTATATTTGATCCTTTTTGAAAGGAGTTTTAAAAAGTAAAATACATTCTGAACAATATTGTATTGATATATTTGAATTAAATTTGACATTGGAGTACCGTTAAAAGGCATGCGTAATGCATGGAATTCGTTTTTCATAAAAAAAAAAAATAACCTCAATGTTATAACAAAAGAAAATTCCTGATACCATTAAATGTTGTGAAAAAATTACATTGAAATATTAAAGGACCAATATATATATATATATATATATATATATATAAATGTTTCCTTGTTACTTAAGAAATAGTCTGCTCAAATAACAAGAATCTTAGTATTTTAAATAAAGTTGTTAACATGAAAAAATATATTCAGTTCAGCAAATGATGAAATGATGATTGGCGAGAATAAAGAAAATTAAAAAAACGTGTTTGTAAAAATTGCAACAGCATGAAAGACTCATCAGAATTAAATGAAATTCATGCCACTAATGACCTGTATCGGGACAAAAAAAATATTAAATTTACAAAGAAAAAAAACAATATTACATGTCTAAAATCAGCATTTTGTGGAGCCACCACACGTTGCAATAAATATTTCTATACGATGTGGTATCCAATCTTTGACTCTGGACAGCATATTTTGACTCTGGACCTGATGACATACGAGATTCCTTCTATCAGATCCAAAAGTTCATCTATATCAGTTACAGGAATGATGTCACGAGCGTGACGACGACCAACAAAATCCCAGACATATTCAAAAGACGACATATCCGGTGAGTAGGCAGGCCAAAGAAAAGCCTGTATCTGTTATACTGAAAAGAAGGTTTGACTATTCTTATCTCTATGTCTTATCAAGCATGTCTTATCAAGTCCTTTTGAAATACAGTGATGAAGCAGGGCACGTCTTCAGGCTCCAGACCGTCTCTGATGTACTGGTTATTGTTGAGTTTGCACACACTTCTTAGCTACTCGTAAATATCCATGATACCCAATAGCGCCTCAAGCCATCACATTTTGTGTTCGTCCAGCATCGCGATGGATGACACAATCTCGAATGTGACTTTCACCAGTTTGATAGCCTAAAAGGGACAGTTTGGACGAGGAAACCGAGTCCGTAAAGCATAATGTCCCTCCCGGATTCCTTTATTAAGGTACATTTAAAAAAATACAATGCTCAAACACCTGCCCCGCCTGTGGAGAAGATGCCAAACGCGTATGCAGCTATCTTTTTATATGAAATTGAATCGGGACTCTTCAGAAAAGATGCGTTGGGGACAATCAGCACGCCATATTCATTTCGACAAGTTCAATGTAGCTGCAGTCTCCGATGTGTTTTCCTGAGGGGAATCATGTGCTAAGAAACCCTTGAAGTACATGGTGCAGCAGACCCTTACAAATTGTTGGAAGAGATAATTATACACCTGTAGCAGTGCTACAACGCTCTGTCAACTGTCCAGATCAAGCTATACGGTCCGTCACTGTCATGCGATTGAGGTGTCTATTATCCTGTGGTGACCTATCACTTCATCATCCTCTGCTACATTTCCGACTCGTCCGTTACTCTTCTGTCTACTACTTTCACACTCGTAGCAGCAACATTGCTTTCCATACAATCTGCTGTTGAACAATAAGAAAAAACCTCTTCACGTAGCCCATCATTCCTCCCTGTCAAATTTACTGGCTTTGTTATATGGCGCCATATTTCGTCGTCGAGGTATAGTGACTTCTCATGAAATGCTTACTACTAACACACAACCATATACTATTTTCAACGTCCTTCTACAGCACTTTATTTTTACGGCTAAGTCAACGGTTCAGAGGGCGTTGCTGAACCCATGATTGCGCAGAGACTTTGAAATTCCAATCATTTGAATACAACACCCTAATTTCCACTGGTAACATTCTTTGATGGGGTTGCAATTTTTACAATCATAAGTTTAAATTGCTGCAGTGTAGAATGTTGTTTTCACTTTTTTCTTGAAATATCTTTCATCATTTTCATCCTAGAAAGCAAAAGTTCTTTAAACAAATGTATTATTTTAATTTGAAAGGAACATCAAAGTCACGTATATAATCCTTCTATGTTCAAACATTCACGCTTGAATATAAAACAAAATGACATCGAATTTGATCCGAGGATGAAATTTGTGTATATTTTCTAGTTTGTATGTCATATGTGTTTTTGCTGTTGTTAAAATAATTCAGCTATTTGAAGCTAAGTATACTGAAAATTACTTTAACTACCAAATTAAAATCAGGTTTCTAAACTATTTTATTGTTTGAGAGAAACTATTCTTTCATAAATTATCAAAGCTATAGTGATTTAACAGATGAAATTTATAATATTCCAATTTATTCAATAAGAAAAACTTCTATCAATTTCATTTTCATAAGGATAATCTATGTAACATGAGCTCTTTCTACAAATAACTGTATTTATTTTTTATGCATATTTAACTTGGAGAAGGTATGTAATTTAAAGAACATTTAAACGATCAAAAGGATCAAACATGTAATGATAAATTTTACTAAGTAATTTGATATTTACTTCATTTTTTAAAATAAAAAAAGCTACCTGATATACATTAATTTAGGAAGTATTAAAATTATTCATTCCTTTAGACGTATAAAAGCATTTTGACTAATTAAACAATGAATATTCTATACTTATTTTAAATTCGAGATGAAGTTTTCAAGTACCTAATATAAGTTATTAATTTTAGCATAATATAACATAAACATCAGGACTATTGACTTTAGATTTTTTTTTCAGAAAAGATTTTAAAAAATGATGCTTCAGAGGTAGAAACTAGATATATATTTTGGAATGAATTACGTAATATCATCTAAAATACATCGAATAGAAAAGAAATTTTCTTTTTTGAAAACTTTAATGCAAGAGTAGGAATAACACAGATATTATTTCCATATTTCGTGAATATGTTGGCAATGACATTGATAAACGTATAATTGAAATATACTTATTTATGCTTGGGGATGTTGAAAAGTTTATGAAGGTGTATCAACAAGTTTCCTTTAGCAAATATTTAATGTACCAAATATAATTGAATAGATAATAAATATCAGTTGGAAATATGTAGTTGGAAATAAGCTTTCTGAACATTTTATCAATATTTTTTAAAAGGCTTCTGTCTCTCACAAGTTCTTTAAGTTGTATATTGTTATACCTGATATACCAGATAATGGACATGGAAATGTCATTGAATTATTAGTCATCATTGCAATAGATGTAAAAATATTAACGAAAAAATACATCGAAAACTCAATATCTAACAAAAATTTTGGATGTGGGTAGACTTTTAGCTGTATCATTTTGTTATATTATACACACATAGTTAATACATTGAAATACCTTGTATTTATTATTTATGAAGATGAATCATGCCAAAGAAATGTTGAGAAGAGAGTCTGATAAAACAAAGAAATAATTGTATGCTGAATTCTATTCTGTTGAGTAGTAATTTTCTTACCAAAAATGGACAACTAATCTAGAGTGCAATTGTGAAAGTATTATGCTTTTTTTTCTCATGTATGGACCTTATGTCCGATTAAAAAAAGTCTTCTTTCTACTTAAACTGACTTCAGTTGATGAGCAGAAACAACATTAACGATGGATAAAATTAGGAATTTAAGAATACGTCAGATCATGTAGGTCAAACAGGATGTCTTTCCGATGTTCATAGTTGAATGGACGTGGAAATGTTATTGAATTATTAGTCATCATTGCAACATGTGTAAAAATATTAGAGAAAAAAAATATATGCAAAACTCAGTACCTAACAAAAAGTTTGGATGTGTGTAGACTTTTAGGTGTATACATATTGTTATTTTATACACACGTAGTTATCAAATTGCAATACATTTTATTTAAATTTTATGAAGATGAATAATCCCAAAGAAATGCTGAGAAGAAAATCGGATAAAACAAAGAAACAATTACATGCTGAGTTCTATTCTGTTGAGTAGTAATATTCTTCACAAAAATAAACAACTAATTTAGAGTGCAATCGTAAAAGTATTATGCTGTACTTTTTTCAAGTATGGATCTTGTCTCCGATTAAAAAAAATATTCTTTCTATTGAAATTGAATTCTGTTGATGCGTAGAAAGAGCGTAAACGATGGATAAAATAAGGAATTTAAGAATACGTAAGATCATGTAGGTCGAAGAGGATGTCTTTCCGATGATCGAATTTATTTGACTTAACTGATATGGGCATTTTCGAAGGATGCGTGATGATCACTAAGAAAAATCATTTTAGGATAGAGTCCGACAGTTAGACGAACGATAACCAGACTACGATGACCTGGAAGAGTACTGTGGAAAGTACATTGAAATGTTATAAACTCGGTTATTAAATTAATGTGGACAGAAAATAATGAAAAAAGTTGAAAATATTTTTATTTTCTTCTACCTATAATAGAAGAAAGTACTCTAATCGGAAAATTTTCTGACTTCCAATTAACCACGGATTTACACGTTTTAAGGGTCAGAGATCCCGAAAAATATACTTATACTAAATGTTCTTCTGTGTGTCTGTATGTCTGTCTGTCCTTATTGTATCATAGAAAAGTATATGAAGTTATGCATAAAATTAAACCAAGATTATTTTGTAGGTTTGCGACTATGGCCAGTAGGTCTTTCTTAAATTTGGATATATACCGTCGGAAGGGTGCGCTGTAATAGCGATTTTTGTGCAATTTGTTTGTATTGTACCATCGAAAAGTGTATGAAGTTATGCACAGAATTGAATCACATTTCATTTAGAGATTTTTGGGTATGGCCAGCAGGTTCTACTTGAATTTGGAGATAATCCTCTGGAAGGGGGCACTGTAATAGAGATTTTAGTGCCACTTTCATTGGTGCTGTGATAGCGAATTTTTAAGTATTAGCTTGAATGAGATAGAAGAAAGTTTTAGGATTGGCACATCCGACTAGTTTGAATATGGAAATCCGCTACTTAGTGGGACATTATAAGAAATAGGTAAAGTATTATAGGATAATAATCTATATTTAATTTTATTTTTGAAACTTAATTTAAAATTTGTATTAACAGAATCATTCTTATAATAAAATCATTCAATAATATGTGAAAATAATATTATATAATATATATATTTTTTTTTTTAAAGGGTGTCGAATGTCCTTAAGCAATCGTTTCGTTGCAATTTATTTCTTCACGACATTTTCTTTCGGAATTAAATACATAGATAATGTTTGTTCAGGAGATAATTATATTAATTCTCTCGTTGCATCTAATAAAATCATTTTGAGCTTCTTCTTGTTAATCAATCTCTATTCATTGGCATCTGCAGCACACAATTTTTGAAACACTTATTTGAAAATGAAAATGTTACTTGAACAATGAATCGTTTAGTTACATTCACTCGTAAAGTATTTCCTATCTCTTTTTTTTAGCTGTCATTAGTAAGAAAGTAACAAATAACTCTTGATTACAATTTAATTTGTAACAAAATGTAAAAAGAAAATAATCTAATGAATAAGCAATTCGTAAAACTTCTGACTTAAAATAAAAGTTTTTGCGTAAATTTTGGCTTAAAGTACACCATGATGGATACACCAGCAGTTGCATTTCTTTAATGTGTTTTTTAACAGATAAGTGAAATAAATGAGATATTTCACAAAAAGGCAATTACGTGTGTTATTAATCTATTGCGTGTATGGATAGAGACTGTATAAGAATACGAAACATTCTTTAATATAAATCATAAAAATAAAGTAGCCTCAAACGGATTCAAATAAAGAAAATGTTTAAAGCTGATTGAGTAAATATATTTAAGCATAAATAGAAAAAAATATATAATATAAGAAATATTTATGATATTCCAGTGCAATAAATAAATGTCGATTTTTTAAAGATTTGGTAACTGCGTGGAGCTATTTGTTTCTCAGTGGATGTGCGGATGGTTTTTTAGAGTCAGGAAGTTTTTTTAATCCAGCGTTTCCCAACCTGGTGTACGCGAATATCTAGGGGTAAGTCGTTGTCCATTTGGTTTGGGTTGGGTTGGGTTGATTATTGACGGCCAATTATCTACACTTGGGATATAGGCCCGGGGGGGTCTTTCTAATGGAACCTAACCCGTATTTACGCATGGATAAATCCACGGCTCGAAGAAAACCACGAAAACTCCGAACGATTAGGCCGACGGGCGCGATTGGGATCGAACCCAGCACCTTCCGTCTACTAGCTTCGAGAGCACAACCTCTCAGCCACTGGTGGGGCCGTTGTCCATTTGGGCGTAGGTGAAAATTGCATTGGTAATAGCGGAAAATGCAAAATATAAAAGTTAAAATCAAAACAGAAAAACAAAACTCTAAACTTTTCGTTTACAACGACATTTGTGTAAAAGTAGAATATGCTATTATCAAAAATGAAGGAAAATGCCTAAACGTAATAATTGGCGTATCATTTGTTGCCATTATCTTCGCCCACCCCTAATAATATCTTGCGATTTCGCAGGTGTGTCCGTTCTTTTCTTTTATTGTTATTTTCTTTCTAATAATTCAAATATAGCTAAGTATAAAAAACATCAATCATATCGGTTTTGGTTTCGACGATTTAATTTAAACATCATAGTATTCAACTGGGCATTCTTAGCATAAACCCACTAACGTGTATTAATGAGTGTAGCTTCATTCCTTCTTTGTGAGTGCTTAATTTGATATATTTAGCTACTATTTAGTGTCTTGAGTGACTTTATGTTGATATCGTTTTGTTGCTCAAAATGTATAAGTGTTTGTAAACTGCAATTTTAAAGAGAACTACATCTAACATTACTAACTAGTGTAAAGAAATTACTGACGAACGAAAAAACGTATATTTGGGATGGGTTTATGCGAGAAGGAGTACGCATGAATGAAAAATCCAAGCAAGGAGTACGTGGGAGAAAAAAGGTTGGGCCACAAAAATTAAGATTATTAATTTCACAATATTACAATTCATTGAATTGTTGTCGTAAAATAATGTTTTTTTTCTAAATGTCCTTTTAAATACCTTTCTTTTTTTCTCCGCAGGGCAATGTTTTTCTAAATATATTTTATAGGAAAAGGGAGAAGAAGCACTAATTACGGAATGGTTAGAGTAGGTCAGAAATTTGATATTTCTGAGAGTAGTATTCATGATACGTAACACAAATGAAAAACTTAAAATTTGCATAAAAGCTAAAGTAGCTTATCAGAATTTATTCAGATATAAACATTACAATTAAACAAACACTTTAAACACAGCAATTAAAACTTTGCCATCCGGCGACACCACAGTGGTGTCATACGTAAAGTAACTTAATTTTAATCTTTAAATGCTACATTGGCACCAGCATTTTGGAAGGAAAAATTTCTTTTAATAAAGTACATGAAGAAAATATTTTACTTATTTTCGAATACATTTGTTTCTAAATTCTGGTGTCAATCAATCATTTCAACATTTTATGAATAGAAGTATTTTTACGAGACATGCGGACGGCAAAGTGTTATCAATTATCAGTACTATTTGATAAAACCTTACTATTAAAACCTTATTAAGGTTAGACACACTCACTGTTAAAAATAATCTGAAATTTACGGGTATTTTTTCCTGAATTTCATAGAAAAAGTCCATTTTCACGACAAAAGGGGCATTTTCCATTAAAAACAGAAAATGTCCGCATATTTCCTGTAAACAACGGAACAGACGGAGAAGAAAGTGGCCTACGGAGATATTCCGTTATCTGCTGCATATTTATTTTCAATGTTTAAAAAACTGATATGTTGCAGCACAGAAAAATTAAAAACTCAATTAATTAAAATTTCGAGTTTATTTAAAAGAACAAAATAGTTCTTTCGAATTTAAAAAAGCAACCATTAATTTTCCCATCCTTTTAAAATTATTAGCAATTTATTATTTAAAGTTATAAAAAATATTCACGCTTAAAATATATTCTAAACAACTAGTTTAATATATATATATATATATATATATATATATATATATATATATAATAGTTAAATTAAGTGAAAAAAATCGATTTTACTCAAAAAAGCAACAAACAAAAATAATGCTTTCGAATAAAAAAATAAATAAATAAATAATTTTCACATTCCTTTGAAATTAATCGCAATTTGTTTTTTGTCTTCGATTTAAAAAAAAAAACACTCTCACTTAAAATATATTCTAACCGAACACATTTAAAAATATATAATAGTTGAAAAAAATCGATTTTCCTAAAGAAGTAAACATACTTTGTCGAATTTAATTCAATATATAGTATTCATATTTTGCTTCTAACAATCAAATTAAGTATATATATAATTCACGTTTTAATCCTCTATTAATACTAAAGTTTTCAGTCATAATCTGATAACAAAATATCCCTCCAATTAATTAAAAAATTACCAGGTTTCTAAACCCCAGATTGTTTAAGTTTCAAGCCGCGATTTCAAGAAATTCCATATCATCGTCTCAATTCCTTATTTTAGCAAGGGCCCGCTGGTCTTGAGGTAAAACACTTGGCTCAATGCGCTACCATCTCTGGTTCGAACCCCAAGGTTAACCGGAAAATATTCTTGAAGTATATCAAATATTAATTACCCTTGTTATAGTCAACAGATAGAAGCACTAACAGAGAGGTATTTTTTTTTTTTAACCGAGGTCATTCATAACGAAAAGCTACCGTTTCTTCAAACGGAGATTTTCTTTCTGTTATTTTTTAAAACGGAAAATCTACTAACGGAACGGAAAAAGTCCGGCAACTTTGCTGCCAGTAGTTTTACCGTGAATTAACGGATTTATTTTTAACAGTGCTTATCATCACTAAATATTTTAGTTAATTGTAAAATAATTGCTTCACAGCTGTATGTACAACAAGATGAAAAGTAATTTTCACCTTCTAAGAATGATTTGAAATGTAGTCCCTGACAGGGGTAGTATAAAAATTAAATTTTGTATGGCTTTGCTTTTACAGTTCCTTGTAAAACAAATGTCATATCTCAAAGCTGTATTTGATAGGGAAAAAAAATTCTTGTTGCAAGCACAATTTTATGATTGGTGGTATAAGGGATAATCGTCGTAATCTACATTTTGTATCAGCCTGTATAAAAAATATCATTACATTTTCCGCAATTCGTAATACATTTTTCTCAGCTTTTACACTGTTAAAATGCTTGCACTTGTTTGATCCAACTTTTGATGCTGCAGTAACTGCAACCATTAAATGGTTAAACCTCGTTCCAATATTTCAAGCTAAGATTCAACCAGAGCTCCAAATGTGGGGACGAGAATACACAATCTTGTGGTTGCAGCTAAATGCAGCACCAAAAGTTTTTAATCCCAGCACAAAATTTTTGACAGCGTAGATTTGATATGCAATTATCAAACTGTTTCATTAGAAGTTACAGTAATTAAAAAAACATTCGTTTATAATTTACAATCTTTTAAATTTATTTTCTGTTATGTTTTGTAGTTTTTTATGGTATTTTACTGTAACATGAACTACCTGTAATTATAGTGACGCGTTAAAGAAAGCGACTGTATCAGCTCCAACCAAAAATATTTAAAACTTTTATAAATATATTACCTGATGTATATTTTAATTCTTTGCTGTCTTCTTTCACGCATGCAAGATTTTAAATTCGAGTCAAGCATTTTAATAATAATGATTTGTATATTTCTATGCATTAAGAGATTCTATTTAATTAATAACACAATTAGAAAAATCAGTGTATAGAATAAAATAATGTTACATTCACGAATGAATTCGTTAAGGTTTAATTATTTTTATAATTTTATTTACACATTAGTATACATTAGGCAATAAAAAATTATAAAAATATAATAATAATATAATTTTTTATGGTAAAATAATTACTTTAGACACTAGTTGTTAAAACAAATTTCCATATATCAGATATGTGAAGCGATTATATTTGTGAAGTGATTATATGATAAGTGATTATATTTTGAATAAATTTTATAATTTTTTTTAATAAATTTTAATTTGTGTTAATTTTCAATTTATCAATAATATTATTAACAAAAACCTTTCATCTATGCATTTATTATTTCACTCAGTATTAATTTAATACTAAATTATAATTATAAAGTTATGAGCAAAAAAAAAAAGAACTTTTTAGAAATTTCGTCAAGAGAAAGTAGTATTATTATATCTTATATAAACTAATTTATATAAACGATTTGCTTACAAAAATATTCATATAATATTTCAAACTCCGGCACATTAAATTAAAAAGATAGTTATTTTTTTATGTACCTGTAATAGTATTTAAAGGGATTAAAAGATCATAAGAATTATATATACTCAATTTTATACTACAAATAATAGATTACCAGTGACGTATAAAATATTCGCCAGTAAAATATTCTTCCAAGCCGTTGTAGGTTACAAGCTAAGGGAGTTGTGTTTTAATAAATATTATTTGCAATTTGCATGTTGAAATTTTGTAAGGCGTAATGCTACGATGTATGCTACCTAAGTGCATACATATGTTATAGTAGCATATACATTACACAAATAAATAGACATTACATAGGTCAACAAATAGAACACTCTAATTTGTCTATTTCTATTTAGAATAACACAAGTTATTTAAATGGCATGTGATACTTTGTTATTTTTAAATTACAAATTTCTAATTTTTAATAACATATTACGTACTATAATCTCCGACTCAGTTTAACAAAGGAGTTATTGCACTATACATGTTGCGCGTAACACTATGTTGCTGCTTATCAAATACTGCCAATCAAATGCAAGTTACTAAAAACATATTATATTTTTATATTTACGACTTAATTACATACTGCATAATACATTTTCCAATACAGGTTATATCCGATTAAAATTTGTTATGGGATTTTTTAATAATTACATGAAACAGAAAAATAATTATACATTTCACGCTAAAAATACAGTATAAAATTTTACAATAATTATTACAAAATAGATGTTTTTATTTATGAATTTCATATTACAGTAAATGACTGTATTTGATTGAGAAAACGACCAAAAAATTCACAAAAATCGGAAAACATTCGTACACTTTGCACTTTGTCAGTTTCATGACACGGCTTTATCACACAATATATAGTTTATCGAATAATCTCATGCATAATAAATATAAATTATATTGTTAACGTATTAAAGAATTTTGTTAATATTATGAGTAAAAAATAAAATATCATACAATTTGAAACGATAATTTATAAATATAGATTAATATCTATCGGTATCTACATATTAAAATCTTATGTGTTCAAATTTTGTATCATATGACTGCACAGGGAAATATATTTTAGCTATCGAAACACACAAACAGGAAATCAAATCCTATTATATCCTTTTTACAATGTTTTTGAATACTTATTACAAGATGTCTCAAAAAATTGCGTGCAAACTTTGAAAGGAGAGGGAGAATCGCGATATTAACTATACAAAAATGGATAAAAAATGAAAAAAAAAAATACACGCAGCTTAGACAAGATTGAAGAATAGAAAGAAGCATAAAGCGGTTTACCACACCGGCAGTTTTTATTAATTAGCCTTGAATAATCAACAGAAACAAATTTATCATGGATTTCATATATGGAAATCGATGTCAGGCAATTTAGATGCATGTGAGCGTGGCACAAAAATGCAAAAATCAAGTACTGTTGTAAATGGCGTGTATTTGTTTCAAGCATGTTTTGCTATATGAGTCTGTGGTACATATCTATATAACATGGTCGCCTTTAAAGTTTGTACGTTGAATTTTAAAACTCCATGATAATAAAATACAACTTACTTTAAATTTCAAAGAAAAGTACAGATAAAGAAATTATTCACATCAAATGTTAGATATTTGTCACATTCCAAATAGAACATGCGATATACCATTTTTAAGTTACTTAAATAGTCTCGATAAGTTTTAGTTTCCAGAAAATTACGAAAATATCAATTTTCTAACTTTTAGTTAATCATTTTAGTTCGTTCACATACTTAATAATATGTACCTTACTAACCACCAAAAAGTGTTATTATGTGGGCTAATTTGTAGCAACAAAAATTGCCACGACTCGTAAATTTTCCCAAAAATTTGGTTGGCATTAAGAGATAAGAGCATTAAGAGATAAGACAGATTCTTGT
Organism: Maratus michaelseni; assembly: GCA_963931845.1. Lineage (NCBI taxonomy): Eukaryota > Metazoa > Arthropoda > Arachnida > Araneae > Salticidae > Maratus > Maratus michaelseni. The sequence continues at coordinate 435,691,789 of OZ007587.1, read as the reverse complement.
TCCTTGAGACGAAAACTGTAGACGACAAAATTGCTCCGAAAATAAAAATGTGCTTGATTTTCGAGTAATTGTTTTGAAGCCATTGGTTTAACATTGTGCCACCCGAAAGTATTGTCAACTACGACGTTTCGTATTATACCACTTTTAAAGCACCGACCTGGCTTTCAGCGACTTCTACATCTTTTTGCCATTGAAGAAGGCTCTCAGAGAAAGGTATTTTGGTATGAAAGAAGAGATGAACATGTCCGCGAAATAATTATTACGTAAGCTGATTTTGTATATTTTAAAAAGTGTTTTTAAATTTTCGTAAGCGTCTTCACAAATATATCAAAGTGTGTCTTTGTGTTCGCACTGTGTCAACGCTGCTCACTGTTGAACAAGGGAAACTTATTTTCCGATTTTATATCGCATTTGTTTTCACTCGATTAACCTTAAAATTATTGTTATAATTAATCGGCAAATATAAAATCAGCAGAATATATAAATACAATTTTTGGGAGTTATTTTCACAATAAAAAAAAATCCAATGTAAATTAGAACCCCCAAAATGTTCTTTTTATTAATCATTATTTGCAGTATAAGCTTAAATTTAGCTTCTGATAAGAGTCTCAAATATGTTACTTGTCGCTGTTAAATAACATTGCTCTTCGCAACTACACATTAAATCCTGATAAGAAAATTTGTAGAAAATAAACTGTCCTAAATAAAACGTTTACTAGATAACAATCTCAAAGGAAATAACGTACATCTCCTACAATGTCCAAGAGAAGAGAGGGGCTTTAAATAAAGGAGAGTTTTGTTTTGTTTTGTTTTGTTTTGTTTTGCATGAGAATATTTTTTTTTAGTATTCTACTGAACATAAAATCGCATTTGAATATATTTAATTATAGTTTTAAAAAAAACATTTAAAATTATTTTTGTATTATAAACTTTCGGTTAAATCCTTTAATAGTAAATTTTCTTTACATTTTCATGCAAGTAGATGAACAATTATTTTCTATAATATTAGAAAATCAAGTCGTTTGAAAGAAACATTATTGTAATCTGTTTTACTTATTTTTTTTATTATTATTACTTCACCTCTGTTTCATTTATATAAAATTATATTTATGAATTCTTAATTTAGTTTCAATAAAGATTAAAATTACAAAGTTATATATATATTTAAATATTATCTCTAACAGGAACACTTATTTTATTACACTATATTTGTTGGATTTAAAAGCTTTCAAGTTACTGAAACCTACATTTTTTAACATTATTTTCATAACAATTATATTTGTAAAAAATGTTTATTATTTCTTTGTAATAAAACTAATTAAGTTAAAGTTTAAATACTTTAGCGTATAGAGAGTGCAATATATAAGATAGATTTCATTATTCTTATGTAAGTGATTTTACATACTTTTTAAGTGTTTTTACATTTAATAAACATTCAAACTTAGATATTTTAGAAAAAAAATGTTCTAATCAAAAATAAATGGAGACCTTTATATCATTTTAAAAGCTTTTCTTTTGCTGAATTATATTTTAATTTTAGTTAAAAAATAAATTAAATAAAAATAAGAAATTCGAATATACGTGATCAGAAAAATAAATCGCCAAAATCACTCCAATAATCTTATAACATACCTTGGAACTGATCTTTAAATTCGTTTAAATGGAACATGGAACTGACTTTATAATTCACGTAATCGTAGAAGAACGTTCTGAATAACTAGTAACTTTTCTAATATATATATATATATATATATATATTTCTTGTTGCAAGATCGTTTATTTTTTTTTAAATAGTTTACTTACTCAAACTTGTGTAAAATATTAAATATTTGATCATCAAAAGCAAAATAAGCAAAGAACGACAAAAAACATCAGATTTTAAAAATAACTACAATGAATAAGAGTACTTATTCTTTTTCGAATAAATACATTGGATTATTTCGTGTTAATTCATGTTAATCATTACGTTAATAATGTAATAATTACACAGGTCTGTGAGAAAGTTTTCTTTCTTCTGAAAGAAATTAATATTTCGAAGAATTATTAAAAAGTTTTATCACTTACAGTTTGAAAAGATATTCGTGAATTTCAGCTTTGTTGTTAAATTAACTATTTAGGCGATAAAAATCAGAATTTTGAATTCATAAATTATAAGTTTTAAACAGAAAAGCATAAAAAATAATTAATGCATGCACAAAATAAAGAGCTTACTTTTAATCTAAAATTACAAACAGCTTAAATAGTTTCATAACTTTAGAGCAGAATTAAAATTATATGTACCCAAAATTTAAATTATTATTAAACAATTAAATATTTAAACATATTTTATTGCTTCAAGAATAATTGTTTTACAATAAAAATGGTATCTATAAAAACATTAGTTTCTGTTTAACTACTTTTTTAACATCTAAAGTTCCATTAAAATGTGATTACCCAATTAGAAAAAGTTAATTGCCAAACATCAGTATTTGAAAAAAACGCTAATAATTAACAGGAACTTGATATTTCCGTCAACAAACATGAAATATTTTAACGCATGAGAGAAAATATCCATTATCCTTCAGAGCTGACTATCGAAAAAACATTTAAGCTATAGTAATTATATCAGATTAAAAAAAAATTATATTTATAACTTTAATTTCATTTTGTTCCAGGTATTATTTTAGTTACTGTACGTCCTAAATAATACGGTAATGCAAATAGATGTTAAATGATGAGATAAATTAAAAGCAGTATGCTTGAAACTTTATTTTCTGCTTAATTATTTTGAAATGTTAATACGATAATTATTAAGAATTTTACTCATGATATTCCTTATGCACATAATATTATATATTTTCGACTGTAACCCGTTTGGAGCTGGCGTTCAATTAATAATATATGTATTTTCAATGAGAATTAGTTTGTCCTAAGAATTATTGTTGTTATTATCTGTATGTAGCAATTATATTATATGCACATTTGTTATTAAGACTTTATTTATATTTCAGCTTTTGGTAATACTAATGAAGGAATGTTTAATTTTCATTAAATCAATGGCGGTTCTTTTATTTCAAATATCTGTTTCTTTCATTCGTTCGCCCTGTACGGACAGGGAAAAGTTGATTTCCTATTCCTTGTTTTAAGAATTCAGCTAATTTTACCAAACATACGAAGCTAAAATACGTGAAGTCCTATTACACACGATATTCAGTACTCGTCAATACTGAATTTCAATGGGAATTTCGAACAATTAGTGAACTATCGACAAACATCGCCACGCTTTTCCAATCATTACGAGAATTCGATGCTGGAGGATACGACTATGTAGTTTTAAGCGCATGTGCGTAGAAACAATGTTTCAACAATTAAAGGAAATGTTAGAAAAACAAAATTTCCTAAAGCTGATAAATGAAAACTCATTATGATAAAAACAACCATTCTAACATCTAAAACGGTTATATGTCAGCAATTAGTTAAGGTAAAGGCCAATTAAGATTACCTTCCTTACTACTAATTAGAACGAGGAAATTATATTTGTACATAACAAATGATACTGATTAGGAATTTCAGTAGAGAAAGTGTCCAAAGAAATTTACCTCCAACTTCAACAACATAACTATGAAAAGTTATTTTATTAAAATAACATTTTTCACCTTGTAAAATTCAATCAGAATGCTAGTCATTATGAAATATCTTTCTAAATGTTATATTTAAATAATTTTTGACAAACCCTTATTAAATCACCGTTACTACACTTTTAAAGTTTTTGTTTGTTAATATAGGACTGAATGTCTAGGTTTATTTAATTTTTCTATTAATTTAATAGGAATTAAATTTTCCATTTGGATTTGAGTCTATAATAGTTTTCTAAGAATTTAAGTTTTTATAAAGAATCTCAGGAAATAAATAGAAATAAAAAATAAATCGTGTGTTTTCAAGCTGTAAACTTAATTCAAAATATGAAAGAGTAAACCTAGGGTGAAATGAATAATTTAAAAAAAATTATTATTTAATCTGTGAAAGTTCTGATATCCACGAGAAATTTATGTTTTTACTTTGGGGGGCAAAAAAGTGTTTAACTTTTTTTGCTAAATATTAAATATTAAATATTCCCGTTAAATATTAAAAAATTAATTGTTATTAAACTATTATATTATAACTATTATATATTAATATATTATAACTATTATAGTATATATTATAGTATGTTATAACTATTATAGTATATATTATAGTATTTTATAACTATTATAGTATATATTATAGTATATTATAACTATTATAAATTTAATTAAACGTTTAATTGATTAAAAAGTTAAACACCTGTTTTAATCAATTGTTGCGAATGTTTTATGTTTATAATTTATAATTCTTTCATATTTAAAAAAAGTTATTGACTTTTAACTCATTTTTAAATAAATATTGCTTCTACTCGAAAAATTGAATATTTTATATAAAAATGACATTTTCCAATATGTTAAAATCATTCAGAATGCTAGACACTATAAAAAAATCTACCAAAAATTTCATTTAATAAAAATTTGAAAATTCCTCGTTAAATCACCATGCAAATTCTTTTAAAGTTTACTTTTTTTCTGTAATTTAAAAGGTCATCAGTTTCAAGTATGTTTAATTTTTCTATTAATTTAATGCTAAATAAATTCTCTCCTTTTATTTGAATTTGTATTAGTTTTATAAGAATTTAAAATTTAAAAAGTGACGCAAAAGATAAATATGATTTTTTTAAAAAAACTTATGACATAAAGATTTTATGTAATTCGAAAGATAAAATAGTAAACCTATGGAGAAATGAAAAATTGCAATTATAAATTATTTAATAGGAGAATATTCCGGCATTCACAAACAATTTTTGTTTTTGCTGGCGGAAGAAAATCGAAAACTTGTTTTAATTACTGATTTCAAATGTTTTAAATTATTACACTAGTTTACATGACTTTTGTTCATGAAATGAAATATATATGGTTACGTTACTTTGGGTATCTACATCTAGGAAAAAATATTTTACAAAATCCAGCACGTCAGTTTTTTTAAAATATTTAATAAGAAGATTTTTACAAAAAACTACATCTAACTAAACAATAGACAGTTAAAAATCGGTAATGTTTGCTCTTTTTTTTAAATAGTTTCATCGGTATCTCTCGCAACAGACCACCAATAGTCACCTAGCATATTTTCGTCCCAAAAACCTTGATAATTTTGCTCAAATGATTTTAAATCTTTGTGAAATTGCTCACCATGTTCATCACTTATACCACCAAGTTTTTCTTGGAAAATATCTAAATGGGAATGCAAAAAATGAATTTATAGTGACATATTTACACCCATACGCTCGTATTGCAATAAATTTTCAACAATCTCTTTATAATTATCACTTTTTTATTGCCTGAAAGATTTTTAACGACACTTTTGAAAGGGTTCCAGGCTGCTTTTTCTACCTCTGTTAAAAGGCTCTCGAATTTTGTATCGTCCAACATTCTCCTGATTTGAGGACCCACAAATATTCCTTCCTTTAGTTTAGCCGCAGAAAGATTCATAAATACAGAGCAAAAGTATTGAAAGACAGGCTTGGATTTATCCAAAAAGTGGTAGATGTGACCAAAATCTGGTCACTTCTGCCAGGTAATGTGGAAACTGGTAAATCCTCTGAATGAAGGATCAGCTTAGTCACTGATGGAACGTCTAGATATTTTATGCTATCTTTATTTTTTGAGTTAAAAGCAAAAGTTTCTCTTAAACAAAAGTAACAATCCATCATGTGGTTAGTTGGCTCTCTCCATATCATTGGTTTACCAAATTTCTGTAATGTATTTTTACCTGAATACCAGGAGCTGAGGACCAATCTACAATTAGTGTAAATCACATGAGGAACTCAACTATTATCTTGATTTGACACCGGAAATCCAAAGTAATGTAAATAGGCTTCTTGCAATGGTTTTGTTATAGGAAAACCACGATTTAACTGAACAATTTTGACCCAAACATAACAAAATCGGTTTGTATGTAGTTTACACACTCTAGATGATATTTTTATCTAAAAATAAGACTTTTGAATCACACAGTTGTTTACAAAATAAAACTATTAACGTATTTAAACAATTGCGGGCAGATAAAAAACAAAGACCTTCATATCTCAGAATTGTGACGCGCTACAAAAAAAATATATATATATTTGTTTAACTACCATCCATAGCCTACATAAATCATAATTTCCTGAACAATTTTTTTTTTGTAAACTAGTGTTATTATTTCGATATAAAAAAACAATTACTGACTTTTAGAGCATTATTAATAAAAGAGTTGTTTTCTCTAGAAACGCGAAACTTTTTAGTATATTCAAAAATCATTTTTATACATAAAAACATAAAATTTCTTTTACATTTTCTTTTAAAATCAATTGGTGCCTTATAAAGATACTTTGTATGCTGTCACATATGGAAAAATACCCTTAAAAAGCCATTTTTTTACACAATTTACCGAAATTTCATTTGCCTTTCTCGAGAAATACAAAACTTAATTCGATTTTATTAAAAGTCAGAAAACCAATTTTAAAAATGAATGGTGCTACTTAAACAGCCTTCAAGCATAACGCTCTATCTTCTTCTCAAAAATGGTCTATTAGGCATCTCATAGCCAATACTGTTGATTTCAATTCTATTGTTTATAAGCCCAATCTTAAGAATTCAATTAAACATTGTCTGAAAATTTTTCGTTCTAATCCAAACTCAATCATTAGCAAAGTCGACAAAGGTGATCAGACTTCATAAATGTGCTTTATAAATCTTCATAATTAGAAAAATCCCCAAAATTAATTAATGAGGGACCCTATGCGGATATCCACAAAAACCATTCCACTAGTTAAATTAACTCTATTAAGTCCTCCATCTACTAATTTAACGAGGTCCGTTATCCCTTCTGTTGCGCATTGTGAAGGTTCTATGCTTTACCAAAGGTTCATAAACCTGATCTTCATTTTAGACAGAAGCCTCTAGTATCGGTGCAGCTTCTTATAAGCTTGTCAAATATGTAGTTTGTGTTTTTCTACACTTTTGAGCAGTAATTGTTTGACTGTTAAGAATTCTCTTGAATTTGTTAACAAACATCATAGTTTCAAGCCACAGGGCTACATGATGGTTTATTTTGATGGTTTCATTTGATGATTTATTTTTCTTTAATTCATTATTTACTAATGTTCCAGTTGAGGGGTTTTTAGATTGACTCAATAAAAGCCTTTGGGAATTTCATTTATCTTATTTTGAAATCGAGGTTTCCTGCTCACTCGTGCTTGCCTTTCGCCAAATATTTCTGTTTTTAATGGGAATTTCTTCAGTATGACTGATGGTTTGGCTATGGATAATCATCTTAATCTAATTTTATGCGATATTTCCAGGCACTATTTTCAGAACAAATTGTTTAAAATTTTAAAGTTTCCGTTTTATATCAGTTTTGTTGATGGTAGTTATGTCCTGGTTGAAATGAATTCGCATATTAATCATATTCTATGTGTTATGAATTCCATTGATTTTTGCGCTCGATTTACTTTTGAAATTGAGAAAAATAATTTTATTTCCTTCCTGTATGTCGTTGTTATTCGTAGTGAAGATGACTTTCAGACTGACGTCTTTCATAAAACTTTTGTTGTCAGTCTTCTACCTGACAGGTATTCTTCTCATCCTCCTAACCAGAATTTTGCTGCTTTCAATACTTTTGTTTTTCGGTCTTCCAATATTTGTTCCACTCATCAGTTACTTAGTACTGAACTTAATTATCTCAAAGCTACTGCTGTTGGTCGTATTTATACTCTAATATTACAGATTCTATTTATAAGAAGTTAACGAAAACTGTCCAGTCTGAAAATAATTTTAATTCTAATACTTCAGTATTTTGCCATTTATACCTAATATCAGTCAGCAAGTTGCTTAAATTTTAAGAAGGTTTGAATTCAAAGTTATTTCTATCCCTTTAAATGAAATCTCTTTTTCAAATCTCAAACACCCCATTGGTCTTATAGATAATCGGGGTATTTACCAAAACTCTTTCCAGTGTTACCACACTGGTCAGACTGAACGTGCTCTTAGATTTCTTTTAAAAGAGCATAAAAGTTACGTTAAAAATCAGGAGCTTAAACGTTCTTCTATTTTTCAGCATTGTTGGTCTTTTCAACATAGGTTCAACTTATTCTCAGCCACCATTATCCAAAAATGTTCTTCTAACCTTGATCTTGATTTTTGAGAAGCTTACCGCATCAATCCTTAGTCAATGACTTCTATAGTACTCCTGTTTTTCCAAGTTTTTTGAAATCATTAATTTAATTCTCTTTTTTGGTTTCTTTTGTTCTGCGCTAGATGTTTCTACTTGTCCATTTAGTTGTTTCATGCTACTTTCTCCTCATTGGTTGCTTTTGGCGAGTTCTCTATCCTCATCGGTTATCTCAGGGAAACAATAGATACAGGGCTTGCTCATTCATCTTCATGACGTCACAAATAGTGGCCGGCCGCAACCAGCGATTGGTAAAAAGCGGCGCGCCCATCGTTTGGTACCAATCGCTGTATGTCTTAGGTTGCGGCCAGCCACTATTTGTCACGTAATGATAATGAATGAGCAAGCCCGGTATCTAGTGTAACCCTGGTTATATAAGCTCTCTGTTGTTATGCCCAGCCTTTGTTTTCTAGCACACTGTGCTTTGCTGTTTGTCGCACTGAAAAAGAATCTCACTTGTGGATTCAAAACAGCTGTTAGCTGCTATTTTATGTATTATTTGTGCATTTAAACGTTGTTTTTCTGCCTTTTAATATTCTTGCTCAAAGGCTTTATTTAGTAATTTTACTTATTTTATTTCTTATTTTTTAAATAGAAATATCTGATAATTTCGTGCAGTTAAAATAAAAATTGTTTTCGTAATAAAGCAAAATAATAGCTGATTTTTTTTTTTGAGAATTCTTTTAACCAATATATTACATTTCAGGTACCAAACTGCGAAATAATTCAAATACGAGTTAAAATAGTATTTTCGTACGAAACGTACTTTTGTTGACTTAAGTGTAAACAATATATACAAAAAACAATGTTATTTTATACCTCACTCGTAAATTTACTTATTTTATGTCAAAAGATTTTTTCAAAGGTTTAAAAAGATGTATAACTTTTCATTTCGTATTCATATTCAGCTGTTTCTGGTAGTATTTCAGAAATGTTTTCACACAGTTTTTTCTGGTATGTTACTTTTAATTGAAATGTCTCTGAAAAATATAAAAAAACGGCGACCATTTTTGTTTAGAATTGCAATAATAAACTGCAATTATATTTTTTTTTGAATTATAGGTAAATTGCCTAAAATAAATTTTACTTATGTATATAGTGTAAAAAGATTTATAATGTTGCATTGATAATAATTCCGTATTTACGGACGTTATCAGATTTTTTTTTTTAATTATAATTATTTTTTCGTTAACATTATGTAATACTTTAAAAAACACGTATGAAACAATCACAAGAACTTGAGAATTAACAATAGCATTTGAGAAACAATTTAAAAAACTGAATAAAGTAATTCAACAATCTCAGGTTTTTATCAATTGTATCTTATTTTTCCAAATCCTAATATATACATGCATTCAAAACAAAATTTAATTGAAAAACTAAAAGTAAGAAATATATCGTACAACAAATTGTTTTGAAATGGGTTTTTTGTTTGGAATTTACCAAAGTATTTTTGGAAATTTGGAATTTACCAAAGTATCAAGGTATACAAAGAAAACCGTGTATATGTTACGGTCAATATGATAAACCCGGTGATTATTAATACTAACCTGTTATTAATAATTACCGGATTTATCATATCGACCATAACATGACAGGGTCATCGGAAATTGTGTTCCCTGATTTAAAAAATAGGTTACACGAGAAATATTCAATCATTCGGTATGAATCCAACGTGAAATTGTAGAACATCTGAAGGAGTTTTGGTAATGGTGATTGCGTTGCCCTTGACATGTCTGCGTGCATACGCCGACGCCACATTTTGACGTGATGCCATTTCACTCATCAGTCACTCAGCAATCCTGGTCAAAACAAAATCTCAAAAATATTATTTATGCTGAAAAAATTTCGAGATCTGCAGTAATTAATGGAGAGAATTTGCGCAGCAATAGCTACTGTAATGGCATGATTAAGCACACTAGGAAGAAGATAGACTACCACTTAGATGTTTTCCGAGCAACAGGGGGAGCTCATATTGAAGTTTTCTAAGTAATGTAAAATAAAAAAACTCATTTTTTTTTCAATCTAACAGCGTAAAAATAGATGCTTTTAACTTTATTAAGGCCGTATGTATTTTAATTCGAAATCTGGGACACCTTTTTCGATGATCCTGTATTGCATTTATCTTTCATTCTTCATGTAAATTATTTTATCTATTGAAAATGTTTTGATTCACTATTTAATAGCCTATTACTTTGAAGAGCTAAAGTATGTAAATACACACTTAAAAAGTGTTATATAATTAAATGTTTTTTTTAAATATTTTATATACATTTCTATGTAATCCACATTGAACACCAACTGCAAAAACTTAAAAAAATTAAATAAAAAAATTCTCCCATCATGCTTACACAAAAAGGCTTAAAATAATTCTTAATATAAAGATGACATTTTTTGAACACTCAAACGGCGCATTCTTCAAGATCTAAAATGAAAAACAAACTATTTTAGCTAAGTTTTTGAAAATGACAAATACAAAACAAAGACCATATGTATAATGAAAGAAGGTACTTAAAATAGTTAGACTGTAAATATTTTGTGTTTATCATTTCCAAAAACTTAGTTAAATAGTTTTTTGCCATTTTAAATCATGAAGATGTCGACGTTTGAGTGTACGAAACATGTCATCTTTATATTAAAAGGCATTTTAAGCCTTTTGTGTAATGTTTTATCCTTTTAAGCTTTGATTACATCTTTAGATTAACGATTTTATTAAGTGATTTTATTATATTATTTGTTTAAAAAAAGTTATCTAAATAATTTATAAAACATATAAAACAATTGAACACCTGATTGCAACAATTACCAACCATAGTAGATAAGATGCTGCAGTAATTTTGATTAACAAATTTCTATATGATCTATAGATTTATATACCCACCATGTGGTTTGCTAAAATTCATTTAATCTGGAAAACGCATAACACATTTAAGAATTTACTTTCAGCAGTTATTGCCGTAGAAGGTAGCATTAACCTTTAAATATACGGCACGTTTGTAGTAACATAAAAACAACGACAATGCACTTTATGCGTCATCTGCTTTTAAACGCTAAATCACCACTTTTAATGCAATACCCAATAACAGTAAAAAGTAATAAAGATGAAATTGTTAAAACGGCAAGGTTTTTTAAAGCCTAAATATCATTGTTTGATGCTAAATAAGAATAATGTGTAATGATTAGTAATAGTATAAAAGTAATAGACATCACATTTATATAACAAAAACACAATAAAAATATATCCCACGGGGGGCCTAGTCCTTACAGCAGCGGTGACTTACCAATGGAAATAATGAAATAGAGCAAAAAAATGAGAATGTTATCACCTGATTATTGTAGTATTCACAACTGACACACCCAGCTGAACTTGTCTGTTAAGTTTAATGTTTTTGTTCAGCTCTGTATATGATCTACAGATGTTTTTACACACCACCTAAAAAACGAAAATTTTGCAAGGAAAAGTATAAAAATGCATTTCAAGCTGCTGATGTCATTAGACTGCATTATATCCAATTTTTCGCGTAGTCCTGTATATGAATGTATTTATATTCTATACACATATCTTAGTATACAAAATATATATAAGCTGTAAAATAGATAAGACAATTAAAATAAATCTCTAATTACTTATTGTGTGCATTCCAGTATATGAGATAATGAATTTATACAGAACACATAATGTGTTAAAAGTTTCATAAGCGCATACCGAATCTGAAAACGCACTTCCATCACTTAAGCTTCAAAGAAGTACTTACAATATTTGTTACACATATAAATGAAGAAATAAATGCTATGCATTACATAATCTACCGCACTTATTTTCTGTTTTTTTAATTTTAATTTTTGATTTATTCGCGACTTATTTAAATCCAGATTTTAACTTCAACACAATAAACTTGTAATGGTTAAAAAGTGTTGAAAGGTACATATGTCTTTTTTAAATGCATTTAGTAACAAACTTTTTCATCATTTAGACAAAAGTTATCATCGCACGTAGGAAATAAAAATAAATTATTTTGTTATAATTCTTAATAATTTCAATTAAAATCTACTTGACCATATTAAATTTTTAGCAAAGCGAACATTTCCTGTAAATTGTACCCGGAATTTATCATTTAAAAGACGAGCGTAAAGTACCGGGTGATTATAATTAAAGTTACGATTTCAAAAATCGATAATTTTAAAACTACTGGTCAGAATGACTTAATATTTTAGCAAAACAATCGTGAGGCAATGGAATTTTGTTTGGTGAGGGAAAAATAGTTCCAAAATGTGCCGATAAATGGCGCTGTCAGGGTTCAGATTGTCTGGAGATATGCAAATTACTAATACGTGGCAACTATGAGTACCTGAAGAATGTTGTTTTCAGCGGACGAATTGAGAATCTAGCCGACTTGAAGGCAAGAATCACACACCACACACATTGCATCAGTACAGATAACCTCCGACTGTTGTAGAGCATGCCGTTTTGCGCTTCCAATTAGTAGCGGAACAAGGCGGAGGGCATATCGAACAACCTATACTATAATCATCAGTAAAGTGTTTGTTCCATAAAGCTTTTTTTTTTTTTTTTTCATTTTTTGTCATTATTGCTGTTGTTGCTGTAAACACGTATTCTTGTCTTTTCGCTAATACATTTTTAGTAAATCCCTGAACTCTATTTTTTTCCTTTTGGCTAACAACATTCTTGTGTTTAAAGAATAAATTTTTGGTCTTTCCCCCTGACATTACCCTGACAGCGCCATCTATCGGCACATTTTAGTACTATTTTTTTCCTTCGCCAAACAAAATTCCATTACTTCACGATTGTTCTGTTAAAATATCAAGTCATTCTGATCAGTAGTTTTAAAATTGTCGATTTTTGAAATCGTAACTTTAATTATAATCACCCGGTAAATCACGATATTTTTTTCTCTAAGTCGGTATTAACGTACCCGTTGCAAAGCAGATAATCTGTATCTTAGTCCGTTGACAGCAGCTATTGTTTTAGTCCTATTTTTAAGTGCTTTGCGATTTTTGATAATAGAAAAAGCAGGTGAATAAAGATTTTGACTTAAATTTCGTACTTCATATGAAATTTCGTTTACTAAACATCTTGACAATCTTCGAGATTTCGTGTAGTTTAGGCACTACGATAATGTACCATCTTGCAAGAGTGTTGGTGAAAATTGAAGCACACGTAATCTACCGAGCACCGTACTCTCTTTATATACTCCCGTGTGACTTTTGCTTGTTCCCAATATATCACATCGAGGAAGGCGTATTAAGTCAATTGAGATGATAAAAGAAAATTCGCTGAGATTACAGAATACCATAACTAAATCAGCTTACAAAAATGTATGTAGGTTTGGGTAGGCGCGGCATAGTTGTATTGGATTCAGTGGGACCAATTTCGCAGGCGAAAAATATTTTTTTATGAATAAAGTATTTTTTTTTTTTTTTGTATTTCATTTAACAATTCCAGTTACCTTTTATACAAAATGTACTAGTAAATTTTCTTCCAAGTAGCTAGCAGAAGCGTATTTTCAGTTTTACATTTTTTGCTTCAAAAAAACATATTTTTCTTAAATGTAACTAATATATATTTGTCATAATGGTAAATGTGCAATTGAGAGATAATCAATTGATTTCAATATCAATTTTTTAACATAACTCTTTTATTGCAAATCTCAATTTCTTATTAACGATGCACTAAAAAAACACTGAAAACATTACAAGAAAATGCAACTTAATTACGCTAAACTTTATTGCATAGAAAATTATTTGCATTTTAAAGTACATTTGTCATTTATTAGTTTCTTGACTTAGCTTAATTGAAAAATGTCTCAGCACAAAATTGCATGTACTGAGAATCGTTTCATGGTGCACCAGTGTGTCGAGACATACCTGTTCAGAACAATCGACCTAGAGTAAGCATTTTCCACTGCACATCAGCGATGCACACGGATTTCATTATCTTTGGGATAGTGAAATATCACTACAATATACTGCAAACGATTTTCACACATACGCTATAACGTAACAAAAGTAGTTATGTTTCACTTCAAATGAATGATAAGTGCTAAAAGAAAACCTGTTGTAAAGCACCTCATTAACGAATATAAATTTCATTACTTTTGGAGTAGAAAATACCTTGCAAATGATTTTTCTCTATAGGCCTTTATGGTAAATACTTTGTGTTTACCTGTAAACGAAATGTAATTGGTATAAGGTCCATTGTCAGTAGAAACGACATTGTCAGTATAAATCTAAATGACATATACCAAGCACGTAGTAATGCTCGTTTACGTACGTGAATTAGAGAACTGATAGGCAGAGAGACGGTCAGAGAAACCCGATAAATTTCAACCACTTCTGAAAATTTTTTAAAAATATAACATAACCTTTTTTCTCTGCACTACTTTTTGGCAAAATGTGGTTGCCTAATTCTCTAATATACATGACTTTTGATAAATTGTTGAATCTGTTAACGATAGTACTTTAAACGGTTTAACACCTTCGCTCACAGATTGACTAACTCTACGGAGCATATATCCACTTGTGAATACAATTGGAGTGAAAGCGTTAAACAATTACTTATTTCACAAATAAGAAGGTACGAAAGTAAAACACTGCTCCTAAATTTCAGATTTTTCTAATAAGTCTTCATCTTCCGTGAGAAGGAAGTTTCTGAATTGTTGTAACAATAAATTGATTTGCAGAACATTTTCGGACATACTGGAGAATAATTACAAGATAACTTCTTATGTTTTTAATAAAATACCTAGACTATTATTCGTAGCATACATAGTATGTTATTAGGAGAATATAGATACAATTAAGTATAACTGTTTTGTTTTAAATTCAAGGTGCGGAATATTTTTCTTCGGGTGCGGCGCTGAATCAACCACATGATCTCTTGTTATTGCAGGAAGTAATATGCATAATTATAATATAATAATATATTTTATCCCTTTCTTAATTTAGAAATGCTGAATTAAACACGTGATTTCTTCTTCTCCAAGGAAGTAACCTATATAATTTTAATATCACAATAGATGTTATTCCTATAGGAATTTAGTAACGTCTTGAAAAATGTTTTATTTTCTTACTGAATACTCTACTTATTACTTCTTTATATATAAAGGGTCAGGGTCAGAGAGAATAACTGTGACGGATAGTTAGAGGATAATTTAATATCATTATGGGATTTACTAGAACGATTTTTCGTTTTTCTTGCTTCTTGCTACCAATCTATAACTATGTATTTTTAAGGACATTCATAGTTTTATCACACTGGTACAAATTTCCAACTGTATTTTCCAAAGGATTACATTCATTCATTTTTGACCCGATATACGAGTTTTCTAAACTATGGTGTGCGTTTCATAATATAACATGGAACTGTCACCTTTTATACTACAAATGTGGAATATCATGTATATTCCTTTATATATTTTAAATGTTTATCTCGTAAATTTTCATTTGACAAATTTTCTAATTGCTATTTTTTCCATCAACTTTTAAAGTTGATAAAAGCAGCACACTAAACGCTTAAGTAAATTATTATTTCCTTTTATGACAAAGCTCTGAAAGAAATATTGTTCACCTTTATTTTTTCATCACATTCTTTATATCCTCCATTAAACAGAAGAGTATCTCAGACAAAAATCCATGGGAATTGAAATTATTTGAAGAGAAAAATGATTTCACACGTAAATTTATTCCATGGGCATACATTACGGTAGATTAAAGCTATAAACAACAAGAAGGAGAAATTCAAGAGAATGGAAAGATGCAAATTTTAGAAAGTATGCTATCAATTTTAGTAATTGTTTCCTCTCTCATTTATAGTATTAGAGAATTTATATAGGCTTTCATAAATAAAGAAGAAATTTCCTATTGCATGGAAATAAATGTGCATTAAAATGTATTGAAATTTATTCTTTTTTCAATATATATATATAGAGAGAGAGAGATAGAAAGATAGATAGATTGATTGATTGGAGATTCTTATAAATGTAAACTTTGAAATAGGAAAGTTTTATATTAAAATTGCTCAAAAATATAAAGTACAATGAATGATAAATGGATAAAAGGAAAAAAAAAATAGTTAAACAGTTGAAATTATAAAAGGGTATTAAATAAAACTAATGTAATTGTTTATTATTTGTATGTTTGACTGTATAATTATTAAGAGAGATTATATATTTTTTAATAAAAATGTCTATGTAGGATAATCAACGTAAACTTAAACTAACTTTTAAATTGATTATTACACCTGCAAAGATAATGTGCTGAAAAGTAAACAATTAAATAAATAATATTTAAAGAGTCTTTCTAGTTCCTTAAACTATATTTTTGTTACAATTTCAAAAAATTAATATTAATGAAATGTAAAAACAATATATAATGTTACAGCGATAAGAAAAATTAAAGTATACACTGACTTCACTTTTAGGCCAAATGTTGTTTTTTCCTTCTTAATTGAGAATAATTTAGAACAGAAGGCAGGCGAAACGCTCGATATGTCATCTGTAAAATAATTTTCCTTTTAATTGTTAATTTTTTTTAACTTTAGGAAGAAATTACAAATATTGCTATCATGTTTTAAGAAAAAAACTTATACATAAAATTAAGGATTTAAGAATATGACCATTTATTACCTTCAAAGGCGGGAGAATTTGTGCAGGGTGATGTTTAAAAAGTGCTGGAAAGTTCTAGACAGGTTAAAGAAATAACTCGGTTAAAATCTCACATTAGATTAATAAGGCAAATGGTAGGAACCTCTTCCCGTTTCCCTAGTTTATCCAGTGAAATGGAAAAAAATAATTAACATAAAGATCGTATACATAAAATACCTGGTCGGAGGGACAATTACAAAAAAACATAACTAAAGTACTAATTACTTTAATTTTAATGAGGTTGGTTATAACATTGTTATTGTTTACGAAAAGTCCCCGAATATTTTGAATAGGTTGAACTAGACATAAATATATCTGGGACAGTTAAAATTAAAATAAACTTTTCCTACTGCAAAATATAAGCTAAAAATATAACTTAATTTCTTGATGAATAAATTAAAAGAAGTTAACACATTAAAATAAAATAGAGACAGCATTAAACACGAACAAAAAAGTGTATTTACATATGCATAAATATACAAAAACACAAAATTAAGAAAAGGTCATCAAAAAATTGGATTACTGAGAAATTAAACATTTTAACCTTTTAATAAAGTAAATCTTTAATCCGAGTCAACACAGTTTAAACATCGATTAAAGTTAAAAGTTCATCTGACATTATAATTTTTAAGTAAACTGTTTCTTAGCTCATCTTAAACCAACACTTAATAGAGAATTCGGCTCTATCTTTGAATCCATCTGTATTTAAATTCATCTCAAATTCAAATTTTTTCAACGATCTTAGAAAAAGACAGACTTCTCAAAACTGAGAAATCAAGAAAGGGAGGATAATTACAAGGTTCCAATTTAATAAGATTACCATTCGTTGCGGGCCTCAGTGAGATCACCACCTGTGACCCCACCTAGCCCAGATTCGCTGTACTCGACACATGGGCCCTGAACCGTCATTGGCTCTTTGTGGAAGAAAGCCCTCCGGCCAACAGATTCCCTTGTAAAAATCCTGATGTTAAGTGGAAGCTGATCAATTGCCCCATCGTAAAACTTTTCGGTTGCGCTTTAAGCCTTTATTGCCGCCTCCAGACGGACTAGATCCAAAAAAATTTTAATCAAAACGTCCAAGTGTGTAGGGTACTCCATTCCCTGTGAACAATAATTTATAGGGCACTAATACGTACCTAAAAGCAGTACTTTCTTGCGATAAACAAGAGAAAAAAAATACAAAATAAAGTGCAGATACAGTAAAAAATTCAAATAATTATACATAATTAATAAAAAATATTCTAAATAATAATTTACACATATAAAATCATGTTTTTTTTTTTCCAAAATATCCAAAGGGTGGGCGACCAGCAAAGATAATAGTTTCCTAAAACCATATTTTTAAAGTAAAAAATTACTACCAACACGGTAATGTAAAACTATCAAAAGTGAAAAAGTCTTGTTTATAGAGACAAATAAATAACAATTTCAAGATCATTTACTTTACTTTCTCAAACAGTTTCCTATAATACTTAACGTTGAATTCACAAATATTGCTCAATAAAACTAACTGTCAACTAAATGATTTTGACAAAGAGAATTTTGCATTTTAGTTCCGGTATTTTTGAAGGTTTTTTCTCAATATAGTGAAATATAAGAATATTTAAAACGTGTATTTTATGTAAGAAGAAAGTTTAAAAGAAATTTAATTTTAATGTAAAAAATTTATATTAAACTTTTTTGTTCAATATATCTAGATTGAAATAGAAAGCATTCACATAAAATCAATACAAAAATTATTGTAGAGTCAATGGCTTATGATACGATTACATAAGGAACGATACGTGTTACAGAAATTGCTTGTTTTATAAAACTCTGCATAATGTTTTTAGATTCTTCATCTTGTCAGAAAATATGTGTGGTACATATTAAAGAATGATTGGGTGCTTGTTGATAGTGGTTTATGAAGAGCTAGTTAAATATTATGTTCTTTAATATAACTTGACTAATCTTAATTTGTTTAATTTTCGTAATCAAATTAGCCTATTTGTTTATTTGTTTTGCTTTTAAAAGCTGCCAGAAAATTAATCTTTATATTATTTAAAATCATTACGGTTGGTTCATGTGTTTTTATAAATTAAATAACACATATGGTAAAAAATACATCAGATTAATCTGCATTAATAACATTTTGTTATATACATATAAATTATTATTCTTAAATGTCGTAGGAAAACATAATTACTTGTTCATTTCACTGTAAGACAAAAAAGAGATAGAATTTTCTCTTATATGGTCGTTCATAAAACAAAATAAAGTCAATTTTTGATAACAAAAATTAAGAAAAATCCTGTCTGTCGGATATTATAAGAAGGAAAATAAAAATTATTAATAAAAAAAGAAAAAGTCTCCTAATAAGCCCATTTTAGGTACGTCCGTAATTATATAAATACGTAGCACCTATAGTCGTCGTCTAATCCCTCCGTCTAGTCTGTCCGCATATAACAAAGAAAAAAACTACCCAACCAAATGGTTTGAAAATTAAGATATATTATCTTTGTGGAATTGTGTCGAGACATTTGAAATTTTTATGACAATCAAATCAAAACTTTAGAAGATATTAATAAAAATATTTATTAAGAAATTTGAATTTAAAAAAAAATCTGTGCTTGCTTGTTATAGGAGCTTCCGAGGTTTAATCGTCAAGCGACCGAGATACTTATTTTATGACAGAAATTAAATCTGCAGACGATACAATTCATTTCACAGAATTAAAAATCATCAAGATCTGAATATTTATATAACTAGCTATAGTACGAACGGACCTTGTTTGTCTCGTTTGACGTACAATTTCCAACTTGTTCTACTTGTACTTTTATTTGTTAACCGTTGGCGAATGCAATATGAAATTTTAAAAAATAGGTACATACATTTTATTTGTGTAATACGAGAGTGTATATTTTTTAAATGTGCGGGTCAATTAATGTATACCTGAAATTAAGATTAATTGTGCAATATAAATATAACTTAATACAAAGGGGAAATGTCACAATTATTAGTATATTTATGGCATAGATTTGGGATTATTTAAAATCATACAGATTTGAGAAAAGATGCAAATGCTTTTAAAATGACTACGCTTAATTTAATGTGTGTTCACTTTTTCACAGTTTTTTTTCATTAAAAATTAGCAATAAAAAAACGTTACTTTTCATTTTTTTAAAGAAAATATTAATAAATTCAATTTTGCAAAATATTTCTATATATAAAAAGATTAATTTCTTAATATGTTTCATTTTCTCATTTCATTTATACTTCGATTATAGATTTCAAAAACAAATGCAAGATAAAAATATACTTTCTTGCATTTCCTAAAAAACGAGGAATATAGGCGTACACAAAATATAGGAAATTGATAAAAAAAAAGAAGAAATATATTACATTCCAGAAAATAAAATTTTAAACGGCGGTTCCATTTTTACAGAAAAGTTAATGAATTCCAATGAAATTTAACAACAGATTGTTGAAAATCAATAAATAAAAATAATAAACTATAGTAAGGTAATTTGCATATATTATCAGTTAGTGAATGGTAGTTCAAACGGATTAATGATATTTCTAGATGACAAAAAACTTTTAAATCTTTACGTAAAATATAACATTTTTTAAATATCTTTACAGAATGTTTGCCATTTTTAAAACTGCTCCAATAAATCATAAAAAGTGTAAATTTGATTTAGCAGCTCACCTTCATTTACAATTATCGATAATTCTAAATAATAATAAGTTAAATTTTAGAAAAAAGTCTTTTTTACCCTTACAAAGAAGGCAGAAACAATTCTTCTCTTTAACTGCCAAATGCTGAAATTGTACCAGAATTTTTGAAGAAAAAAAAATTAATATTACAAGTGAAGAAAAACATTTATAATCATTCCAATCGATTTGTTCATAAATTCTGGTGGCATTTAAAAAATTCAATTTTTTGCAACAAAATTAATTTGTCTGTGAAGGGGTCAAGTTAACAATTTTATTAATTATTATTTTGTATACGCATTTGTAAATGAAATGCATTCAGAGCATATTCAGAATGTATTATTCACGATTTTTGAAGAAGCTTGTAAAACATAGAAAGACATCGTCCTCAACCTATGTTCAGACATTATTATTATGTGTAATATCTGTATTAAGTCGTATAAATAATGTTACTTTAAATTGAAATAAATACCCTTCGTTATAATGTCAAATTACAGATCAATATTTGTTTTTGACTAGGTTTATGTTTTCTCATATGTATATCATACGCTTTGAAACTGTTGCTAAAATGATTAAAATTCTTTAAAAAATATTATTATATCATCTTCTTCTACACAATCGAAACATGTTTTGTGTAATTATAATTCAAACGTATTCAATTATAATATATAATAATATAAAATTATATTCAAGAATATATTTTGGAAGAAATATTTTATTGATTTTTTTGCAAAATAAGGCTGATTAAAAAATAATGGTATATACTTTTATAATTGTTTAGGTCTTAGTCAGAGCCGGTCACTACTTCTTTTTTAAAAAAGAGGGTGCTCCGTCATATAGGCATAATCACATGCACTGTTGCCCCAATAATCGTTGCTTTATTCACTGTGCTGTATTTAGTTATATATCATTGAAGTTGTGTACAACAGTACAACTGATATAATGCCTAGTGGTTGCTTCCTTTGGGGTTATTCAAAGATCAAAGTGTCCATTTCCCTACATATCCATGACTTATAGCATTTATACAGGCATAATTTTGATGTGGTGCACACAATGAATTACGATATGATGTAACAAGTGTGCCAAAAAAAATATTTCGTCAAGATGTCAGCTCTGTCATCAAAATGTCCCAAGTGTTATTACAATGTTTTACGTTATATTAGAATTTTAAAAATAAAATAAATTTATCAGTCATAGGTATGCTTCTTTTTTTTTACCATTCATTTTATGAATGGAAAATATACTGTTTTTTGCAAAATGCATTTTTTTTTCTCATTTATTCATTTACGTACACGGTAAATTTTGCTGCAATAATACATATGTTTTTCCTAAGAATAGTAATTGTTTCAGAGATAAGAAATCCCTCGGACAGGAAGGATAAAAAAATAATTTTGCATCGATCCCTTGCATGAGGCAACCTCATTTTACGCATATTTTTTTAAAGACTGTCTATACCTGGGACGACAAATCTATGACACGCATGCTGTATAACAATAAATTTTTAAGTATAAATACACATTAAGGCTGTTTTCTAATAATAAAAAACCCCACTCAACAACATAAATATTTTTATGCATGCATGGGTTTGCTGACATTGCTCTTCTTGCACCAATAAATCAAACAATGAGTTTCGTTTTCTTATCTGTATCATACATATTCGGAAATTATTAGCAATTGCTTCTTCATGATGATCTTTCTGTGACCACCGAGTTTAGAAAATCGGCATAAATTGGCATTTTTGATTGTCTTCAAATATTAGCAATTGCTCCTTCATAATGATCTTTCTGTGACTGCTGAGTTTAGAAAATCGGAATAAATTGGCATTTTTGACTATCTTCAAGTATTAGCAATTGTTCCTTCATGATGATCTTTTAGTGATAGCTGAGTTTAGAAAATGTGCTTAAATTGGCCTTTATGACTATCTTCAAGTATTAGCAATTGCTCCTTCATAATGATCTTTCTATGACTTCTGAGTTCAGAAAATTGCACAAATTGGCACATTTCACAGCATTTTCTGAAATATTTTTTGTCTTTATAAGAAAATGTAAAATTATATTCAATTTCAAGATATATGAATAACACTTACAAATTGTATACATTTCCGAATATCCTTGCAAACTTTATGCATTTACGAACGTAAATGACTTCATAAATGTGTCATAAACCAGCCAGTTTGGAGTCGTAGACAACCTTTAGTTATAAACATTGATCATGAAGGGATGTGAAACTCCACCTTGAAAAAAGAAGCCCATGATATTACAAAAATTTAAGTAATTTTGAACCTTTTATTTATTTATTTATTTTTAATTGAGGGTAAATCGTGGCATGTAAAGGACTTTTTGAAAATTTTCACATGCAGGTATAAAGATTCGCCATCCCTTGCCTATACAATAAATTTCAACTGCAGCATGGAAGGAGGACAGCTCTAGTCGTAATATATCAAGGGCTAATCATGTATTTAGAACATGTTTTATACTGAATTTATGTGCATTTATTTTAAAATAGACATTTTATATAATGCATTTATATAAACAAAAATTATCATAATTATTAAGATAGTGCATGGTGCAATATATTAGAAATGAAAAAAAAGAGCAACGATAATAACACCAGAAATTTCCATTTCAATGCATACTAGTTTCGGTAGCATTTAGCATATCATATTCAATACAAAGACTGGCGGATATATAGGATATACTCAGATATATAAGGATCGGATTCTAGCGAAAGCTTTATTGACCAATAGGAAAACAGAAAATATTTTATGGACAAAAGTCAATTAACCGTTTCTTCCGCCTACGGGCCAAAAAGTTGAAATCGGATGATATTCCTTCTTCATTTTAAAAGACAACGAATCATCCCAAAAATAATAGTTTTAAGATGTAGTGTTTCCAGTTCTATGTTTGTCAATAAAGCTATATACAGATCCCACTTAACTATTCTTATTAAAGATACTCATCTTGCCACTTCGAAGATTGAAAGGGAATTATTGGATCTAAATTTGAGCTCTTCCTCATTTTTGGGTCTATAGATTTAAATCCTGGTGCCATGCTGAGAATCTTTCCAGTAAACATTCTTACAAACTCGGTGCTAAATTTAGCCGCCTTCTTGAATCTTTAGTCTCCTCGGCACCCATAGATATTCCAGTTATTAGAATTCTGTTGTCAACCTTTCTGGTATAGATATCTTGAAAACACAATATTCAGTTCTTAAGCTCAATTCCAATTTGCAATTTCTAAAAATGCTCCTCTCCCTCAGTTGATTACTCCAGTTGAAAAGACCTTTAAAATTAGTCGCATCACTGATATACTAGAAGAACATTTACGCCATCTCATTGGTGCCAATGTTGATTTTAATTCCAAAACAAAATCTAATCTTCCCTCTTTTGAAATAACTGCTTTGAAATATCTTAAATCCGATGAAAATATTGTAATGTCGAAAGCTGACAAGGGCGGCCAGATTGTCATCCTTGATAAGAATCAATATATTGAAGGTGTGAAAACTCTTATTCATGACGGTCCTCATAATTTTTATCTCCGGACACCTCGCCACAAAAAAATTATCACAAATTAAATCAAATGTTAAAACTTGTCCCCTTCTTCCTAAGACTACTTAAACCTAGATTTTTCCTTCTGTCTCTATCTGTGCAAGATTTTACTCTCTTCCGAATGTTCATGAACTGAACATACATTTTCGGTCCCTTAATTTCGAACATTGGCAAGGTATCTTACCGCTTAGCGAAATATCTGACCACAATATTTTCTCCTTTCCTATTCGCAAATTTATATACTGTAAAGAATTCCACCACATTTGCTAAATTAATCCAGAATTTATCCTATACTAAATTCACTATGGTCTTCTTGGACGTTATATCGATGTTCTCCAATGTCCCGATTTGCGGTGCACTCTATTGTCTTGAACAGAGACGTCGTGAATTTCACTATTCATATTTCCAAGTTCAAAAGCTATTATCTCTTACTCGCTCATGTATGTCTCAAACAACTTTTTCAATTCCAAGGGAATTACTACAAACGATCTGACATCTTATCCATGGGCTCCCCTCTGTCAACGATCCTCTCAGACATTTACATACGCTATTTTGAATGCTCTCTTTTCAATAAATTGTCCTTCACTTTCCCGATTCGTTATGTTGATGACACATTCTCCTTAATTAACACCTTTCTTCACAATATTGATAACATCCTTAACATTATAAACTCTATCGATAGTAATATTCTATTCACTTATGAAACTGAAAATAATGGTTCTCTCCCATTTTTAGATTCCCTTGTCACTGGATCTGTAACTGGTCTTTCTACATCAGTCTATCGCAAAAGTTTCGCTATATCTTTACCCCCCCCCCCATTCTCCTTCTTGTCACCCTCTGAGTCAAAACATGGGCGCCTTTTATACCTTTATAATTCGTGTCATACATGTTTGCTCTGATACTCACTCATTGAATGGTGAAATTCAATTTATTAATGTCATTGCGATTGACAGAGGTTATAATCGTTCTATTATTGATTCTGCTTTATTTAAACTTCAGCACCATCGTTCTTTAAACTTACCCCAATCTCTTTCTCTTCCAAATATTAGCATTTTTTACCTTTCTTTTTTAAATCATGTTTTCCCACTGCTAAAATTATTAGACAATATGACTTTAGAATAATTTATACCCCCTACACATAAACTTACCCACTCCAAACTTAAAGATCCTATTGGGTTATCTTACTCATGGTGTATCTATAGTAATAAATACCACTTCGGTCTCTCCTATATTGGTTAAACCAAACGTGGATTACAATTTCGTATTAAAGAACATCAACAATATATTCAAAAACAAGATAACAATAAATCCTCAATTGCAAAAAAATGCTGGAAGATGAATAAAACTTTTGACTTTAATTCGGCTAAAATAATGAACTTAACTTTCTTGAAACCTTTCATATTTATAAAAAATTAGTAAAATTGTTAATTGTGAATTCGCTATTCCCCCATTATCTGATTGTTAGAAAAAATACATAAAAAAACTATTTTTCTTAGTTTTTTCAGATTTTTAAATTTTTTCAGTCCCACTCCCTATGCTGTTTTCCTGTTGGTCAATAAACCTTTCGCTGGAATCCGTTCTCATTGCTATTTTCCAGTTGGCTGTTGCCCGGAGTCTCTTGTTTTTTCCTATTGGCCATTAAACCTTTCACTTGAATCCGTTCCATTCCCTTTGATGTTTTCCTGTTGGCTGTTGCCCGGAGTCTCCTGTTTTTCTACTAGTCAATAAATCTTTCACTTAAATCTGTACCTTTCCTATATATCTCAGAAAATTTTCGTCAGTCTTTGCACTGAGGACGGTATACAACTAAAATACGCTACCGTAAGTGGACTTACTTCACCGCCGAGTATAGGTTCTCGTGAACCCATGAGAGTATCCACCAGGCATGCCCAGTTGACAAAGGACACCTTACAGTTGGACTCTTCGGCCAAGGAAGGTACCGTCACTTGCGCATCATTTCCCTGCACCTCAAAATTTGACTACAAAGGTCGTTGCGATTTCCGGTGAAGTCAACCCTCTTGTGACACCACCACGTCACACTTAAGGAGAAATCATGAGTCCTTCGGCAGCTACGGAGCTGGAAACCCAAAAAGGTACCGGACACTACACCTTATGCCGAGATTCCCCGACAAGTCTTACTGTACCGCATATTTCAAACATATAGCACATAAAAAGGTTACTACTGAACTCGTTTTCGTTGGCGAAAAAATAGGTACCTGTCGCTAGCCATGAGGTTGAGAAAACTTCCATCCCTGCAAGCATAGACACGTCACATCTGAGGCTTCGGTCCGCAAGGTGGGGAAAAACCCGACATCCGGCCAGAGAACTCTGTCTCTTTACTTGTCCGCCTACGGTTTTAATCCGGCTTATCGTCCGTTGCTTCGAAGCCTCGCGGAGACTGTACAGAAACACACATCAAGTATTAGTAGCTTGAAAGTTAGTTTTAGACACCAAACTCGGTCACTGAAGGTCGTGGAACTTCTCAAGTGCTAAAGAAACACTCCCGATCTGGGATTAGTTGCGTGAAAGTTAGTTTCTAGATTCCCGCTCATTCACCTGTCGATCGCAGAAATCTTCGACTAAGCAAACATACGCTTGACTGGTTTTCGACCCAGGGCCTGACTTAGGTCTGAACGCCGTCACTTGACTGACGAGCCTCCGGTCCGGCTCCTCTTGGCTCTTCGTCCAGGAAAGGGAAACCCTTCCCAGGTCCGTAATACGCGCCACGATGTTGGCCCCGTATGGACACGAACTGCTTGTGGTCAAACAAGACACCCCTATCTTCTTCACAGGACCTCGAGGGCGATGCACAACAACCGCACAACTACTCCAGCTACTGAGGGAGCCGCAGGAGATTAATGGTAGCGAAGGACAAACTTTAAGACCTGGCTTTGGCCAGTCATAAACCATTACTTCGTTGTCTACAATCCGCTGCCTTCCAGTACGAGGGTCGCTGCATGTCGTCTCATGCAATCATCATACGTCACTACGGTACCACAAGCGGTCCTTGTCATGCATAGTCCGCACTCACCTCCGTCACGCCCTGGATAAATTTGGAAATGGTTTTATTGAATTAGTTCACCGTTGCCCAGAAGTCACCACCCGGTCCCCATGCGAAAAACCAGGAAACTGGGATTGGCGAAGTAGATGCCGCCTAGCAACGCACTCGCCGTACTCACGTCATAGGCTCAGGAAGCCCCTGCAGTCGAGAACCAGGGGGATTGGTCCAGACACCTGTGGGGTTTCCCTCCATCTCCGGTGCCATCGATTTATAGGTCACATAATTATCCCCGCTTCCACCACATGGATGTTGAGATTCGGCCGTTTACCTGCCCCCATCTTGTCGAAGCACAGCTCGCAGTGTCGTGCTTCCAGTCATCTCCCGCACTCAAGGCACTGAGGATGGTATGCTAAATGCTACTGAAACTAGTATACATTCAAATTTAAAATACTTGTGCTATTAATGTTGCTCTTTTTTCCATTTCTAAAAATGATCCTATTCTCTGATTTATTTTCCATAAAATATTAAACATTTACAAACTAATTATTTTCTACATTTTATTAAAATGAATCTCTTTTTCTATTTTAATTTTAAATATAAAGAGTTTTTATTGTTTTTTTTTTTTTTTTATAAAACATTATGTCGTTTCTCTTCAAATTCATTTGCCATATTTATGTAATTTAAAATGTCTGAGTAGTTTATATCTGATTTTTGAAAGATCATTTAATTAGATTATAACCAGTTTCAGGAGTTGTGTAAACAACGATTTCCATATATTTCGAAGTTTGAGTGAGCATTATTAATGGAGTCATTTGAATCAATTGATTGTTAGTTTCTGCCAGAAGTGGCCGTATTGTAAAATTACTTGAGAAATTTGCATGTCTTGTGCCTTTTCAATTATAGAATAGGGTCTCATAGAAAATTCTGATTTCAAGTCAATTTGCTGTCCAGTTCATAAACAATAAGGATTAGCATTTTATTTCAATACCGAATTAGCTTAGTTACATTTGTCAGAAATAAAGCCAAGCAGTTTTGTAATTTAGAATAATTATTCTTGTTTAATATTTATTCAAAACAAAGGTTTGACAATACAATTTTACGTAAATGTAACTTCAATTATTTCTACAACATTTCTACATATATTTCACCGTTTCTAATTGAAATTTCTTTTTTAAATAATTTTTTTCGTAAATAAATTTAAAGTATTTCACTATTAAATATAAAATCTTATAGATATATTTTAAAATAAATTTTGATATTATTTGTTCAAAGCATGTGTAGCTTTCTCACGGTTTGTTTTGAAAGTAAAAAAAAAAAAATTATATTAACCTAATGTAAGCAATAGAAAGTATGCCTTAATATAGTCATGAATATTTTTTTAAGTTATGAAAACGTACCTCTAAAATTTTAACAATAGCATTATTTGTTAGACATTTTTTTGCCGATTTGTCGTCTTTGATCATGCATCGACAGCTAGACACACTATCTGTTCATGTCTTGTAGCAAGGCGCATATAGCCAAAACGTATCCTGAAAAAGGACTGCTAATGTTTTTTTTTAAAAAGATTCATCATTGCCCAGAAGATTTCCTGAACATAATACGGAAAGTACGGTTGAGGGAGATAAAAGTAATGTTAGTTTTGAAGTGTGGAGAAATTGCATTATTGTCAGCAAAACTAAAAACACTAATGTATTCAAGGAAATAGATAAATGATTGGATAGAAGGAAAGAAAGAAATAGAATGAAGGAAGGGAATAGATAATTTCTTTCTTATATATGTTGGACTTTTTTAAAATTCAATAAAGAACTTTTGGTGGCAGGAATGATAGATTTTTTAGCTGAAGAAGAAAGTCATTTTTTTTTTGCTATAGATCGTTAGTTGTAAATACCCCCCCCTCCCCCCATAGATGACGCTGCCTTTTAATACAACTGTCTCCAACTTTAAAACTGCTCAAAATAATATGAAAAATTCAATCTTGAAACCATTTTTTGTTTATAAACAGCTAAACAAAATGAATTTTAAAAGGAGAGTAGTAAACTTTCTTTATAATATATATATATATATATATATATATATATATATATATATATATATATATATATATATATATATAATTTATTTTATGTGTTCGAACTTCTGAAGCAATGCAGCGCCGTATATCAAGAAATGGAATTTTAATAAAATATTATAGCTGATATCTTATATTATACTTCTGAAAAGAGTAATCTTGAACACATATCCCTATTTATATATTATTAAATTAAAAAAAAAGATTCTCCATTTTCAAATAATTCTTATCTCATAAAATGCTTTAACAATCGCATAGGTAATAATATTTTGTCATCAGACTATCACTTTCCTGCCACGTTTTAATTTTAAAAGGGGAGAAATAGCAATTGAAATATTCAGATAAAATTACTCGTATATGTAATATATGTGAAAAAGTAAAAATTATGCTAGAAAATTTTAAATTCATAATGTTGTTTTCGAACATTTTAGCGTGCAGTGAATGAACTGAAAATAAATACAAAATAAGAGGCTTTATCAAAAATAAAATGAAACACTCAAACATAAATACAAAAGTTTTATCAAAGTAAATAAATAATGTAACAGCTTACAGAGAGCACTGGTTATAAAAATTTATCGTCTATCAGAATTAAAGTTGAAATAACAAACTTGATCATGAAAAACGGAAGTTGCTGTAACTAAAGTCTCTGTTTCATTAAATCTGCAACTAAATATTGTATAATTTATAATACTTCAAATGATAAACGTATAATTTTCAGTAAAACTTATAATTTATAATATATATATATATATATATATATATATATTACATTAAAAGTCTCATAAAATATTAATAGAAGGTATCGTAGTTTATTTGTCTTCAAAACATCTAAATTTTTAATATATTTTATTTTTTGAAATTTTAATAACGCGTTTCGTTTTTTATTTTTCAAATGTTTACTTAAATAATATTTTATTAATTTATTAAACAATAGATTTGAAAAAGAACATACAAAAAACTGCAAAGGTAATAACGTTCACATTACATATTTTTAAGGTACACTATTTGATATGAATAAACTACCTTAATGCAACACAATTCAATAGAAATCTTACGTTTAATTTTTAGAAAATAACATAAAATCTCAAACAGATTCCATTTTACAATTCAAAAATTTAAATAAATAGAATAAAAGAGCTGGAATTAAAACATAAAATGAAGTAAATAAGAAAGTTGTTAACATTATAATTTTATGAAATATTTATTATTTTCCATTTCAGGGATTCATTCAGATCAAATATATGTCAAAGTTTAAATTAGATTTCAAATTCTTTAAAAGAACTTTTATTATGATTTCATTCCTATTTAAAGAATAATTTTCTCACTTTACAAAATAACTTTGTTTTTGAGTAATTTCATTGTGAGATGTGTTTGGATGATTTATATTTTGTGAATAACATTTCAACATTTCAAATAAAATTATGGAAAATACCATTTTTATTTGCTATAATTTTGTTTTCGTGTCTGTTTTAAGTAAAGTATTAGAAATACATCGTTACAAAATATTCATTTTTGCGTGTCTCAGTTAATTAAATTTTATTTATTCCTTCATTAATCCCTTTATCTAAAATATTATAAACATGATTTTTCAGTGGCTTCCATTTTAAAATTTATAAATTAATTAGTTAAAATTACAGAAATGTTCTCTTTTGGATTTGATCCGAAAATGAATTTGTATGATTATATGATGAATAAATATGATTTAAGTTAAGAAAAATATATTGAAAAAAAAAAAAAACATGATTAACCCGCATCGGGCCTCTCAGGCCCGGTCATTACAAAACTATACTGCAGCGAAATCACCCCTTCAACGAAAATGGACCTGTTTCACGGTAGCTGCGTTGAAGGTCACCTGCATACTGAGGACAGGCATTTCAGGAATGTAGGATCCCCCTTTTCTGGGAAAATACCGGTTCGGGCCCCAGAGACCCGGAGCGAGCGCTCGCGTTTTCATTCCAGATTGTGAATGTGAAGGAAGAAGTTGAAAAATGTATCGCTATTTAAGCTATGACGATGAATTGAAGAGATTGCAGACCTTGTTAGCTGAGGTTTCAACTGATGAAGAATCTATTAATGAGGAAGATGAAGAAGCAGATGACACAGAACAATATAGTGAGCATCAGTCAAGTTCAGAAGAAGATTTAGATTCATCAAGTGAATCGGATATTATTGAATACGTTGATCGCTATATTGGCAAAGATAAAATAACGAAATGGAATAAAACAGAACCAAGACAAAATGTCAGAACTCCTGCTCACAATATTGTATCAAAATTGCCCAGAAACGTTAGTGACGCAAGGAACGTATCCTGCCCTATGGATTCTTGGCAATTGCTTATTGACGAAACAATAATAACGAGTATTGTGGAATACACAAATATTTTTATAAAATCAATTGCAACAAATTTCCCAAGAGAAAGAGATGCACGTCAAACAAATATAGCAGAAATAAGAGCATTTATTGGCATTCTTTACTTAGGGGGTATTCATAAATCCTCACATGTAAATGTTCGTGATATTTGGAACACCGATGGCACAGGGCTTGAAATTTTTCATCGAACTATGTCATATAATCGCTTTTTATTTCTTATGAGATGCATAAGATTCGATGATATAACTGATCGTCCTTCTAGAAGAGAACTGGATAAATTGTCTCCCATAAGATCTGTTTTTGAAAAATTTGTTACAAATTGTCAGCATGTATATAGTCTCGGAGAATTTGTGACTATAGATGAAAAATTAGAACCTTTTAGAGGAAAATGTTCCTTTCGTCAGTATATTCCAAGTAAACCTGCAAAATACGGGATAAAAACATTTGCTTTAGTTCATTCTAGGACATTTTATACTTGGAATCTTGAAATTTATGCAGGAGCTCAACCAGAAGGTCCGTATAAAGTAGAAAATGCTCCAGATAAAATTGTCAAGAGGTTAGTGGAACCAATTTACAACTCTGGACATAATCTCACAGTTGATAATTGGTATACCAGTTATGCATTAGCTAAAGATCTCCTTGAAAAGAAAATTACACTTGTTGGAACTGTGAGGAAAAATAAAAGAGAATTACAAGAAGAATTCGTTTCTGGGAAGAAACGAGAAGTGTATTCTTCTTTATTTAGATTCCAAAAGAATATGACTTTGGTATCCTACTTACCCAAAAGAAATAAATGTGTTTTACTTTTATCTACCATGCACAACGATGGTGCTATTGATGTTTCAACTGCAGAAGCCAAGAAACCAGAGATAATAACATTTTATAACCTAACGAAGGGAGCTGTAGATGTTGTAGATGAAATGTCAGCTACTTATTCTATTGCGAGAATAAGCAACAGATGGCCGAAGACAGTATTTTTCAGTATTTCGAATACTGCAGCCATAAATTTTACTATTATCTGCGAAATCCCCCCAGCTCCAATACAGAAAAAGGAATTTATTTTTGAAAGATCTGGCGTTAGAGATTCTGAAAGAGCATGTGGAAAACAGAAGTTTGCAGACGACGGTTCCACGCGAACTGCGTGAAAAATTAGATAGTGACCGCAATGAAAAGATTGTAGCACCACCGGCAAAAAAACAAAAATGTTCAAGAAAAGGTGTCATATCTGTCCCAGCAAAATTGACAGAAAATCACAAATTTCTTGTGCTAAATGTTCCAAAAATGTATGCAGTGAGCATAGCAGTGTTATTTGCAGAATATGCCAGTGAAATGTAAGTTTGTTTTTATTATAATAAGTGTAATAAATATTATTTAATTGAAAAATACTTCAGGATTTTTTAATTGTTCATAATGAAATATTAATTGCATGTATAACTTTAAAAAAAAACTGTTTTTTTTTTTTAATGTGAATATATAAATATATCATTAAACTATTTAAAACTTTCTGTTTTAAAAAATAATTTCTTATTTATCTAGTACTACGTTAAAAACAAAAATGTTTTATGCTTAGCAAATTCATTTTACTGTTTTCTTAAGCAAAAATCCGCTCTGGGACTACGAAGCCCGGCGCGAGCTCTCGTGTAACGTAAAGTAGCGCGAGTTCTCCCGGGTTAAGTTAGATTGAAAAATAAAATGGAAAATGCTTTTCTTTTTGTGTGTCCTCAGGGTGTATATTTGATAAGAGTGTTAATTATGAATTACACAATTTTTAAACTGCAATGAGTTATAATATAGCATTTTATGCATTTTTGCTTCAAAGACTTTCATAAGAATATTACACATATGTTTATTTTCTGTATTTGTTAACGTTTTGGGAGGTGACTATCATATTAAATCCATGAAACATTGTATCTAATAAATGTGTTTCTCCTCTATTCACTGTTTTATCATAGCATCATATTTTATTACGTAAAAGATACAATATGACAAAAACCTTCTCAACCTGATGAAAAAGATTCTAAATGAAAATATGAATAAATACTTTGTATATGTAACAGTTTGATATTTGATTTAGAATAAAACACATAGAAGTATATACAGGGTATCCCAAAAGTCCTTGACACATTTTAACCCTTTCCGGCAAGGTGGTCCCACTCCGGAACACCGAATTTTAATTCCAAACTTGCATACGGCACCAAGAATATTTTAATAAACTTTTATTTCTACAATGAAAGCTTAAAATAAGGAGTTCTTATTTTAAGTTGTTTATTTTTGTAAATCCCAGTGTCAATCAGTCTCATTTTACGAACAGAATTTGTCTGTGCCGTAAAGGGTTACAATACAATAAAAATTCAAGCAATTTTCGTACGATAGTGCGTTTTGGAAGAAAATGTTTTTTTTTTTTTTTATGATCTGAAATTTTGTTTAAGCAAATACAAAAATAGTTCCAAAAGTTTCTCCTGTTCTGGAAAGTTATCGAATAGGTAAAATGCCTCTATACATAACAATGGCGAAACACGCACAAAACGTATACACAGTTTTTGTCCAAACTATGACAACGAGCATTCCAGAACCTAACAACACTCGCCCTACTGAGTTTGTTTAGACAAGTGAAGATGTATACACGACTATTGTTACCTTCTGGAATTTGGGTTGCCATAGTTTGGACAAAAACTGTGGATGCGCATTGTGCGTCTTTCTCCATTGTTATGTATAAAGACATTCTACCAATTCAATAACTTACAAGAAGCAGCGCCATCTATGAGATTTTTTTATTTTTTTATTTACTTAACCCTATCACTATGTCCTATCAAAACATGCTCTGTTGTTGCCCAGGACAAATATGCTATCTATTTTTCAAATAAAAAAGCAAAACAAGTACCACTTATATTTGTACAGTTTAATTTTTACCGTGTGTTACAAACATTATGATATGAGATGTCACCGGCTGAAACTACTCAGTGAGTGATAGATTTTTTTTGACAACTTGTTGAAAGTGCTTGGGGTCCGCGTGGACCCCAAGACATAGTGATAGGGTTAAACCAAATTTCAGATCATAAGAAACATTTTCGTCGGAACCTCAATCTTGTGCGACAATTGCTTGATCTTTTATTTAATTGTAAAATGTGTGAAGGACCTTTGGGTCCCCCTGTATTATGGAATTACAGAAGTATATAATAATTCATTATAGTTTAAAAAATGCAATATCATAAACATGATTGAGACAAATTATGCCCCACGTCTCTACACGTTAGTTAACATGTATAATTCTCCAAATGTGAATAAACAATTCTAACAACTATACGTCATTCAAAAAAGCATATATACATGTTTACTTAGTCCGGTATTGTGAAAAAAATTCTGTTTATTATTTGTGGAAAAAGTATAAAACTTAATTACAAAGAAATATTTAATTTAAAAAAACGACGTATAATTTTAAATAAATTTCCTCTTTTATCAGCAACAAATAGAAAAACGAAGAGAAAATTCCCAAATGAAATTCCAAGAAATAGATAACAACTTCTTGAAATTGATTGGAAAGTAATATATAAGAGCTCTATGAATTTTAAATTCATACTAGTTGTTTCGTTTTTGATTGAAGATAAAAACCATTATAGATTTTCAATATGCATCTAAATCTACATATTTCCCGTAATTTCTTTTGAATGTATTTTCTGAAGAGTTATTTCATGCTACACTCTATTATTTATCCAGGGTTTTTTCAATACTTTTAAAGATATTTTAAGATAATTTCAATACTATCCATTATTTATAAGTAAAAGATTATAGGATATTCCAAGATTCAGAGATTATGCTTGTGATGTTAGTCAAAATATACTTAAAAGTTAAAAGAATACATATTTTGAATAAATTATTGTAATTTGTTATTGTTTATATTTATAGAGCAGTCAAAGCAACTCATTATGCCTTTAATAGAGTTCGTCGTTTTGAAGGTATTATATTCGAATACCTTCAAACATTGATAGAAGATGAGAAGGATAAAGGCACTTGCTGATAGATTATTATTCAATTATTACGCAACTGGCGACTTATAAAACACTTGAGAATGAAGCCTCAATAACAGTTAATACAAAAAGATAAACAGCAAAAACAAAAATTTAATATTTGTTTTTATTTTTAAATAATGCCTGTTAATTATATGCGACTTAATACGCTAAAACGTTGCCTGACGTATGGTAGCATACCAATTATTAGAAATGCATTACGTATAAATGCGTGCGTTGTATGTAAGAAATGCGTTGATGGCGTGAGAGATTACGTTAAATTAACATAAATTTTCACTAATTTGTGTCGCAGATTAATCTCGAAAAATGAAAGATTTAAAGTTACTAAAAAAATTAATAGCTCGAAAATTATTTGTAAGAAAATTATTAGACAAACTGCGTTAGAAAGTTTTAAAAAATTGTATTTTTCCTGATATAAATTTCAAATCTAATGATTATGCCGTTTTTCAAATATTGAATTCCAAAAATTACCGAATTTCAAAATGGAGTGCCATAGCGAAACCATCACGCGTAAAAGGATAATGATATTCTGATGTGTATACTGGTTATAGCACGAGCCAAATTATAGTATCCTTATTATTCTGCTAAAATATAAAAGTTAATTATGATGTCTCGAGTTTCATATAAAAATGCTCATTGGTGTCGCTGGGGAGCAATCTAAAAAAAAATATTAAATGGTCTTCACATATATTCTCTATCGCGGGAAACCCGTGATAGAGTATTGGATGTTCTAGTCTTCAATAAACGTCGACAGTTTGCAGCAGATACACATAAATGTATCAGAAAATATAGGGATACCCTTTCTGCAGTATTCAAAACCAGCCAAAGATAATAACTGTTTAGTTCATTCATGATCAAGTAAGACATGGATTGAACATAAATGTTGTCATTTTACGCCCGGGAATTTGAGTTTTGTGTTTATTTGCTGATTTTATAACAGTAAATTAATAAATCTTCCTATTCTGAAAAAAGTAACTATCGCAGTCGCCATATATATATATGTATATATATATATTTCTAACATGAGGTGTTTCCCGGCTAATATTAAGAAAATGATTGCATAAAAACATGGATTTTGCTATTTTTACAGAGAATTTTTCGATAAACACACAGAAGCAGGCAGTTTTTAAATAGAAGGATTATTTTAATTACCTATGTAATAATAGATTAATTTTAACACAATTATTTCAAATTGGTAAATAAATCATACGAGTAGTAATTTTCCAACAAGACGAAAAATGTCCGGACCAGGATTCGAACCTGGGATCGCTTGGCTGAAGCCGCCACGCTCTACCACTAATGATTTATTTACCAATTTGAAATAATTGTGTTAAAATTAATCTAGTGTAATCACGTATCCAGCGTTTACTGGAGTTTCTTTACCTGCGATCTTTTCTGTTGAGCTGATTAAAATATCAGACCAGATTCTCTGATCAATAAGGTTAACTGGATGAATTATGCTCTCCATATTCGACCGGGATAGCTCAGTGGTAGAGCGTGGCGGCTTCAGCCAAGCGATCCCAGGTTCGAATCCTGGCCCGGACATTTTTCGTCCAGTTGGCAAATTACTACTCGTATACATATTTAATGTTTAAGTCAGCCAAAGAATTTTATAGCAACAAAACTATGTATAATAAGGTGAAGAAAAATATTATTAATGTTTATTTAAATAAATGTGTGATTCATGTTCGCTTCTCAAATTAAATTAGATTAATTTTAATATATACCTGTTTCTTACACTATTTAATGTTCTAAAACATAAGTATATATGTATTATATTTTCGAATATTTTCATTGAACTTTAAATTATGTGCTCAATTTCGTTAAAATATCTCTTAAAATATTTAAAATATTTTAATTTTGACATTGCTTATCTGATACATTAGTAATTATTGCATAAATTATTTATTTAAAAAAATTGTTAAACCTTAAATGGTAACGATTTTCAAAACACATGTAAAATCCGCCTAAAATACGTATTATATATTGTGTTTTAATCATTATTTGAGAAGATCCAAAGGAATGGAAAATCTAAGACATAGTACATTTAATAGTGATCGTAAAATTAGATTTGCAATTTATTACTGCAATAGAAGAATAATTATTAATGTTAAAAAATAATATATATTATTTCTCATGTCAACATCCCTTTTTCTCAGAAAATACGAAACGCAGAACGACTAATGAGATACCATATGAAAGGATTTTGAACAGGCTTCTGACATAGCACACTTAACATTTCATTAAAACATGTTTTTGATTAAAAATTGCTGTTAATTAAAAATTAAATCGGCATTGTTTTCATAAATAAAATGAAGGGTTTTCCTGAAATTTGTGTTGCCACAAAAATAAAATACCGCATTATATCATGTTCAACAATAATTGTAAAAAGAAATAAACAGTATAAAAAAGATAAAGTATGAATTCTCCACCCGGTTAATTTAACATTTATTTTTAAAAAGCAAAATTGAAATAAAATAAAATATATGCTTTATTATATTAGAAATGCATTCAATTTATTTCATGTTTTTCAATAATAAGTGGATGACGTCATCTTCTAATGCAGTTAAAATACGATTGTTAATTTTTTTCCTCGCGCGTGCTTTTTGAAAAAAATATCGAGCTTTTAATCGGATTTTTATAATTGTTATACGTGCGTCATATATTGTTATATTTATCAGGTTTGTGTATATGCATACTGTAACGGAGTAATAGTACATTAACTTATTTAATAATTATCTTGGCAAAGTAAAGAAAATGACATTGGCGAGAGAAGAAAATATGACATGTTTTTGGCAACCTATTCACAAAAATTATTTTATCATAAAACACACACAATGATCAATATATTATAAAACATACAATGTTTAATTTTATATAAAACACACGCAATCTGCTTTACCGGGTTGCCATACGAAGCAAAATCTCGCCAAAATCGTCGGGTTGCCTAGGCATAAAATCGTACTTTTGAGGCGAAAAAGATACCCCTGTGCTTTTGCGACATCTGTACCTTATTGAAATGTACAAGCAGAAGTAAATTGTATATAAATAATATTGGTACAGATTCCGCAGACGCACCGGGATATATTTTTGACTCTAAAAGGACGATTGTATTCCTAGGCAACACGACGATTTTGGCGAGGTTTTGCTTCATATAGCAACCCGGTAGAGAAGATTGCGTGTGTTTTTTATTAAATTAAATATTGTATGTTTTATAATAAATTGATCATTGTGTGTATTTTATGGTAAAATAATCATTCTGTTTTATGATAAAAAAAAAATGGATACTTACGTATTATATGGTAAGTTCAAACACAATTGCGCCAAACATGGCGCCAATTAACAAATTATAGTAACTCTTATTTTTCGATAAGTATGTAGTTTATTTATGGTACTTTTCGGTTAGCCGGGTGCCAGTGAAATATATATATATATATATATATATATATATAGCTTTTTATGCTTTTATAATATCACACCGTTTTGTTCAATACTTATAATTTTTTGACATATCTAATATTTTTAGATGCAAGTTTAAACTTCTAAAGAAAAATTAACTATAAAAATATCTTCAAACAACATTAGTCAAGCGAGAATATTATCTTATTTATTCCTAACAATAAAATCCCGTCGAAAATAGAAAAAGGCATGCGCGAGGAAAAAAGAAACATTAACAATTGTATTTTAACTGCATTAGAGGATGACGGCATTTTCTTCGGGAAAAATACGGGACGAAGAAAAATAAATTGAAATATACGTAAATTACAATTCAATCTAATATAACAAATCATACCTTTTATGCTACACGTGTAAAATACCACTGCTTCGATCAATCAATAATATTTAATTTCTTCTAAACGTTTCAATTTTAATTTTGATTTTGAATCATAAATATAAAATACCCCGTGCGAAAAGTCACATTTTACCTGTTTTGTGCTATTTATTATTTTTTTATAATCACTGTTGAGCATCATATAATGCGGAATTTTATTTTTGTAGGAACATTGATTTGAAAAAAAGCTTTCATTTCATTTATGAAAAAACAATCCAGATCATATATGTTAGTTATGTTGTCAACATCCCTTTTTCTATGCACATTCAAAACATACAACGTTGAAAGAGGTATGATTCGAAAAGTTTTTGAACAGGCTTCTGACATAGTACACTCACATTTCGCTAAAACGCGTTGTTGGAATTAAAAAAAAATAGTTAATTAAATATTCATGCTAAAACGTACCAGGAAATAATCTCAAAGATTGCAGTGCGAAAGCTTCGCACGGGTCCTTCTGGTCTCAGTATATTTTCATTATTTTATTTAAATATTTTTATTATATTTTTATTATTAAAAATACAACATTAAAAATAACAAAGTTCAATTTATTTTTTGTAAATTTATGGATTTTCAAACTCAAATGAAACCTAATTTTTAAATTTATGGGTTATAAAATCGGATAATATAATTTAGGCAATAAAATTATTATAAAAGTTTATTTCAATAAATGCTTGACTGCCATCGTACTCGACTATCAAATTAAATTAGAGTTTCTCTAAAAGAAAGTGTGATAAATATAATTGAAGATTTAAATCACGTTTCTTAGATTATTATTTTTTAACTTTACGCTTTATGTAAAATAAGTTTACTGATGAGTAATTTTAAATCAAATAACTAATGTTTTTAAAGTTCTAATTGAATGAATATTTGAT
Organism: Maratus michaelseni; assembly: GCA_963931845.1. Classification (NCBI taxonomy): domain Eukaryota; kingdom Metazoa; phylum Arthropoda; class Arachnida; order Araneae; family Salticidae; genus Maratus; species Maratus michaelseni. Next base: position 435,651,459 of record OZ007587.1, on the reverse strand, counting down.
GACAAAAAATGACTTCAGTATAAATTATGTTGGGTATTGTTATGGAGTTTTTTACTCTTTAAATTTATTTTAGGAAATTTGATACTTCGTATCATCACATGTAAAATAATTATCGTATATTCGTGTAATTTGGAGAAAATTTAAATTTCTATTTTCCGTTTTAATACCATTATGTTCGATACATTTTTTTCACCTTGTTTAATCATTGCATTCATAATAAATATCTCTGATTAAACATTTTTAAAGGTGTTGAATTGAATACTATTCCTGTCAATTATAGGGTAGACTACTATCTACGGTATTTAAACAAACAAAAAAAAACAAACAAAAATAAAACTTTTCACTTTTCTCATGTTTTATGAAACTTCCTTTTTTTAGCACTTTCCAACCTAGTTGAAAAGTGCTTATGACTTCGGTTTGTCTGGCCGTCTGGCCGTCTGCCGTCTGGCCGTCTGGCCGTCTGGCCGTCTGCCGTCTGCCGTCTGCCGTCTGTCCGTGCTCTAACTCCCGTAAATATGCTCGGATTGCTCTGCAATTTTTATATGTTATTATCGTTATCTATAGCATGTTCTCTATTTCAACGGAAGTGTGTAGCACTTATAGTTTTTTTACAGGGACACTCAAAAGAATTCCGTTACATTGCGGTCTATGGGGAAAAATCATTTGCTGTTTATTTAAATAATGTTTCACTATTTTAAACGCATTGAAATTTATATATATCACTAAGGTGCATTAGAAGAAGCTTAATATGGAACAGGGTGTGCATAGCACTTATAGTTACTTTACAGGGACAGTAAAAATAATTCCGTTACATTACGTCTATGGAGAAAAATCGTCTGCGGTTTATTTAAATAATGTTTCACTATTTTAAACGCATTGAAATTTATATAGATCACTAAGGTGCATTACAAGAGACTTACTACGGAATATTGTGTGTATAGCAGTCATCGTTCATTTACAGGGACACGCAAAAGAATTATCTACTGTCTGTTAACAATAATTCCTGGAAGTGCGTTTTAAGTTACTGAACGCGATTTTAATGTTAACTTGCTTTTTGTCTATTACGTGGTGTGTATAAATTCTGTAGATCCTATACAGGGCAGCACAAAAGTTCGAGAACACATTTCTGTTTATTGACAAACTCCAGACGGAGAATTTTAAAATGTGCTACACGTTTCCTAACTGAACTAAAATTTAGCATCCTATGTAGTATATATACAATTCTATATATCCTATACAGGGCTGAATAAAAGTATCCGGATATTTTTCCGAATATTGTATATGTTGGAAATTCCTGAAATTATGTTTTTAAATATGTTATGCGTTTTCCAAATTGTTTACTTAGAAGTTATCTTTTAGCTTATTAAACGGTATGATTTGTAAAATTATTTTGGAAGCGTTGGAAAGTGCTACATAATCTATGCTTGACGCATGATTTTTCGGTCTTGTTTCTTCTTAATAAGACTGGAAGGTTTTTGAAATAAAAAAAATTACAAATGTTTTATAATTCAACATCATTAAAACCAGCAAAACATAATAATACAAATATAAAAAGATATAAATGTCTAGATGTTTTCATATATCGATTTATTTTATTATATACTGAGAAATTATTTCTGGATTTAATGCTAGATACAGTAAGTTGTTAGCAAATAAACATGATCGATACCGAAATCTGGCACATAATATTTGATTAGTGATGTTGGGAAATATTTCTTCCTAATAAATATTTACCATAAATAACGATTTCCTATCATAATGAATGTTTAAATATCACGTTTAATACATAAGCTATGTTTTTTCTAAAATATGTAGCATCAATACGCTTGTATCGATGGTGCGAAAATACATATACATGCACTACATTTTAATCGCGAAAATGTCGCAAACAAAAACGAAAATCGTCATTTCAGTCGATATTATTTCATCTTTCAATTTATGTTTTTTATATAAAAAAAGAAACTTAAGATTTCCTTCTTCATACTAAAATTGTACCAAATTCTAAATTTTTAAATACGATAACCTAATTTTGACAGCAACATGGTTATTTCCAGAACAGGTTTACTTCGTTTAACAAACTGCAATGTATTCGATCAATTAGTTTAGAAATTATGAAGATTATAATTGTTATTATTAATTATTATTAATTATAATTGTTGGGATTTTTAATATTACTTTCTTTTTAATCCTTTCAAAACAAAGCGCAATGCATGTAGTTTTTTACTTTATTCTATCTTTACAAGAAGAAAGTATTGGATTCATGAAAATTTTCGACTTCCGCTTTTAGACAGATTTATACGTTTTAGAAGTTCTTGAACACGATTTGACTGTTTTTAGAAAATTTCTAACTGTGAGTCTGTGAGTCTGTGACTCTGTCTGTCTGTATGTGACACAAATTTTGTAGGCGCTCTATCTCAAGAACTAATGCGCTATATTTAATAAAACTTTATATTCAGTTAGTCCCTCATATAAATTGGTGCTGATTAATTTTTGGTGAAAACCGTCCAACAAGTGGCGCTGCTATGCTCCATTTTTCGCGATATCCGCAATAGCTCTATCTCAAGAACTAATGTACTCATTTTCATCAAACTTCAGATTCAGCTAGACCTTGACATAAATATATGCTGCTTACGGTTTGGTGTCAATAGTCTAACAGGTGGCGCTGCTATGCCACTTTTTCCGGTATTAACACGATACCTATATCTCAAGAACTAATGTACGGATTTTCATCAAACTTCAAATTCAGTTAGAGGTTGACATAAATTCTTGTTGATTAGGTTTTGGTCTAATTTTCCCAACAGGTGGCTCTGCCATGCTACATTTTGCAGGAATTACACGATTTTAGCAATAGTCATATCTCAAGAATTAATGCACGGAATTTAATAAAACTTTAGATTCAGTTAGACCTTGATACACGGTAAAAATGACCAATTTTTCTTATTTTATGAAAATATGCTATAACCACGAACGAAAATATAATATAATCTTCTGAGTTATCCGAAATTTCAAATAGCATGTTACATTGTCTTTTAAATCCCCAGAAACGAATACATTTTCAAAATTTAAAGAATAATTTATGAAAACAAATTATTTTTAGCTGCCCGAATTTTTCAGGAACGTTTCCGAAGGGATTTTATAGTGTATTAATTAGTTTCCTCAGCCTGGAGTGCTTGTTTTTCGAATGCTATCAATTCTCAAGTAAACATTTTCATGCTCAAAAAAAAATGTTTAACAGACAAACATGCAAAATTAACAGCGTTAACAATAACATTAAAATTAAGATTATTTCTTTACTCTTTCATGTATAAATTAACTTATGCGGCTGAAAACGTGTACTTAAGAATGGATAACATTAAAAAAACAAGTATTCCAGCCTGAGGACACTAATTAATGCACTATAAAAACCCTTCGGACACGTTTCTAAAAAATTCGGGCAAATTATACACATTACTAAATGTATTATAAAATAAACCTAACAATTGCTTTGAGGTTAGCGAACTGTGAAATTATCTCAGATACTTTCTCTATGTAACTCTATCTAAATTGGTGCTGGTTATTTTTAGTGTATGCAAAACCTGTGTGAAATAGAAGAAAGTTTTGGGATTGACACATCCGACTAGTTTAATCATAACGCAAAAACAACATAGCGGAATAAGCTGTAATTTTGGATTCGCACATTTGAAGCTTTTAGAATATATTCCAGTTAAAAAATTCATATTGTTTTTGAAAAAAAAATAGTTTTAACATTTGTATATATTCGGAATTAATTTTCAAAAACAGTTTGAATTATAATTAATAGTTTTTTTAAACGTAAATCAATTTCTCAATTCTTCGAATATACAAATCGAAAGTTAGAGCTCATTCCGCCAAGTAGTTTTGAGTTACGTTTTAAAAACTAACAGCATTGCAATATTTTTTCGTAACGATTAAAAGTAAATTAACATTAGGAATTACAAAGTTTAAACCTTCATGCTTCTCAACCAATTATTCCGTAAGTTTTTCCGTTTGGTATCTGTAATTAACATGTCCCAAAAAATCGAAATATGCTCTGACTATTGTGTATTAGTATTTCAAATTTTAGAAGTTTGCACAACTATTTTATGAAATTGGAGCAATAAACTTTTTTTATAGTAGGGGAGAAGGTGTAAAAATGGGTACTGGTGTAAATATGGGCACCCCACCCTAAGTGGCTATGGGTGGTGCTGAACACTGACGGCCATTTCTGTAGATGATACTATTTGTTGATATGAGATAGCAGAGAGCAGTTGAAACCGTTCTTTTAAGTAGTGTGGATGCAGCGTGCGTTATTGTGCGAATTGATGTTTGTTCTGGACTACAAACTTTTGACAGCTATCTGAAATCATTTAATTTTCATGAACTTATGCCTAGTTTAAAATAATTTTACAGTGATATCCGGAAAGCGGAGCTACTAAGCTACTTCTAGAAGCACGCCTTTACTCACGTACGCCTTATTTAGCTTACATGTGAAAGTGGCCATATTTCTTAGATGGCTGTGGTGTAAATATGGGCCCCCATTTAAAAGGGGCCAAAAACTATACCACTTTTTCTTCTAAACGACATAAATTATTTCGATATATTTTTTTTTTTACGGGAAAATAGCAATTTCCTATATTATACACATTACTAATTGTATTATAAAATAAACCTAGCAAATGCTTTGAGGTTAGAGAACTGTAAAATTACCTTAGATATGTTCTCTATATAACTCTATCTATAAAAAGTTTATATGTTTTCTATAAATCCTGAAAGCATTCGTTAGTTTTATTTTATAACTAGCTGACCCGCCCGGCGTTGCCCGAGCCCTTGTAATAAACTTAAATCTCTTAAAAAACGGAACTCTGGACACGGTCTACGATGGATCCGGAACCGTATACCCGGCATGCTCATACGTTCTAGAAAATCTTTTATTTCCCCCACTACCACCGCCAGGGGAGCATTCTGTTCTAAACAAACCTCCTTCCGAACGAACTTCTGAGACAGGTCTCCGCTGCCTACGTTACTGTATAGTAGGCGCACTACAAAATTGAGCTGGTTTCGAGAAGATTGGAACATTATTAGCCCAGTTATTGCAATAAGGCATAGTTAGAGAAAATAACCTTGAGTGAGATGCCGAGGGGAGGGGATGTTCGAGTGTCCTTCAGAAAATGACTAATTAGGAGGCCCACTATGCATGCATAAAAATTCGTTCGTTTTGTTAAGCTAGGAACTTATTTTACAAAGTTGGCTTAAACTCTTATTTGTAAATAGTGGTAACCGCTACTCTTAAATTTAATTTAATGTTATAAAGGGTGACTATTTAGTTAAATATAATGTTTGAAATCACTTGCGTTGAAATCGGAAAGATAGTTGCTGATATATAGAAACGGGGCATAGTTAGAGAAAAACCTTGAAGGAGGGGCCGGGGGGGGAGGGTTGTTCAAGTACCCTTCAGCAAATGTCTAATTAAGAGTAGCACTATGCATCTTTCGAAATTCGTTCGTTTGCTTAAGCTAGGAACTTAATTACAAATTTGGCTTACCCAATTATTCGGAAATAGTGGTAACCGCTACTCATAAATTTAGTTTAATGTTATAAAGAGTGACTATTAAGTTAATTATAACGTTTGGAATCACTTGCGTTGAAATTGGAAAGATAGTTGCTGAGATATGGGAACGGAGCAGAGTTAGAGAAAAAACCTCGAAGGACGGGCCGGGGGGGAGGGGTTGTTCAAGTGTCCTTCAGCAAATGACTAATTAGGAGGACCACTATGCATCTTTCAAAATTCGTTCGTTTGCTTAAGCTTTGAACTTAATTACAAATTTGGCTTAAACTATTATACGTAAATAGTGGTAACCGCTACTCATAATTTTAGTTTAATGTTATAAAGAGTGCAAATTAAGTTAATTATAATGTTTGGAATAACTTGTGTTGAAATCGGAAAGATAGTTGCTGAGATATTGAAACGGAGCAGAGTTAGAAAAAAAACCTCGAAGGACGGGCCGGGGGGGAGGGGTTGTTCAAGTGTCCTTCGGCAAATGATTAATTAGAAGGACCACTATGCATCTTTCAAAATTCGTTCGTGTGCTTAAGCAAGGAATGTAATTACAAATTTGGCTTAAACTATTATTTGGAAATAGTGGTAACCGCTACTCATAAATTTAGTTTAATGTTCTAAAGAGTGACTATTAAGTTAATTATAATGTTTGGAACCACTTGCGTTGAAATCGGAAAAATAGTTGCTGAGATATGGAAACGGAGCATAGTTAGAAAACGATCCTTGCAAGAGGGCTTGCGAGGGGGGTGTTCAAGTGTCCTTCAGTAAATGACTAATTAGGAGGACCACTATGCATCTTTCAAAATTTGTTCGTTTCTTTAAGCTTTGAATTTAATTACAAATTTGGCTTAAACTGTTATTCGTAAATAGTGGTAACCGCTACTTATAAATTTAGTTTAATGGTATAAAGAGTGACTATTAAATTAATTATAATGTTTGAAATCCCTTGCGTTGAAATCGGAAAGATAGTTGCTGAGATATGGAAACGGAGCAGAGTTAGAGAAAAAACCTTGAAGGACGGGCCGGGAGGGGGGGGGGTGTTGTACAAGTGGCCTTCAGCAAATAACTAATTAGGAGGATCACAATACATCTTTAAAGATTGATTCATTTGGTTAAGCTAGGAACTTAATTTGAAATTTGGCCTACACTATTATTCGGAAATTCTGGTAACTGCTTTCTAGAAATACACCTTGAAGCTTAAATGTAATTAGACCCTTGCCCCTCTTCATTCCCGCAAATATAAAAAAGAATCTGTTAAATAAAGTTTTCTGTATTAACAATCTCCATCATAATAATAAATGTCATGTAAAAGAAAAAAAAAAAAAAAAAAAAACCTAAACTCGATTGTCCCTGGAAAATATTTAAATCAGTGGGACGTATGTGTAATTTGTCATGTACAGGTGGCGCGACATTCGCATGGCTCCTCTACGCTGATAACTGTAGAAAACTAATCCATTCATTTCAATCACTTAATATTTTCCACTCAAAGTAAAATAAATAAATAAAGAAAATGATGAAGCACGCAGATAAAAACCCAACGATAATTTTTCTCTCATCTCTTAAAACAAGTGACCTAATTTATGACTCTTAAGTTTCAAGTTTATCAAGCAATAGAGATTTATTACCTCGTTATAATCGTTCTCTTCTAATAATGTGAAATATGTTTATAATTTGTTATTTGTGATTATGCCATTATAAACTTATTACAGAACTAAAACATTTAAAAGGACAATTATTCAACGTCAATTTGTTTCAAAGAAATGATGCAACTTTACTCGTAACTTTCCAAACTTTGTGAAAATGAGTCAGTGTATTACTATCCTTCATTCTGTAAAGTCACAGGAAAAAATGTTTCCTGATGTTAAAATTAATCTAAATGTAAACCTTTTAAAATTTTAAGTAATGTAAAATATAATTTTTAAAATCAATCCAAACGTGAACTTATTTATTCAATGTGAATTGTGCATTAATATAATTTTTTTTTACAAGTCTTATTTCAGCAGTGGTACATCTACACGATTATTCAAGAAGTGTTTATAATAAATTCTCAAATAGTTGAAATATATAAACCAGTGGATATTTCATAAATTGGATAGACCTTAGAAAAGGTAAGCAATTCCTTTTCTTTCTGCATGTTGAAGACCAGAGTTAATTTTAATTTGAAGAATTTAATATTCTGATGTTACGCGCTTACCTCGTTGGCCTCGCCCCTTCAACAGTGATTATGAGACTGATGAATATATGAACTCAGAATTTATTCTTAAGGATTAATAATTGACTCTAATTGATAAAAATAATACTCAGCTCTTATGCTAGATTAAAAATTCAAGAAAACATAATTGAATTTAATAAACTATTTAAACTAATAAAACTTTAAAAACTGTATAAACAAGTTCTCCGAGATGGCGACAATAAAGGAAATGCAAATAGTAGATAAATTAAACAATAATAATTATTCTGTATGGAAGTTTAAAATTAATATGTTGTTAATTAAGGAAGATTTGTACGAACTCGTAACTCAGGAACCCCCTACACCAATTAACGAAGATTGGAGAAAAAAGGATGCAAAAGCTCGCGCTTTAATAAACCTGAGTATAGACGATACGCAAATAGTTCATGTAAAACATTTAGAAACAGCAAAACAGACATGGGATAGTTTAAGAAACATTCACGAGAGAGCCAATTTGTCCAGTAAATTGTATTTGTAACGAAAATTGTATAGTGCAAAACTTCCCGAAAATGGGAACATGCACAAACACATTACTAATATACTGGAAATAAAAGATAAGCTCTCCGCAATAGGATAGAACATAACCGACTCGCATTTATCTGCACTTCTATTGTGCTCTTTACCTGCGAGTTATAATACATTAATAACAGCTCTCGAAGCCCGAAATGAAATTGAATTAACTCCCGAATTCATCAAGAGCAAACTTACTGATGAATTTAATAAACGGGTAGAAAATAGTGAGCAAGTTGAAAACTCACAAAAGGTGTTTAAAACACAAAAGAAATACACTCAAGATTATAAAGGGCAAAACAAATATTGTACCTACTGTAAACAATCAAATCACACTTACAAACAATGCTGGCATCTCAAGAACAGAAACACACAGACCACTACACCTAAAACACAATACAAATACAAAAAGTACACATCGTTGTGTTTTGAAAATACAAAAGGTGATAGTAAAAATAAAATGAATGAATCAAAAACAGATGAACAGGTACAAATAAATAAAAGTGAACATAAAGATGCAGCATTCATAATTGTCAATCCCGCTAATAAAACCTGGTTAATTGACTCAGGAGCGTCTTCGCATATAGCGAACGATAGGGATATATTTACAAAATTCAACGATACTGAAAAAACTACAGTAACAATTGCTAATGGGAATACATTAAATTCTTACGGAACCGGCGAAACACAAATAATGACAAAAACATCTGATGGATGTATAAATAGAATTACACTTAAAAATGTGTTATTTGTTCCACAATTGGAATCAAATTTAATTTCCGTAAGTAAAGCCACAGAACATGGCTACAAAGTATTTTTCGAAAATGAAAAATGCATACTATCGTGCAATGGAAAAATATACTTAGAAGCATTAAAGAAACATAACTTATATCAAGTTGAAACACTAGAAGAAAGTTCTCAAAATAAAATAAACATTGCACATGATTGCAGAAATAAAGATTGCCTCGAAATTTGGCATAAACGCCTTGGCCACAGAAATAATGAAAGTATAAAAGAATTAGTCAAAAATGACTTGGCCAGTGGGATAAAAATAAATAACTGTAATCATAAAACAAACTGTGAAACCTGTATAAAAACAAAGTCAACAAATGCACCGTACTCTAAATCTATCGAAAATAAAACAACAAAAGTATTAGATTTAGTACATACTGATTTATGTGGGCCTTTTAAAACACCCACAATAGGAGGAAAAAATTACTTCCTTACATTCATAGATGACAGTTCTAGATTCACAGTTATTTACTTATTAAAAAGTACCCACATAGCCACAGACTTCCTCCGGACGTCCTATAAAGATCCTAGACATCCTATAGCTGTCAAATCCTATGCGAGACATAAACAGACGTCTTCTGGACATCCTATAACTGTCAAAACCTATGCGAGACATAAATAGGCGTGTTCCGGACGTGGAGACTCCGTGGTGTACTCCACGCATGCGCAAAAGTTTCCCCCTGGGAAAGAAAATACTTCAACTTTGCTTAGCAATCGTCTGGTCGCCATTGATTTTCGGCGTTGGCTTCCTGTTTGTCAACATGTGTTTACGATACAAGTCAATTTGGATTTTTTGAGGTTAGTAAACTTCCGAATCTTATTTCTATTAGTATTTTTAAATCTCTAGAATTACATTTCCTTCAATGGAAACATACTGTAAAAGTAATTTAATTGATTTGTTTATTTCAGAAATCTCGTAACTTACATAACATTTTAAAAAGAGTACATATTGTTTTTGCTTTGTTTTGTCCAGAAACCTGCTTTTGTTTTGTGTTTTTGAAATATTCGTTGTTTGTAGTTTAAAAAAAAAAAAATCTATAAGCAGGTAGATAAAAAAAAAAAAAGCTAGAAATTCTGTATTAAGATGATTTCGGAAATAAACGATTCAATAAGTTCTAATTAAGTACTTTGATCTATTCTTATGCGTAGTATACTATCTGTAAAACTTTTATCCCAAACTGTGATAATTCCCAGAGTTCACTGTGTGTGCATTGTTGTTTATAAATATGCATAGTTATTTTTCTTTAAAGCCATCATAACGGGGTTTAACATGGCAAATAAGTTTGTTTTTACCAATCTTTTAGCTTTTCCTTTGAAATAAGGAGAGGGGGGGGGGTGGAATTATGACAAATCTTATTAAAGTATTTTGAGAAAACTAAAATCTAATATTACAATTAATGTTACATAGTTCTTGTCCCACCATCAAAATTAAAAATTCACTTTTCTACATTTTTTTTGTAAAACACTTGCTGACATATTTTAGCAAAATACTGCCCCCCCCCCCCCCCCCCCAAAAAAAAAAAAGTTTAATAAATTTAAACTTAGCATATACAAATATTAATATTATCAGTTAATGCTATGCTCAGTTTTCTTGTTTTATTTTGAAATATTTTTACCACTTTATGCTCGTAAAGATATCTTAATTATAGTTTAAGAAAAATGCTTTTTCACTTTGCTTTTTAAGCTTTATATTTGATATTTACACTCTGATTTGACTTAAATTTGGCCATGTATGTAAAGATGGAATTTTGTAATCTATAGTTTTAATTCACTTCCTGATATATACTAGAATCAGAGTTTCCCCCAGGTTTAAAAAGGGGCAGGGTGCTGCTGGTGAGAAAAGGGCACTTTTTTTATTCTTAAGGGCACTTTTTGGATTTTTGAGGGCACTTTTCAGATTCTTAAAGACATTTTAATTGTTAGATGTATTCTTTTGATTTTTAAAACCACTTTTGATATTTCCAGGGGTCTGTCCAGACTTTTTTCTCAGGGTCCTGTTTTTGTGAAATTGTGAACAGCTTTTTATATTTGTGAAAAATCTAGTCATAATTTTGTGAATTTGAAATGATTGTTATATTCAGGTTCTTGTTTATACATTTTTAAGAATATATATGGATGTAGAATACATATATTTTCTTTATATGTGTATAAGTGACAGGTCAGATTTTACTTTTAAATGATTAATTTGTGAAATGTTCAGTTTAAAGATGAAAAAATTTTGTGAAAAACCTATTTTTAAGATAAAGAATTTTGTGAAGGGTCCTGTCTTAGGGAAAATAGTTTTGTGAAGGGTCCTGTTTTGAAATAAAAAAAAATTGTGAAGGGTCCTTTAAAGGACCCAATTTTTTCCTAAACAGATCTCTGATTTCAAAGTCAAAACACTCTTTTTAAGACAACATTGAGTCAGTTTTTACTATGAAAGCAAATTTTTAAGGCAAAAAGGAGAAAGGGCACTTTTTTTACTAAGGGCAAGAAGAGTGCTAATTATATTACTGGAGGGGGCAAGAAGGGTGCTAATTCTTTTTATGAGGGGCAAAAAGGGTGCTATTTTGTAAACCAAAGGGCAGGCAGGGTGCAGCACCCTTCTGAAACTGTCTGGGGGGAATTCTGCTAGAATCATAAAAATTATGTACTCAGGTGTGTTCCCAATGCCAAATACAAATTATTAATACTTTTAGATCTTAATTATAATTTAATACGAAAGCAGTTTTCTGTTAGCTAGGCACATGTGATAAATTGCAAAATATTCTTTATGGTTACAACTGTATAAATATACAAAACAATAGTTAATTATAATGTTCCATACCAGGGATCTGTTTAGGAAAAAATTGGGTCCTTTAAAGGACCCTTCACAATTTTTTTTATTTCAAAACAGGACCCTTCACAAAACTATATTCCCTAAAACAGGACCCTTCACAAAACTCTATATCTTAAAAATAGGTTTTTCACAAAATTTTTTCATCTTTAAACTGAACATTTCACAAATTAATCATTTAAAAGTAAAATCTGACCTGTCAGTTTTACACATATAAAGAAAATATATGTATTTTACAGCCATATATCTTCTTAAAAATGTATAACCAAGAACGTGAATATAATGATCATTTCAAATTCACAAAATTATGACTAGATTTTTCACAAATATAAAACGCTGTTCACAATTTCACGAAAACAGGACACAGGGAAAAAAGTCTGGACAGACCCCTGCATACCTCACTCTGAAATATGTCTACTAGCTGTGAAATTGCAACGATGAAATATTTTAAATATTAAAAATTAGTATACAGGGTTCGGCGATACATATCAATATATATATCATGATATATATCTGATATGTATTTTCAAAATATCATGAAGTTGGATTTTTCACATATATTTGATAATTTATTTTCAAAATATTACATATAATGTTTTTGATATTTTCAGTCAAAACAAATATAAAGGAATTTTTTTAACTGATAATAAACTGTAGATAAAGAATTTTTCTCTCTCCCCCTCCCCCCCCCCACCTCTTGCAGCTTCATTGGAAATAATTTTTAATCGTTTTGGTTTTATTCAGTTGAGCAGACAAAGCTTACTATATTTATGTTCAAATTTTTCAATTAAAGCAAATTATTTTGCTCTATAAAACATAAAATTTTCTTAACTTGATTATTAAATCTTAATAGTCTGTTTTTTGTGAGCGTAGAAAGCAAATCGTGTCTGTTTTCAATTAGTTGATCTGTAAGTAAGTGAAAAAAAATAGAAAAAGGCATTTAGAATATTGTTCTATTAAGTTTTCATGCTAAATGACATATGTTTTACTGTCTAATTTATTAACTCTGAAACTATTTATAATTATCAATTAGTTGACTATTTTAAAAACATTGGATATATATATATATATATATATAATGTATTTATGAACCCTGAGTATAAATATTAAAATTGTAATAATATCTTTTAAAAATAAGCTTTTATCAATTAATAATTCAGCGGTAGAATTGATTAAAAAAAAAAAAAAGTCACTGGTTCCAAGAACTAGTAAGCATGAGAATTCACTGGTCCGCTACATAAAATTCTATTAAATCCCTTTAAACTTTTGTGAACCCCCACCCCCCCCACCCCCTCCTCCATCTCCTAGAATATATAAACCAAACTTCCTTTGCAGTTATTCAAACTTTTCAGCATAATAAATGTAAAATTATAATTTGCTAAAAAAATAAATAAACAGTGCATAAAGAAAAACTATAAAATTATTAATTAGATATTTTATTTCCGATTATTTATTTCAACTATAAGGTTTAATAATACATTTTTCTTTTAATAAAATAGAATTGATTTGTGTTTGTTTGCGGTTTTCTCAGGGACGGGAAAGTTTACGTTTACCTGTCAGAGAGGAGAAAAAAGTTACTGGTCCTGTGGACCACTAAATGTTTCAAATTAGTGGTTCGATTGAATTTTTGGTAGTCTCGGACCAACGGACCACCAAGGATTTCGAACGCTGTAAATTTAATATTAGTTAAATTGTGATTCTACATTAAGAAAACAATTCAGAAATCATGAATAATAGATAGTTTAAAAGTATTTTTGGTACTTTTCTGTTATACGGACACCATGCCAAAATGTATGCTAATGCATAATGTATGTATGTAAATGTATGCTTGGCGACAATGGTGTCTGTATTATGGAAAAGTACCATTTCTTTTTTTTTTACTCCTGTTGCAATATCTTAAAGAAATAATAAAAATTTACAGTTTTTTAATTAAAAAAAAAGTTTTTCTATATTTATATAAATTAACTTTTCTACCAAGCATAAGTCAAAGCAGTGAATTTTTCAAAAATGGGCTATGCCAAATTAATGTATTCTATTGAAAATATTTTGAAACAGCATAATTGGGTTCATACAATTAGGTATGATATTTAGAAAAGCATTGTAATGCTTATTTAAAAAAATTATTTATAAATTTTTATGTTGATTTCTTGGTGTTTATAATTTAGTTTTTGCAATTTAATTTTACAATTTATTGACTAGTGTAGTACAGGGGACAAACTGAAAAAAATGTATTTTTTTTTCCTGTTGACATGCTGTTAAATTAAATAGTAAACTTAGTAAGCCTTTAAATGTATTACCAGGTGTTGATGCATGATTATTTTTTTCTTGTGGCCCATTTTGTGAAAAATAACATTGTGTAACGAAAAAGATGATATTCAGCTATGCAAATTCAAACCAATTATTTATTAATAACTAAAGTCCTGCAAAAGTTTTCCTTTCTGCTGAATTTGTTTAGTTTGAATATTCTTCGTTTTAAAACCTAAAAACAAAAACAGTGTATGTTTATATGGAATGAAATTTTATGAAAGTGCTCATTTTATTAAGAGAATTTTTTTTTTTTTTTTTTGAAAAGAACTGTTTTATTAAAAGAAATTTTGTGAAAGGAATATTTTATTTAACTGATTTTTGTGAAGGGGAATCTAAATAGGCCCCAAGTTTTGCCTGGATCGACCCCTGATTACTTATGGGTTTTTTTCTTTTGTAAAAGTAGTCTGCTTTTTGACACTAAAAGCAAACCAAACATACAGTTTTTTTACAATCTATGTAAAAAAGCCTTTTGATTTTTTATATTTTATATATGTATTTTGAAGGGGCAAGAGTTTGGGAATTACACCAATTTGTCGATGTTGCTGGCGAGGGAATTTTTAGACACTGTTTTAAACACAGCAGGCTATAGAAAATTTATTAAACTTTATTTTTTATTGATTGGCTATGTATCGTGTTTTTTCCAATTGCTGTAATTTGAACATTGCACTAAGTTCTATTCTATATTGAACTTTCCTTTCTTGCATATCTTTCTTAATTTTATAAAAAAAAAAAGTATGAAAATATTACTGAGCAAAAGAAATTCCATAGTAGTAATGAATTATTTTTTCAGTCATGTAAATTTTGTCATTGTGATTTTAGAAGACACTAGGTTGGACATTTTGTGGCTGGCAATCCTTTGACGGTAAGATTTTCTGAAAATTCTGTACCCCTGTATACTGTAAAAATGTAAGTAAATAGTTCTATACAAGCAAAATCTAAACCTAAGAAATCTGTTGAATTAATTTTATATTTGTTCTCTTCATATTTAGAAAGGAGATTAATGCAAGTAAGGGTTGCAATTTGACCTTGCATTAACCCCCCCCCCACTGTCATTGTTGGGAGATTGGTATATTGTTTTTTAAAAATATGTGTTTTTTTTTTTTTTTTTGTACTTCTCTATTATCCTGTCGACCACTTTTCATCAGGGTTGGCAAGTTTTTGGCGCATGACGGTTTTAACCATGGTTTTTACCGTCATGTCAAAAACTGCCAAAACCCATTTTTTAGTAGTTTGTTTTTACATTTTTGTTTTCATTCTATCTTTAATATTAAGTTGTTTTACATAAAATATTCAGTATCAAAAAGACTCTAAAGTATATTTATGCAAGAAAAACAAAAAAGATCAGCATTAGAATAATACGTTTACATCTCTGTTTGAAGATCTCTTCAATAATCTTAAGCTATTTGGCAAAGTCTAAAAAAATTTGATTTTTTGAAGAAATCCTGTAACCTATAAGTATTAGATTAAACAATGTGTATAATTTCGGTACAATTTATTACATTGTTGAAAACAAAACTTTAAGATTCTACTTATTGAAGTGCAAATGAAAATCACCATAATTGCATTTATGAAATACATAAGATATGAATTTTAAAATATTATATCGAAGAATATTCAAATTTATTCAGTACCAGTCTATGCTTAACATCTATTGTCATACAATGTAACAGCATTTTTGCATCTCTAAAATAATTTTAATGTACTTTATTAAAAATGTATATTGAATGTTATTTAATAATTATAATAACCTTTTATTATCATTTTATATTAATGTTAATTGCAGTTAGTAGTATCTATATTAGTGAAGATTATGACAAATATTGTTCTTTTCTTTTGCTCTTGTATTTTTAAATCTTTTCCATATTAGGAAATGAACTTGTTTTAAATAAATTTAACAAATGTAATTGTAAATAATAATAATAACAAGAACAACAAGGTGAAATCAATCTAGAAATGTTTTGTATGCTACACTTACACCATAAATTGGAGGACAATCGAAAATGATAGGTTTTTGACAGAATAAACCGGTAAAAACACGGTTTTTACCACTGTCATGTCAAAAACCCAACCCTGCTTTTCATAACAAAAAACTATCGCCAAATAAACGGGAGAACGTTGCCATTGGAATATCAAAATAAATAAAATATAAGAATTTAAGGACACAATTGTTATTTTAATGAATGAAATAACTAATAAATCAGTAAAACATAATGAAAAATACACGCAAATGTCGAATTAAAAACCACTTGATGGCATAACAAACACGTATAATGCTTCTGGCATCAAGTAAATGGGACTGTATTTTTGGCGTTTAATCTTACAGTTTGGCGATAGTTTTTTGTTATGAAACGTGGTCGACGGGATAATAGAGAAGTACCATTTTTTTTCTTTTAAATTAAATATTATCTTGTTTAAACTTAAATATGAGTAATTTCAACCTATTTTGATTAGTTATTGAAGTTAAAAAAAAAACTTTATTGTTTAATTTTTCTCCGTTGTTTATAGTATTAATTTATTGCTAGCAATATTTTCCAAATATAAATCATTTTCTGTGTGTAATTAACTGTCCTTCACAGTAAATTAATGACAGCACATATATTATTGAATGATCTGTGTATTTAAAAAAAAAAATTGTGTTTGAAAAAGTTTCCTTTTCTAGATATAATTTTGAATATGTTAGCTGAATAGTCACTTTTAATTTTGTAAATAATTGTTTGTTTTCTTTACTTAAAAAAAAAAGAAAAAAAAAGCCAAATATATATATGTATATATAATTTCTGTAACTAGGTAAAAAAATTAAACAATATGCAATAATAATGAAATTCCATGTGTAAATTAAATGAGAAAATATTTATGTACTTTCTGATCCACTGACATTTCTTGGGGCTGTGGTATTAATAATCTTTAATATGTGTTGAATAATTATATATTTTAAACAAAAATGTTGAAGGGGGGGGGAGGCGATGCACTGCCTTTTTCAACACATGCCCTTCAATTAGTATGATTTTATATTTTTGGTACTTCTCCATTATCCCGTCAACCACTTTCCATTAAAAACAAAAAATCATAAAACAATGGGATTTAATGCCAAACATGCATGATCGTAAATGTCGCATTCACTAGACGTCAAATTTGTTACACATGTTTGTTAAGTCATCAAGTGATTTTTAATTTGACTTTTACTTGTATTTTTACTGATGTTTCACTAATTTAGTAGCTCTTTTGTTAATTAAAATAACAATTGCATCATTAAACGATGACGTCATGATATTAAAAGAGAAAAGCATTAAAAAAATGTTGTGAATCATAGTTATGTATAATAGACAAGTTTCAACTGACATCGCACACATTTATCTACTAGCCGAAAGCGATAATTAAGAAAATCTAATTAAGAACTGTGGTATTTAACCCTAAAAATACAGAAGCTTGATGTCATGTTTCATTTTAAATGCAATACTAACACTTGATGTACATATTTCATTTTTATATCGATAATTTGACTATTTTAAGAATATCAGATATATATATATAAAATATTGGATACATATTAAAATATCTGTTTTTTTTAAATATGATAACTACAAACCCTGTACAGAATAATGTAAAATAAAACTAATATTACCCAAACATACCAAAAATTAATATTTCATCAAAAGAATACATTTAGCATATGAATAGAAATGCCATACATTTGGATTTTAAATTGGATTAAACTTTACTTTTTCCTTTCAACTTTTGACCATAAGTGCCTATTTCCAAAAAGAAGAAGAAAAAGAGAAAAAAATCAAATATTTGCATTCTAAATTATTTCGATTCTTATACTTCAGAAATATCTGAAACTGCTAATATTTTAATACTGATCACTCATAACAGGATGATAACAGGCGTATCAAAATTGAAATTAATATATCTTCAAAGGTCTTCTATCTGAGACTGAAATCTGGTCAATGAAACACCTACTTTTACTCATAAGCAAAGTAAAAATGATTCATTACATTGGACTGTCTGGTTTCAGGTAGCAGGACAAATCAAATTTGCCAGTCCACTCTTGAATCAGGGATTGGCTGAAAAGCATTCGAAGAGTGCTCAATATTTAAACTAGATTTTGCCTGTGAATGAATCGATTGCAGCACACTAAAATTAAATCACAATATTTTCTTTAAATCTGATCCTGTTGAATCATGTTCAGTAGATTGATTCAACTATTGGTTATCTGCGGTAAATACATTGATATACAAAGGGCATTCCATAAAGACTGAGAGTTTTTTTTACATAGTGGCAACACCACGAAATTTAAAAATAAAACTAGGCAATTTTTTTTTCAAACTGTTAACTGTACGTTTATAAATATTCTAAACAAAGCAGACAATTTTATTATCTTAGTTTTGTGCTTGTTTAAAGAACTGTTTTTATTTTCCGCACAGAAATGGAAGGTGAGTGATTCAGAGTTAAAAAAAAAATGCATTGTGTCATAAAGTTTTACTATCAATTGGGCAAAACAGCTCCAGAAACAGTTAAGTTAATGAAAGAAGTTTACAAAGACAAATGTTTTGGTGAGTCTACAATTTTTAGATGACATGGTGATTTTTAAAAAAGACGTTTGTCTGCAGAACTGGCTCCTAAGCCTGGCCGACCAGAAAGTGTTGTGAATGATCGAAATGTTAACACTGTGTGGCAATATTGCAAGAAAATCAGCGAATGACATTTGAGGAGATAGCGACATCAACTAACATTTCAAAAACGTCGATATTTGGCATTCTACACAACAATTTACAGCTTCGCCATGTTTGTTCCAGATGGGTCCCTCATCATTTTACTAAAGAACAAATGAAAACAAGAATTCATTAGTGTTGTGAGTGGAAACAGATGCTTTAAAATCATCCAGAATTTCCTAAAGACTGTAATAACAGGGGGTGAAACTTGGGTGCATCATTTTGATCCATTTACCCAAGTCTGCAACAAGTGTATGGAAACACACTGATTCTCTGCATCAAAAAAAAATCCGACAAGCCAAATCTGCTGGAAAGGTCATGATAATTACCTTCTTTGATCATAAATCTGTAATCTATCAGCATGCTGTTTCTCTAAAAACTACTGTGAATGGTGAATATTATGTTTCAGTTTTGAAAATTTTGCCACAACACATATCGAGAAAGCATCATGAACTGGTATGGAATTGGAAATTACATCACGATAATGGTCGCCCACATGTTGCTACTTCTGTTCAGCAATACCTTAGTAAATGCAATATTAAAATCCCGCCACAATCTCCTTACTTACAGTCCAGATCTCTCACCATGCAATTTCTGCCTATTCCCGATGTTGAAGGAAAAGCTCTGTGGCAGAAAATTTAATGCAGATTCTGAAGTTATTTCAGCAGTGCTGGGTTCTTTTGAAGCAGCTTCCAGAAAAATGCTTCTCTACTTGTTTTGAAAAGTAGGTTGAACGATGAGAATGTTTCATATAATCTGGAGGAAAGTATTTTGAAAAAGGATGATGTATTTTTGCTGTAAATATATTTCTTGATTTTTTATGATTTTACTCTGTTTTTATGAAATGCCCTTTGTAGATCAGAATTTTGCAGAAAATAAAATAGATAAATCTGATCACTGACATTACCTTTAAATCTATATTTTTTGCATCAATTTAAGATCGGGTGTGCTACGCATGCTAGAAGCTACGGTCTGTATTTGTAAACAAACCGTGAATTTGTGTGGCTTTATATTTTTTAATAAAATCCATTCAAATGAATCTAGAAATGAGAGCCCTCCTTCCCCAACTGACTTTGGGAGTGTACCTGTACATCCTCAAATTTCTGCGATTTTGTATTTTCAGATTAAAAAAAAAAAAAATCCTAAAGAGCCTAGAGTTGGAAGCCAGGTGTCTTCAGCATCATACACCCAAAATAAAATAGCGTAAAGTAAAATTCTGGATTTCAGAAAATTGCTAAAATTCATAAATGTATTTATTTTGTGTCTTACATTCTTTTTGTAAATGCAAATTTTGCTTATTTTATAGGTTAGTATAATTTTTTGTGGTTGTATAATTAGTTGTTTTTTCTTTTTATCTAGTAATCTTGGTTCTGCATTATTTGGTCACAGATAACTTTTGGTTTGCAGACTGACACAGAAAATTCTGCTATTGGGTAAGTGGGTATTTCTTTGTTATTATATTTCTGGAAATTTTATCTTGTAAATAATATAATATTGCAAAAAATGGCAATTTCCTAAAGACTGTAATAACAGGGGGTGAAACTTGGGTGCATCATTTTGATCCCCCTTACCCAAGTCTGCAACAAGTGTATGTAAACACACTGATTCTCTGCATCCGAAAAAAATCCGACAAACCAAATCTTCTGGAAAGGTCATGATTATCTTCTTTGATCATGAAGCTGTAATCTATCAGCATGCTGTTTCTCCAAAAACTACTGTGAATGGTGAATATTATGTTTCAGTTTTGAAAATTTTACGACAACCCATATCGAGAAAGCATCATGAACCGGTAGGGAATTGGAAATTACATCATGATAATGGATCTGTTGAAAAATGAGACTTTTGATAAAAAATGTAAAAAAAGAGTTAATGTTTTTAAATTATTGTTTAATTTATTGTTTAGAAAAAAGTACAGTAAACCAAAAATCTGATTAAATTAATGAAAAAAAAAATTCTGTAAAAAAAAAAAAAAAAGTTACTGTATTTTTTCGACATTTTAAATATAAATTTCATTGTTTAATTTTGTATATGTATTGTGATTAAAGACATTTGAAGATTACAAACCTGGAAATTAAAAAAAGTACACACCTAACTAGGAACAAAATGTTTTAGAAGTATTTAATATCCAAGGATATTATGGTGTGTTGCCACAAAAACAGGGGTGGTAGGATTAGCAACATTTGCATACAAATGAGGGAAAAGTACAGAATTTTCAATTTTTTAAAATCTAAATTCTGATCTGTTCAAGACCTATTCTGACCAGTTACAAAAATTAATTTACATGTAGTTATTTTTTCATCATCTAGACTTTTTTAAATTCTATATTTTGGCTTTATATACAGTCAAACCTGGTTAAGACGTTCACGGGTTAATACACGATCCCACTTAATACGCAGATTTTTTCCCTCCCTTGAACATTGCCCATACGACTAATGCAAAAATATCTCATTTATTCTGCGATTCCACATAAAACTCGATAAAGTTTCAGTCCCTTGAGTTTAAAAAATCTTGCTTAATACTCGAATTCATAAAAAAAAAAATCCGAATTTCTTCTTCAGTGTTATGAGTTTAATGGGATTTTTTAATTTAGATATCTACCAGTATTTACGAATATTAATATTCACCTTATTTTATGACACATTAATTTAGGTTAATATTTCACCTTATTTTAAGACGCATTAATTTAGGTTAATATTATTATTCAGAAATCGTGGTATTGTTGATTCTTGTTTTATCCTCTCGTATACTGTAGTAAATACAGCGCCCTGTGTGCCTTTAAACTCATGTGAAGGAAAAGGAAAACGTGCTTTTGTTTTCAATTCTGTTTCTTCATTACTTTCTTTGAATGTCTCTTTGCTCCTGTTTAATTCACGACTGGTGATGCACCTGAATGCAGTTAAATTTTTATTTTAAATATATGCGTAAAAGACGAAATTTTTTACTGTAAACATATACGAATACTCTAAAGTTCATTTAGAGGATTAGATATGTAAATAAGTACAGTTCCTGCAACATTTATGCAAATCACAGTTAGTAAAAAATGTAAAAATGGGACCTGTTGACAACAGAATCCTGCCTTTAATGCAAATTTGTTTTTCCCTACACAGCTTGATTTTTAGGCCAATTTCAGAATTTCCTTTTCTTTTTCAATAATGCGCCAGGGGGGTATGGCAATGAATTTATTGTATTTTCATCTAAGTCTGTGAAATTGTGATATAAAAATGTGGATTTTTTTTTAATCCATCTGAACTCCTTCAAAATTAATGGTGATCATGAATATATAGTGATTGTGCTTTTAAAAATTATCATTTGAAAAA
This sequence comes from Maratus michaelseni, assembly GCA_963931845.1. Classification (NCBI taxonomy): domain Eukaryota; kingdom Metazoa; phylum Arthropoda; class Arachnida; order Araneae; family Salticidae; genus Maratus; species Maratus michaelseni. The sequence continues at coordinate 435,629,222 of OZ007587.1, read as the reverse complement.
AAAAAATAATAATAATAATGCTGATAAATTAAATTAGTTGGTTGCCAAACCTCAAGTTGATAAGATAAATCAGAATTTTATAAATTGGTGACTGTTTAAGCTCAATTTTGGCAAAAAAAAATTTTTTTTAACTTTTTAAGGTTTGTCCTTGTTTTCTTGTTTTTAAAAAATGCATTTAAAATTTTAATGAGGCCTTCTGTCAGTATGACACCAGTCCGTTAAACTGATTGTTACTACTTAAATATTAGGTAGAACAGAAAACTGTTTTTAGAGCACATTCTTGACATTAAAATCCTTTCACAATGGGCAATAAATCTTCAGCACCAGTTTTCTCAAATTGTAATTTCACACCTAATGAATTGCTGAAAATCTGCGATTATTTAAGTCTGAAAATTTTCTTTACAAAAGTACTTCTGTTCAAACTTAATGATGTTATGCACCTAAAAATCTTGCTTGTCCATAAAGGGGTTAAGAGTGAGAAAAAAATGTATAAAATTTTTGAAGTTGTTTTGTAGATTGTTATAATAATAACTCATCTTTTATTTTAAATCTAATTTACGAGGGTCGATCCAGAAATAAAGTTCCCAAAGAGCTCCAGCCACATGGGAAGGTACAAGGCGAAATACAACAATAGCGCTGCGCGTGGCTGTTCCCACACATGTGATTTCCCCCGGCTGCACTTCGCTGTGCCGCTTATTCTTGGCTCAGCAACCGCCTGAGATTGAGTTTCCCATTGTTGATCCCACCCAGTTTGAGATTCATTCCGTAATTCGCTTTTTGCATGCCAAAGGGACTCCACCCATGGATATTCATCGTCAGTTGACAGAGGTTTTTGGCGAGAAGTGTATGTGTGTTCAACGCGTCCGAAAGTGGTACAGGGAGCTTAGTGCTGTTCAGAAGGAAGTCCATGATGAAGAAAGGTGTGGAAGACCGTCAGTTTCGGAGGCGGTTATCGAGATGGTCCAATGTGAAGTGCTTCAAAACAGGAGGATCAAAATCCATGAACTTGTTGCTCAGATTCTTGGGAGTTCTTACAGAACAATGGAAAGATTTTTGACTGAAAAATTGGGATATCACAAGTGTTTTGCTCGATGGGTACTGCAGCTATTGACATCAGAACACAAGGAGAAACGCCTTGACTGTGCTTGCCAGTTTCTTCAAAAGTGTCAATCCAATAAGGAAGAATTGTTGGACTCGAAACGTGGGTGTTTCATTTCACTCCTGAAACGAAACAAAAATCCAAACAGTAGTGTCACTCAGGGTCACCAGTCACAAAGAAGTTCAAACAAACTCCTGCTGGCAAAGTCATGGCCACTGTTTTTTAGGATCGAAAAGTGATACTGCTGATTGATTTCATGGGACAACAATCAACTCAGACAGTTACTGCGCAACACTAAGAAAACTCAGGCGACCTATCCAGAACTGCTGGCGATGGCGACTGACAGCCAGTGTAACGCTGCTTCATGACAATGTCTCTCCTCACATCTCGTGTCAAACCTTGGAACTTTTGACCCACCTTACAGTCCAGACTTTGCACCTAGTGATTATCACTTGTTCCCCAAGTTAAAGGAACACTTCGGGTGACCAGCACTTCCAGAGCGACGATGACGTCAAAGAAGAAGTGAAACACTTCTTCAACGGGTTGGTGTCAGAGTTCTACGACATTGGGATACAGAAATTGGAGTACCGTCTATGAAAAATGTGTAGAAAAAGATGGTGATTATGTAGAGAAGTAGAGCAAACTTTCTTTTTTCCAACAATGTAAATTTCTATGAGAATAAACAATGTGTTCTATTTGCAAATTTGATGGGAACCTTATTTCTGGATCGACCCTTGTATAATAAAATAATGATAATGTGAGTGTACATTAGGGTATTGCAACTGATTTGTCCAGTATACGGCAATTCCTGAATGGAGTCCAATTTAGATGAAATTGTCAAAGTAGTAAAAGTAGAATTATAAAAATTAAACATCTGATATTTTTCCTCTACACAGTTGTAACTTTGGGTAAAGATTTCATATTCAAATTGATATTCATATTAAAAAAATGAATCATGATTAGTAATAATGAAATTTGTATTTTCTGTGTTTCAGATATTTCTCGAGCTGCAGTCTATACATTGTGCGAAATCATGATGTCCCATTGAGGCGATAGAAAGATGTCCCCAGTTAAAGCACAGACATTGACAAAAAGCCCAAGCACAGTTAGAGAAGCTGTCTGTTGCGATATCAAAAAAGATTATTGCAGCCAATGTCACTGAAGAAATCACCCTGTATCGAATATTGTGAAGTTTATTTAAAATTGAACCTCTATTGCTTAATATAGTTTATATTAATCATGTTAATAAAGATATTTGTTTTATTTTTGATTGTTTTATTCATTTTGTACATTTTACATGTTTAAAAATGTTTATTTATGACATGAATCTTACTACAATTATATTTTTCTTTCAGGTGACAGGTATACTTTGTTACACTAAAATCCATTTATTAATTTATTTTGATAAATTATGCCAATTATTAAATAATGTTTAAAATAAGCGTTAAAAAGAAATGTTTAAAGAAACAATAAAAATAAATCTTAGTAATAAGTTACTGCTGTTAAAAATATGTTCTTGCATCAAAAGAATTGTGAATGTTCTAAAAGACTTTTCAATAGTTAAAAATACATTTAAAATATCTTTAAAAGAGAAATGATGTATATTCATGAAATTTTGTTTGCAAAATAAATTATTGTGATTTCAAAACTTCAAGAAATCAGGAGTTATTGTGTTCTGGTATTTTTTACACCACTAAATTTAAATAGCAATATTTTTATATGTCATCACAGAATTTATCAATTAAAAGAAGAATAAGATTGCTATATAAATTTAGTGGTGTACAAAATACCTGAACACAATCACCCCTGAGAAATGTAAAAAGATAATAGAGACTAACTAAACGTAGCAATAAGCTACTTTTTAAAATCATATTTGTAGTTTTTCTAAACTATTCATTTATACATTTAGGATATAGAAAATGTAATTGGCTAGTAGAATTTTAAAGTAAATTATAAAGTGTTCTGTGATAAAAATGCAAGTAAAATAAGAATGAATCAAAACTGGTTTAATTTTCCTTTTAAACTGAAATGATTAGTAACAAATAAAAATATATTCATGCAGCTTTGAAAGTAAAATTTATATATAGGGGATCGGTTGGATCTCAAATTTCCCTTGCTAATGTTAAACCCATAGGAGTAGGGTGAGTCATTTTTTAAATACCTCGTAAAAAGAATTACTATTGACTTTTCTTTGTTGTGTGTGTATACTCTTCTTAATTTTTTCTTTTAGTTGAAATATTTCCAAAGTGTATGCTTAATTTTATCTGAAGGGATAAAATCTTACTCAGAGCTCATATGGTTTTAACACATAAAATATTAAATTAAGCATATATTTTAGAAATATTTTGACAGCTAAAAAAAAACATTCTTTAAGAAGAGTATTCAGAAATAAGTCAAATATTAATTTCCTAAGGAGATATTTTAAATATAAGAATGCATTCCACTCCCATAGGTTTGACATTAGCGAGAGGAATTTGAGATCTGGCTGACCAATCTCCTTAGTTATTTAGAAATGCCACTTTTGCATAATCAATTACTTATACACAAAGTATAATTTTTTTTTTACTTCAGTAAACATTCAATTCATAAAATGCTTATAAACTAAAACAAATCAATTTTTAAATTGTAAAGTTTGATAGTTTTTATGCATATACAATCATAAGAAGTTTGTTTGGTATGTGGGTCTAGATGAATATCCACAAAAAAAGAAAAATTCTGCACATGAGGGAATGTTTTCTATTCTGTGATGAAAGTCCATCTTTCTTATGTTTTGGGGATATTTCTGGCTTTCAACCATAATCCTGCAAGACATTTCGAAGTTTTTTGCATTCATGTTATTCAGTCATTTTATAAATTATATGATTAAAGAATTACATATAAAAATATTTCAAAATTATACTCTCAAGCTGAGTAGGAGGGAACAACAGCCTTTAAAGCCATGAAGGATAAAAAAAAGTATTAATGGTATTGTAGTCTGTTAAAATATTCAGTCTTTTTTCAGTTGCAGGCACTACCTAAGTAAAAGGGTGAGGGGCTGCTGTTTAATTTCAATTCAACAGTATTTGGAATGGAGTATATGCAAAGGTCGAAATATTTGCAGTGTCTACATAGTATTGTGATGAGCATCCTTTACAGAATTTTTAATCTTTTATTACCAGTGTTATAAAAATAGAAATTTTTGGCCAATTGAATTCCAGAAATGCTTTGATTTTACAAGGCAAACTTTTCAATTAAAAATTACTTGTACAAGTCACGTATTCTGATCATTTGTCATGTGATTTTTGCCACAAAGGGGTTAATAAAGAAATTTTAATTAATGGGGGAAAAAATTTCATGTATGTAGGTTTTTTAAGAATTTGTAAGTAAAATTTGGACATATAAAAGCTTATGCGACAAAAAATGGTTAAAATAAAAGTATTAAAAACAATTAGTTTTTCATAATCTGTTTTATTTTGTTGCTTAAACAAGTATTTTCTATTCTGAAAAAAAAGGTGCAAGTTCCTTTATATTTCATCTTTCTGATAGATTAGAAGTGAATTTAAATAATCTAAGAAAAAAGAGTACTTTTTAACATGGAAACAAACACTTAGTTTTTAAAGATATTAAGAAAAATTATGTGACTACAAGAACCTAACCAAAAATTCCTGCTTGCCTGTAGACATCCTGCAAGTTCTTGAAACAATCCTATAAATACCAGGAAACATCATATTTTTTATCATTATTAAGTCTAAACAGAGTCTTCAAACTGTCCTGTGGAGATACTGAAAGTTCCTAAATTTATCCTATTAATTCCTGAAGACATCCTAATTTTGTCCTTAGTATGTCGCATAAATCCTAAAGGTATCCTATGATTGTTCTATGGATGTCCTTAAAAATCCTGAAAGATCCTAACAGTCTTCAAACTGTCCTGTGGAGATACTGAAAGTTCCTAAATTTATCCTATTAATTCCCGAAGACATCCTAATTTTGTCCTTAGTATGTCGCATAAATCCTAAAGGTATCCTATGATTGTTCTATGGATGTCCTAAAAAATCCTGAAAGAACCTAAAATTGTCTTATTTCTGACTTCCAGAAGATGTCACCAAGTGGGACATTGTGATTACCTAAAGGAGTCTTTAGGATGTCGGAAGGAAAAAATAAGATATCTTTAGGAAATCAGAACATCCTACAAATGACAACTTTAGGATTTCTCGAGGACGTCATTGTGTTGTGTGGGTAAAGATGAAGTTTATGAAAAAATAAAAGACTATGTACAAATGGTCAAAACCAGACAAGGAAAATATCCGACGGCGATTAGATCGGATAACGGTGGGGAATACATAGGAAATAAAACAGAAGCCTTTCTAAGGGAACATGGTATAAAACATGAATACACAGTTCCATTTTGTCCCAGTCAGAATGGCATTGCTGAGAGAAAAAACAGAAGTTTAATTGAAATGACACGAAGCCTATTATCCGAAGCAAATTTACCTCATAGGTTCTGGGGTGAAGCGATAAATACTGCTAATCACCTCCAAAATAGGCTCCCCACTAAATTGACAAATAAAACGCCATATGAAATTTGGTTCAAAAGAAAAACAAATCTCTATTATTTACGTGTATTTGGCTGTAAAGTATACACTTACATAAACAAACACAAAAGATCTAAACTAGATGACACAGCAGAAGAGGGTATCTTCATGGGCTATGATAATAATACAAAGGGATACCGCGTTTTCACTAAAAATGGTGAAATAATAATTTCCAGATCTGTAAAATTTCTGGAAGAAAAACTGAACAATTTAAACGAGAAAATTAATGATCACGAACAATTAATTGAAGATAAAAAATACATTGAAATAGAAATAGGTGACACACCCTGTACACCTGACGCGCCCAAACAATCAGAAACACATCAACCTCGTAGATCTGAAAGACAAAACAGAGGAGTACCACCTCAAAGATATACTTCCGACAATTTTATTGCTTTAGCAAATGATTGCGATACAACAGAACCTGAAAACTGGAAACAGCTTATCAAAATAAACAATCCACTAGAAAAGAAAAACTGGCTTAAAGCCACTGAAAACGAAATACAATCGTTAATGAAAAATAATACATGGGATCTAGTCGATCCTCCTCTTAATAAAAGAATCATAGGAAGTAGATGGATTTTCAAACGAAAAATTGATAGTTCAGGAAATACACAAAAATATAAAGCACGTTTTGTTGCCAAAGGTTTCAGTCAAAAATATGGGGAAGATTATCAAGAAACATTTTCACCAGTAGCACAACATTGTACCATCAAAACACTTCTTTTAGCAGCAGCTTATAATAATTTGAATGTGCGACATGTAGATATTGACACCGCTTTTCTTCATGGGAACTTAAATGAAGAAATATATATAAATCAACCTGAAAGCTATGTAAACGAACAATTTCCTGAAAAAGTTTGCAAGCTCAAAAATGCAATCTATGGCCTCAAACAGGCCGCCAGAGCTTGGCATATTAAAATCGCTGAAACACTAGACAACTTGAACTTTATCCAAAGTACAGCAGACACATGTCTTTTCACTAGAAAAGAAAAAGATCATACATCGTACATAATAATATATGTTGATGATATACTCATCGCCAGCAAAGATGAAATAATAGAAGAAATCGTAAATTCTCTAAAACAAGAATACGAATTAAAGGATCTAGGCAATATTAGTAACTATTTAGGTACTCAAATTCAGAAATTACCTAACGGTTATTCTCTGGATCAAAAAATTAAGATTGAAAATTTAGCGAAAAAGTTCAATCTTGAAAACTCCAAACCGTGCAAAACTCCAATGGAACCAGGATATAACAAATTAAATGATGATGATAATTTAATGCCAAATAATATTAAATATCGCCAGGCACTTGGTTCATTGCTTTATATAACAACAATAACTAGACCTGACATTTCAGCAGCAGTAAACATTTTAAGCAGAAGAAATGAGAATCCTCGCGAAAAAGACTGGCAAGCCGTAAAAAGAATAATAAGATATCTATATCATACTAAAGAACTAAAATTAATAATTAACACTAATGAAGAACCAATATTAAAAGTATTCGCTGATGCCGATTGGGCAGGTGATACCAAAACCCGCAGATCAACATCGGGAATATTATATATGTTGGGCAACAACCCAATTCAGTGGACGACGAAAAGGCAAAGTTGCATTGCCTTATCTTCAGCAGAGGCTGAATATGTGTCCGCAGCACATGCTAGCCAAGAAATAATTTGGTTATTGAAGTTACTTGACGATCTAGGCTTTCCACAGCAAAAACCAATCACTTTATATGAAGACAATCAAAGTACCATAAAAATGGTTGAATCAGAAAAATTCACGAAAAGATCAAAGCACATCGACGTCAAATTTAATGCCATTAAACAATATAGCGAAGAAGGCATAATTGAGTTAAGATATCTTCCAACAGAAAAAATGATAGCTGATGCACTTACCAAACCTTTACCCAAGCCTCGATTCATCGAACACAGAAATTCAATGAAAATATTAGTTAATCCCCATGAACGGATTAAGGGGGAAATTGTAGAAAACTAATCCATTCATTTCAATCACTTAATATTTTCCACTCAAAGTAAAATAAATAAATAAAGAAAATGATGAAGCACGCAGATAAAAACCCAACGATAAATTTTCTCTCATCTCTTAAAACAAGTGACCTAATTTATGACTCTTAAGTTTCAAGTTTATCAAGCAATAGAGATTTATTACCTCGTTATAATCGTTCTCTTCTAATAATGTGAAATATGTTTATAATTTGTTATTTGTGATTATGCCATTATAAACTTATTACAGAACTAAAACATTTAAAAGGACAATTATTCAACGTCAATTCGTTTCAAAGAAATGATGCAACTTTACTCGTAACTTTCCAAACTTTGTGAAAATGAGTCAGTGTATTACTATCCTTCATTCTGTAAAGTCACAGGAAAAAATGTTTCCTGATGTTAAAATTAATCTAAATGTAAACCTTTTAAAATTTTAAGTAATGTAAAATATAATTTTTAAAATCAATCCAAACGTGAACTTATTTATTCAATGTGAATTGTGCATTAATATAATTTTTTTTTTACAAGTCTTATTTCAGCAGTGGTACATCTACACGATTATTCAAGAAGTGTTTATAATAAATTCTCAAATAGTTGAAATATATAAACCAGTGGATATTTCATAAATTGGATAGACCTTAGAAAAGGTAAGCAATTCCTTTTCTTTCTGCATGTTGAAGACCAGAGTTAATTTTAATTTGAAGAATTTAATATTCTGATGTTACGCGCTTACCTCGTTGGCCTCGCCCCTTCAACAATAACTTCATTCCATATTGATACTATTTAGTTACAAATCCTTAATTATACATCGCTACTCTTACTATTATTTTTTTTTATTTAATTACTTCTGTGATGAATCGATGCAACCAACCAGCGAACCAACCAGCCCAAGAGAATAAAAGCGTATTTTTGATGAGAGTTCTTTGTGCATGTTAATTAATATTTCAAAAAGTAATTAAAATATTAAAATTCTGAAGTAATGTTGCACCAGGAAAGAGTTTGGACTACCTAAATCTAAATTTCCAGCGCCTTCTAGGTGGGCTAAATTTTCCTAGCCATTGCCAAAAGACACACAGATACACACACAGAGCGAAACTTTCTTTTATTAGTATAGATATATCTGATAATGTGCGTATAACGTAATGTCAGGAGGCAGGGGTAGGAAGGCCAAAGGACTTAAATAAATAAAGAAAATTCGACACACGAAACGATACAATTCATCATCGTACTCATCAGATTACTGTGACACTCTCTTTGTGGACAGCGATGATGATATCAACCTGGATATCAATGATGGGGATAAACCAGCCCCGAGGGATGCAATTTGCATCTTTTGTGATGGAAAGTTCTCTGAAGACACTTGCGGTCAAGTGTGGGTCAAATGTGTTATGTGCTACATGTGGGCACACTTAGATTTGTTTGCGATTTATGTAATAAATAAGTTCGCTATAATTTTGTATTGTATTATCCTGTTTTAAAACATTTTAAACTATTGTTTGAAAATTTTTTGGGCAGGGCCCATATTTGTACCTCATTTTTTCTGATGCCTTTGTTGAAGCTTTTTGTAAATATTCGTTTCCGAATCGAAATAATTGATATTATTCATTATTTTGCATTCTCTCATTTAGTAAATTTGTTATAGTTGTTAATGAAGGTCAAAATTCTATAATTTTTCAGAAGGAAAGTCAGTTTAAGTCAAAAACAAAAAAGGGTGCCCATATTTACACATTTTCCTCTATAAATTGAAAAAAAATACATAATTTCTAATCAAATGACTATATTTGTTTTGTTCTTTTATGCGGCATTTTGGCAATTAAATTATCTGGGGAATGTACAGAGTGATTATAATTAAAGTTCCACTTTCAAAATTCTATAAAAAAGGGACCACTGTTCAGAAGGACTACAAATTTGAACTGAATATACTGAAAAAATAAAAAAACTATATAACATAAGAAAGAAAAAGCTCCAAAGTGTATCAATAGATGGCTCTGTATGCAGTATCTTCCAGATTTCACTTCTCCGAATTTCTGAATCATATTCTTTAGACCCTTGGCAGGCTTCGAACCACGGCCTTTTTTCATAACATTTAATGACCGGAATTTCTCTAAAGCAGCAAGCGCACGGGTCGCCGTTGTTGTAAAAGAGCTTCGCCAGCAGAGTGCGATCCTTCATTGGGAGACTCATGACAAGCTGATCAGATGATATTAGACGAACGACACATATCTTGCGTTTTTATACCACATGGAATGTGTCGTGCGCATGAGTGTCTTTTAATTTGCATAGTTTGCCGCTTACAGCGACATCTATTGATAAACTTTGGAACTTTTCTCTGATTACATACCGTTTTCCCCCTTCTTCCAGTATATTCAGTTCAAGTTTGAAGTCATTCTGACCAGTCATACTTTTTTACAGCTTTTTGAAAGTGGGACTTCAATTATAATCACCCTCTATATATTTATTTTTACACTGACTGTAAAATATAAATTTAAAAATAAATTGCATGCATAACTGAATATTTATTTTATATCGTACAAGACTATCAATTGTTAAATTTAATAAATGTTTAGCCGAACTGCAGAGATTTTTGTTTTCACACGTTATTCTACTGTGATCCAACTAAGGTACACAGGGTACCAATATTTTCGGAAACTAATCTTCGGCTTAATTAAACGCAGAATCAAATAATACTAAAAATACTGTTCGGAAAGAGCGATTCCATGTTAGCATCAGTTGGATCACTTTGTCCTACATCATTAGCGGCATCAATTTAATAATAATTGCTATCCTAGCAGGGAATATTTAATATACGGTGTCATCAAAGTCACCTTACATTTCGAAGTTTTTATTAGCTAAACAAATGATCAGATACATGCATGCAATGTAGTGCAATATTAGAGGTACTTGATTTTACGTGGGTACAAGAAGTTCATGAAAACCAACTCAGTATTGTATAAATCAAGAAGTGCAGAAAAAGGGTATGAGAAGAAAGCATCGATGATTTTCGAATTCACGGGCTTCGTATAACCAATGTTGTTTTTCACATACATAGATGCAAAACGAGTTTCTATATACAGCGTGTCCGAGAAATATCTTTACTATTCTAATGATTAATAACAAAAATACGAACAGGTCAATTGAAAGGAAGTTTGCGACAAAAGAATTAATAAATCTATCTTTCTTTTTCTTTTTTTTTTTAACACTAACTCCTGCGTAGATCTACGCAAGCTATTTTAATGGCACGAAGAATGTGTCGTCGATGTCCCGCTAAGTGGTTTTTAATTGTTTCCTTGTAACACTGAGGATTCCAAATTGTAGCCATTCTTTAAAACGCCACTATCAGAAATAGGTGTTCGATAAACAATTTCTTTAACGTAAGAATACAATTCGCAATCCTCAGTGTTACACAGCGAATGTTTAAAAAAAAAATTGGCAGAAAATCAAATACAGACTCAATATTCTCCGTGCTGCTAACAGAGTTCCAGTAGAGCTACATTGAAGATACTGTAAATAAATAAATATATATATATATATATAAATGTTGGATTTCTTCATTCTTTTGACGCAAACGGCATTTGATTTGACCTGTTCGTATAATTTTTTGGTTAATCTTTATAATAATAAAGACTTTTCTCGGACACGCTGTATAATCCTAATATCGCATTACCATCGATACATGTATCTGTTCATTCGTGTTTGTAATACAAGACTAGGAATTGTTAAGCATCTTTGTGGATGTATTATATAATATATTCCTTCCGTATAAAAGCAAAGGTGATACGTTTGCCTTTAAATTATGAAGCTGTTCACATTTTTATCATTACGTACGTGGAAATATGCGTACAAGATGTCGCAGCACGATCACATAAAATTAACATCGCGATAATCCGGCCTCAGTATTGGTCAAAAGGAAAAACTAGTCGTTGTGAACCACCGTAATACTTACCCATCATGTATATGCATAATCTAAAATATGAAAATAAAACATCTGTACACTATTTATAAAATGCATTGCAATGCGAATAAAATCGTGGCTTGATGACGTCATAAACTTTAATTGATCTGTTACTGAATTACGTAAATAAACATCCTAATAACTCCAAAACTGATATTCATATTAACTAGCAGTTTACTGCGTCCGATTAAAAGTCTCATTTTCAATTAAAATATATCTTTGAATTGCAATTTGAATGAAATACAGGGTCATGAAAAATCGAAGAGTGTAGAAAATAGGATTACAAATATCTCGGCAACTCATTATACGATCGACTTAATTATTTATGCAAAATTTATGTTTTTTATTGTCTTTTATATTCACTCCTTAAAATAAACATTTTCGAAAATTTTTACATACCTTTTATCAGAACGAATATTTCGAGAGGCCGAAAAAATAGTTCCGGATAATCGAGGTTACTGAAATTCAATAACCTTATTTCCTTTACTACATACTAAGTACATACTAAATTTCAAGTCTCTGTCTCATTTGGTTCCGGAGATAGAGCGTTTAAAGACACACAGACAAACAGACACACAGACTCACACACAGGCAGACGGACAGCCATTTTTTATCTAAAAATATGTTTTTTGGAATATCCAGTGTCTGAAACGTGTAAATCCGCCAATTTGTTTTTTCGATTTTCAAAACGATTACAAGACTTACCCTATACTACGTATGATGTGTACGTAATAAAGAGTGAGAAGGCCTCATACATTTTAATCGGAATCATTTTTTCAGAAAATTACGGAACGAACCATTGGGAATCATGTCTTATTTCAATTTGTTAAGAAAATACGAATAAATTAAAAAGTACTTTGCGGGATGAGCTGTAGTTTTGAATTATGTCGTTTAAAGCTGCTAGAAATCGTTTTTTGTTTTAAAAAATTACAGGTTACAATTAATACTGTATTCGAGTATTTATTTCAAATATATATTTAATTTGAAACTAACATATAACTATATTTTTGTATTCAATCGTAAAGCTACTTAACTCAAAAATTTAAAAACAAAATCAAAATTAAAAAATGTTGTAGGTCTTACGCAATTAGTTATAAGTTACAAAAGCTTTAGTTTTCGTTGTCTTATTATCTAGTAAATTTCTCAGTTTTTTTAACGTCAGATAAAAATAACTGACTAATCAACCGCTGTACAGACTTTTTACAACTGAAATAATTACGAAATTAATTGGAATAATGTTTTCATAAAAACACAATTATTTTTGGAAATTAAATTTTGTGTGATCTTAATTATTATTAAGATTTTTTGATCTGTTAATTTTCAAGCATTTGTCATGATATTCAAATCATAATGCAATTAAAAAACTTTTATGTAACGACAAAAGGTTAATATATTTTTCGAATAAATGTCATTTTAATTATTATTAATTAATATTGTATGACTATTCTACATTAATAACAGCAGTACGAAGTTGTATGCAAATTCGACTGATAATGATTAATTAATTGATAATGATTTTAATACATAATTTTTGACGTATTCATATCTAATTTTTATAGAATCCTAAATGAAACATTTGAAATATTTTGATTGCGATTTTTTTCATCATTAATTTTTCAATATTAGTGTCAATTGTTGGTATTTTTACATTCATTAAATACATTATTCAGAAAATGCAATATAGATTTTCTTAATAACGTCTGCCGTATTCTTTTTTTCTGGAATTTTAATGTTTTTACTTGTATATTCAGTTAATTATATTATTTTTAAAAGTAGAAAAAATTGAGAAAAATGCTTAATACATTTTAGAAATCCGATTTTTTCTCACGTGTGATCAACAACACTTTGTATTGATGTATGAATGGTAGTATATGGATTTTTGTTTCAATAAGATTTAGACTGTTCATATAAATATTTTTAACAAACTGGTTATATTTAAAATATCCCTAACAATGTAGCAATTTAGAAGAGACAGCCTATCAGTGCATTATATAAATAGAGCTCCAACGTGTTAATTACAAACATTTTTCGGTGTCACACAATTCGTCGCAGCGTCAAATCATCGCAGCGACAACTCGTCGCGGCGCCAATTCGCCGTGGTGTCAATTCGTCGCGGCGTCAATTCGTCGCAAGGAATTTTTTGAAGGCTATGATGATAAAAGTAAACATAATTTAGTAAAATTATTTAATGCTGTAAATTGTTAGTTATAATTTTCTATATCTAAAAAAAAATTATTATTAAATAATTTTACTAAATTATCTTTACATTTTAAAATCATAGCCTTCAAAATCATTTTCCTTGAGACGAATTGACGCTGCTATGAGTTGTCTCCGCGAGGAATTGACGCTGTGATGAACTGCGTGCGACGAATTGACGCAGGACCACATTTTTCAAAGAAGAATCTCCTTTCTTATTTATCTTGTAAATTTTGTAGAAGTCTTTCGTGACTTGTTATTTGTGTTACAAATGTTTAAAGACCTACCATGAAAACTTTTCTCCACAATTACTGATATTTATCCCCTTGAAGGACAGTGGGATATAAAATATATTACACTTAATTTTAGTTCCCAAACATCACAATGAGCCTAATTTTGGAATTAAATATTTATTTTATAATATACGTGAAGATAAGGTTTCACTTATTTAAAAATAACTTTTTTGATAAATTACGGTGTGATTCACTGATTTCAACGTTTTAGAAACTTACGTACTTTGCCTCAGAAAGGATAAAAGTGACCAGATGAAACCCTGAATAAATTAATATGTATGAAGCGTTCCAATACGACAGCAATAATATGAAACAATAAAAGCATGTAACAAAAATATATCTTTTATTCACAGACGAAAATCCCTTAGCTTGAAAGTTCGAAACTGTTATTTAAAATATCGAAACAATAAGAAACGAGAACGAAAAATCATGCGTGAAGCAGAGATTATGTAAAACTTTCCAATACTTTCAAAATAATTTATCAAATCTTTACCGTAAGGTGTAAGATGATATCTAAATGAACAACTTTGAAAACGCATAACATATTTAAAAATCAAATTTCAGAAATTACCAACAACATTCGGAAAAAAGTCTCAGCTCTTTTATGCAGCCCTGTATATGATCTATATAGATTCGTATATATACTAAATAGAATGCTAAATTTTAGTTCAGTTAGGAAAGGCGTAGCACAGTTTAAAATGTCCTTTTTGCATTTTCCGACAATAATCGGCAATATACTCGAGAACTTTTGTGCTGCCCTGTACACAATCTATACAATTTATACAAAGTAACAGACAAAAAATTAGTTAAATATAAAAACGCGTTCAGCAACTGAAAAAGCACTCCCAACAATTATTATTAATAAGCAGTACTTTAACCGAATTCGTTTGTTTGTCCCTATAAATGCACGATGAAAGCTATACACACAATATTCTACAGTAAGACTCTTGCAATCCACGTTAGTGATATATATCCATTTCAATATGTTTGAAACAGTGAAACATTATTAAAATATACTGCAAACGGTTTTTCTTCATAGACCGTAATTTAACGGCATTTTTTGAGCATCCCTGTAAAGGAACTGTAAATGCTATGCACACCATATTCTATAATTAGTCTCTTGTAGTGCACCTCAGTGATATATATCAATTTAAGTATGTTTGAAATTGTGTAACATCATTAAAATATACCGCAAGTGATTTTTCCCCATAGACCGCAATGTAACGGAATTATTTTGACTGTCCCTGTAAAAAACCTATAAGTGCTGCATACTTCATTTTCCATACGGAACATTCCACAGTAAGCCTCAATAAATTATATCAATTGCATGATGATCCGAGTATATTTACGCGTGTTAGAGCACGGAAAGACAGACAGACAGACAAACCGAATTCATAAACACTTTTCAACTATGTTGGAAAGTGTTAAAAATAGACGCTTTTTGAAAGACTATTTTCATAATCTATATTAATAAAAGAAAGTTTTCCTGTGTGTGTGTGTGTTTGTTTGTCTGTCTGTGATGGCTAGCAAAATCTAACCCACCTAAAAGTCTAAAAATTTATGTGTGGATAGTCCAAGGTCTACCTGGGTCTCATGTGCACCTGGGTCTCAGAATTTTAATATTTTGATAATTACCCAATATATTAATTAGATTATCATTAACCATCGCTTCTAAAATGACATCATTTAAATCAAAATGGCTAAAGAAACGAATAGGTGCCTTGGATTTGCAAGCGGAAATAATCGAATTCGATATTATTTTACTAATTAGCGAATTTTAAAAAAACTAATTGAGATATCAATTTGAAAATTTCTGAGCATATGTAAAAAAATTCTGCATCTGACCATGTGATTTTTGAAAAAAATCGGTCGGAAATCTTTTTTTAATTTATGCAAAAAATGCCAAAAAACAATCCAGTGAAAACAATCCGAGAAAGTTTCAGACAGGGGTCTTCTTTCATTAAAAATTGAACTACAAAGAGATCTGTTTCTCTGGACGACCCCACCATTTAGTTTGCGAAAATGAAAGGAAATAACTGCCAAAATTTACTAATGAACAAAAATTTAGGTAACTAATTAAGATATAGATTTGAAATTGAGGTCGGGAAGGAGGGGGGGGGGGTCATCCACCGGCTATTTTAGCGTAGCGTCTTCGTTATGTTCTAATTATCAGAAAAGTGTAATTATCTTTTAACGATCGCGTTAATGTAGGTGACGGTGGTTTTCTTTAACAAATTATTCATTATATTTACGGGTATAGGGCGGGAGGGGGTTAATGCCTTTCTCGGAGATTGTAATTATCTCGTGCCCGGGCAACGCCGGGCGGGTTAGCTAGTAATTAATAAAACTGCAAAAGAATTGAGTTTCATGAAGTGATATCAACGTTATACAAATGCAGCAACTACATATAGCTTGCATGTTCCTGTAGTTCAATTATCGAGATTTTCTGTTTCCAAATGATCACTCGACAAACAATTTAAGTTTTTAACACATTCCAACAAATTTCAAAAATGTTTATGAATAAGGTTTATGTGCATATCTGTCCATGCTGTTATTCTCATAAATATTATCAGGTAATTTTAATACGTTATTGAGTTTTTATTTTGAAAAGTTTGGTATTGATAATAATGTGTGTAGAATTTGTAGTCCGTTTACAGGGATACACAAAATGTTTCAATTCTAATACGGTCAATGGGAAAAATCGTTTTAATGATGTCATTGTGCTTAAATCATAATGAGATAGGTATACATGCGTAGCATTTATCGTTCATTTACAGAGACGCAGAAGAGACTACGGTTAAATGACTAACAATGATAGAAAATTTCCTTAAGTTCGTGTCGTGCTGTGATATTTTAAAACGCTTTTTATTTTAATTCATATACAGGGCTGCACAAAAGAATTCGCACATATTACCGTATATGCACAAGTACTGAAATTGGATATTTACTCAGTTATGTAGTATTTAAATCTCATTTCAATGTAGAAAAATAATGAAATTTCTGAATAATATTTTATTATTATTGGGATGTGTTTCATAATCTATGACTGATGCAGAGTTTTTATTCTTTCTCATTTAAATGATTGTGTTAAACAATAATTTAAAATACATTTTAATATTTACACTATTTAATAGATTTAATTGCTATCGATACAATGCTGTTGATGTTAATTTAAATATCTTTAAATCGAGAAATTTTTGGTTACGAAATTATTTGTTATACAGTTCGACAAAATCTGTATTATAAAGCAAAAACTTGTCTACGAGTAACGCTTACAACATATCGACAATGGCAACACATGATCAATAAATTTCGCGTTTATTGTAATTATTTTAACTACAACGCATCGCACAATTTAAATTTTTACAAAGTTGAATAAGAAAACAATTGTTCTTTTAAATGGAATCCGTTTCATACTGTATCTCAATTTAGTGAGTGTTATGATTTTTAAGCTTTCAAGCATGATTGATTTCTTAAACATATATGATTCAAATTAACCCTATCGCAAAATATAGACACGTTTGTACTTGAAATACTGTAAATATTCCTGCATTTGTTTGCGGCAATCTAAAAAATATATATTAAATATAATTAATGTATTAGAGTCCTCAGTTAAAAGTTATTTTCACTTATTGGTAGTTAGGGACTAACTATTTTTGGGGCAGCAAATAAATACCTGAAAGATTTATTCTTTTTGTTCCAGTATTTTTTAAAAGAACTTCAATATTTGTTTAATGGCAGAACTTTCTGTCAATAAATAAGACAAAAATTTCTTGTAAAGAATAGTGGTAAGAAAAGAATAAATTTGGCAAACATGCATACGGGTAGTTTGTTCTTTATTACGTAAAACCCAGGTTGGCTGCCCTAGTATAAATAAAACACATTATTGGACACAAAAAAAGTCGCACACAAAAATTCTTGACTTTGGAATTAAAATTATGTGTGCCCGGAGTGGAACCACTGTGCCGGAAAAGGTTAGCTCTCAGGCTTTGATAGCTTGTGAGCTAAAAACTCATGACGTAATACTTTCAGCAAAAGGTTGCGCACATTTTTAACTGAAACGAAGTGACCTTTGAACTTCAAAACCTCGGACGTCGAACTGAATAATCCACTGATTGAAAATTAATCGGCGAGTTCCAAAATAATCACGCTATTAAAAACTGCGTCGCATTTACATTATTTCAAAAGATTCTTCGGTGTTTAAGGGGTCTTGTACTTTTAAACTCGCTCAAAATCAGCAAAAACTTTCAAACTTTGAATTAGTGTATCAGCAAAAGTTTTTTTGTGCAGAAGCATGAAATGTTGACTGTTGATTAAGTAGATTAAGCTTTTTGACCACTAGAAACTAATTAGTCTTATTCAGAAATTGAGCATTATTGAAAATAAAGTTGCTCTTTTCTTATTCCGTAAGTCATTGCGCGCATGATAATCCGGAGGACGTATGACTGAATTGTTCTGAATTATGAAGACATATGTATTTTAACAGTGACCTACTCTTAGATCAAAATTATTTCATTAACCATGTAAAAAATATTTTTGTAAAAAAGTTGAAAATTTTACATTTTTTTAATGGTTAAAAACAGTTATGACTAAAAATCTTATAATTGTAAATATTTAAAAGTAGATCATTTTAAACACACATATGCGCTTATTATCTAAATAAAATTTCATAACAATCCATGTATACGTTCTGCAGATATCATGCGCGCAATGACTTACGGAATAAAAAAAAGAGCAACTTTATTTTCAACAATGCTCAAATTCTGTAAAGGACTAGTCAGTTTCTAATGGTATTATATCAAAAAGCCCAATCTGCTTAATAAACAGTCAAAATTTCATGCTTATACACAAAAACGTTTTGCAGATACACTAATTCAAACTTTGATTGTTTTTCTCGATTTTCGTCGCGCTTAAAAGGTACAAGACTCCTTAACCAAAGTTTAAATAGAGTTCACAGTGTTTTTCTGCTCTATGTCATTTGTTTTAGTTGGAACCTCACCAATTTTGTACGGCTCATGCCGCTCGTGTAATTGTGTAATTTATTACATTTACTTAATTAATTAATTTATTTCTTTTATAAATAATTTTTTTATTCATTTTACACCATTACTAGACATTGAATGGAAAAACAAAATTCACACAATGTTAATATTTCGGCTTTAAAATGCTCTGAAGTACCGTGCCCATGTTACAATACAATGTGCGTGTCATATTAATTCCTTATTATATTTATAAATTTGAAGTTTATTACTTCATACTACTACTGTATATTGATTGAAGCAATAAAAATTGTTATTTAGGGTTTCAAAAACATTGGCGTGTGCAGTTCGCCTCCCTTGTTTATATGTTACTACAATCCGGACGCATTTATAAAGGTTATAAAACACTTCATTTACAGAAATTGAATAACAAGTACTGGAATTGTCAAGAAATTCTACAAATTGCACTATTAACAAATATTCTCAAAGAATATTTTCAGATGTGTTAAAATTTAATATATTTGTCTTGCAAGAAAACTGTGCGTAAGATATAGAATAAGTGCAAGATAGTATAATGGAAATTGCATACTTAACGAAGCCGTACTATGCAATGATATGTGATTTCATAATTTATCATAGAGATAGTCAAATATTAACCCCTTCGCGACGAGCGTCCTTTACAGAATTTTTAATCTTTTACCACCGGTTTTTCAAAACAGAAATTTTTGCCTTTTTGAATCGCAGAAATGCTAAGATTTAATGAGGCAAATCTTACAATAAATAATAACAGGTGGAAAAAATCGAGAATTCTGAGCATCTTATGCGTCACGTATACGTGTCGCTCGTCCCCAAGGGGTTAACTTTGAACTGATCATTAAATATACGAAAGTATTGAAGAATTATAAAAGCAAATGAATATCTACATCATATTCGAAGTTTTCTAAACATAAAGAAAACCACTATTTCATAATGATATTACTTTTTTTTTTGGTGGGGGGGTGGACGTGTGATGTAAATAAATTTAAGATGTCAGGGTGAAATTAGTCATATCAAGTGAGTAAGCATATTTATAAATAATTTCCTCTTTAAATTCAGATACATTTTCACAAGGAATTCCTGTGATTTTATTATTTGAAACGGTTTTGTAACAGTTCAGATTTAAATGAAATAGAAAAAATACGGGCTGAATTAAAGAAAAACAAAATCGAATCTTTAAAATTGGAGCTTTTCCTGCGAAATTTTCTATTAACTATAGCTAACGTTTTTCCAAGTTTTTTGAAAAAAATATTATTTCTATAAATGAACTATTTTGTATTAGAGGAAATTCCGTTCGGATTCTGCATTCGGATAAAAATTCTAATACATGTCGGCAACTACTGATACAGATAAAGGAAACACCAGCCAATATCGTTTCAGAAATCAATAGGATATTTATTCTGTTAACATAATTTATTACATAATTTTTCATTTAATACAGTTAATAGATTATTCTTCCGTTTCGAATATATATTGTGCTATTCGAAACAACGTTTTATATTAAAGTTCATTGTAACAAAATTTTTTAAAGAAACGTGAACTTTCATCTCTACTTCTAAAACATGCACGGATACACGCAGCAATACCAAAATGTCATATACAACTTAAAAAAAGTTAACTTTATACATGCAATAAAAATATTTAAATGAAAAAATTGTTTGGATAGAAAGTACTTTGAACATTATATGAGAAATTGATATTGAATTAAGAATTGTAGTATGGAATTAATTATAGAAGCTTTTAAATTATCGCTTTAGATTTAAATTCTTAGTGATTTTTCGAACTACTTACGTTTGTCGATATATTTAAAAAAAAACATTTCTCTTAAAAGCTTACGTCTAAGCAGTCTGTGTCGGTTTCGAAATATATTTTTTATCTCGTACAAAATTTATAGCTGAATGAAATTTATATTGAAAGGAAAATTCTTTTTGGGAAAACGACGTCCTCTTTTAAATAAATCATATATACGCATACGTAAAAATGTTACATTACAATTCAGTTGTATCGAAAGACTTTTCGATAATTGTTCATTTTATCCGAAGCTAAATTTTACCGAAAATCGATACATGAAATAAAAAATAGATGTGTTAGAAATGAAAATTTATTTTTTCTATACAATTTGTTTGTATAGACAGCTCCCGAATCAAAATTTAAGTATAGAATGAAATATTAGACATTATTATTAATCAAAGTTTCCCAGTTACTTTTTTATAAACATTATTGTCTGTGGCAGAGTTAATAAAGGATAGTGTGTGTTTTGTTGTTGTTGTTGTTGTTGTTGTTTTGATTTGTTTTATTTTCTTTATGGACTGTACATGGATCTTCAATAACACTAGTACGGTAAACATGACGTTATCCATAGCTTGAAATAGTGCTTTTCATAAATAAAACTAGAAGTAAAATTAGTTTAATTATGCCATTGTGAGTCACCTAAAAATTTTGTCATGTAAAAATATCACGTTTTCGATGATTTATCATATCATAATTTAAAAGATTAGCGCCTCCATTGATTACCATTTCTTAAATATTTAACTAGATTACATATCACTGATTACTTCATTTTGATAGATAAAATATTACATGAATGAATAATTTTTAAAAAACGTGATATTTTAAAATAATTAAAAATAATATTTGTGTAGCTACAATTCGAAATAATATTCCATTGGTGATTTATGCTAGCTAATGTAGAAGTGATTTTAATTGTAATTCATTTAATAGGCTAATTATGACGCTCATAATATACACAAAAACATGTGATTCCATTACCTGAATGATGACTGAAATTTATTTAGGACTTCAAACATTAAAATAAAATAAATCAAGCACTTTCGGCAGTGAACCCAGCCTTCATACGGATTTAAAATTATAACTGAGGTTTTAATCATCAAGTTTAATAATCAAGTTTTAAAGTTTTAATTATAAATCCTAGTGAAGGCTGCGTTCACAGTCGAAAGTGCTTGATTTATTTTACGAGGGTCAATCCAGAAATAAGGTTCCCAAAGAGCTCCAGCCGCACGAAAAGGTGCGAGGCAAAATACGGCAACGACGCTGTGTGCGGCTGTTCCTGCACTCACGATTCCCCCATCCACGCTTCGCTGCGCCACTCATTCTTGGCTCAGCAGCCGTCCAAGATGGAGGTTCAAATTGTTGATCGCGCCAAGTGCGAGATTCGTTCCGTAATTCACTTTTTGCACGCCAAAGTGACTCCGCCCGTCCAGAACCGCCAGGGAGGACTACTGACAACCGGTGTAACGCTTCTTCAAGACAACGCCGACCTCATGTCTCCTGTTAAACCCAGGAACTTTAGATGCAATTTGGGTGGACTGTCATGCCCAACCCACCTTACAGTCCGGATCTCGCACCTAGTGATTATCACTTGTTCCCCAAGTTAAAGGAACACTTGGGTTTCCAATACTTCCGGAGCGACGATGATGTCAAAGAAGATATGAAACGTTTCCTCAACGGGTTGGCGCGGAGTTCTACGACATTGGGATACAGAAAGTGGAGCACCGTCTACAAAAATGCGTAGAAAAAGATGGCGATTATGTAAAGAAATAGAGCAAAATTTCTTCGTTCCAACGATGTAAAATTCTATGGGAATAAACAATGTTGTCTATTTGTATATTTGATGGGAACCTTATTTCTGGATCGACCCTCGTATTTTAATGTTTTAAGATCTAAATAAAGTTTTAGTTATCTTTTAGGTAATGGAATCACATGTTTTTGTGTGTACTGTTATTTTAATATTTTTTTTAGAAAAAAAACAAAATTGATGAATGAATTTCCTAATTATTATTTACATTGCTAAATAAACATAATTTATTAGAGCTTTCGTGACATCGAAAAATCTATTAACTTGCTTCGAAATTGAAAAAAAAGTCTGTATGCTACTATGTTTTCTCTTCAGTTAACTACTTTTGCTCTTACTGTTCTATTTTATTTTAGTCATTTTTAATGCGTAATTCATTTAATAGGCAGAAACATAATTAACAGAAATCAATAATATGTAAAAGAATTATAAATTTGTTTCGCTTGCAGTTCCGCACAACTGCTACTGATTATTTTTTCTATTTGTTGTCAGTCCTTTTTAAATATTCTGATTACTATTTTTTTAATATTTAACTAGATTACATATCACTGATTACTTTATTTTGATAGATAATGAATAACTTTGAAATAATGTGATATTATAAAATTTTTACAAATAATATTTGTGTAACTACAATTCGAAAGAATATCTCGTTTTTAAATTATACTAGCTAGTGTAGAAGTGATTTTAATTGTAATTCATTTAATAGTCTTATTAAGACGCTCATCTGAAAATTTATTTTTAAGTGTTCTTCCTCGATACAAATTATTTTACATCTTATGCTCCTTATAAACTTTTTTTTTTAATTCGATAAACGTAAAACATTCATAATAATGTCGTAAACATATTTTATCACATAAATAAACAAGTTCGGAATGCTCAAATTCATCTTTGTCAAATTAAAATAAAATACACACAACAACATCTGATTCCATTACCTGAATAATGACTAAAATTTTATTTAGGTTTTATAACATTAAAATAAAATAAATCAATGGAAACGGAGACACAAACATCACCTCCTCTATAAATGACTTTCTTGATCAGCTGTGTTGCAGGAGGAAATCTTGTGTGCTGCAATGGATACCTGCACATGTAAACATCGAGGGAAATGAGTGTGCGGATGCTTTAGCCAAAGAGGCACGAAATCTTGACCAACCTAGTTCCACCATCACACTTGCTGATGCAAATGCAGTGGCCAGATGTAGACATTTTAATCATCCCTCTAGGAAGCCTTCAATCACTGACTTTGATTGCCCTAGAAATATAGCAACTACACTGGCTAGGTTAAGAACAAATCACTATAAAGGAATGAAGATCCTTCCTGATGGGACAAGAACCTATATTATGTGCAGGAACTGCCCAGAAACTCAGCTCACACCGAGACACATCTTCGAGTGCCCATCCATTACCGCAGATATCTTAAAACTCGGCTGGCTACCGCTAATGGATCCACTTCGAGAGATCCTTTACAGTCCTGAAGCACCAGGGCTGGCGGCAGTGGTCCTCCGGACCTTTGACCATATCTGATCCTTTATTTATTGACTTTTTGCATATCCATGGACACGACAACAACAACTACAAAATAAATCAAGCACATTCGGCAGTGAACCCAGCCTTCATCCGGATTTATAATTAAAACTGAGGATTTAATCGTCAAGTTTAATAATCAAGTTTTTAAGTTTTAATTATAAATCCTGATGAAGACTGGATTCACAGCCGAAAGTGCTTGATTTATTTTATTTTAATGTTTTAAGATCTAAATAATTTTTAGTCATATTTTAGGTAATGGAATCACATGTTTTTGTATGCACTGTTATTTTAACATATTTTTTGTAGAAAAAGTAAATTGATGAATGAATTTGCTAATTATTATTTACATTGCTAATTAAACATAATTTATTACAGCTTTCGTGACTTCGAAAAATCTATTAACTTGCTTCGAAATTGAGAAAAAAAAGTCTGCATGCCACTATTTTTTTCTCTTCTGTTAACTATTTTTACTTTTACTATGCTGTTCTATTAACAAGCAAATACATTAAAAAAACCTAATTAACATAAATCAATAATATGTAAAAGAAAGATTAATTTGTTTCGCTTGCAGTCCCCAACAACTGCTACTGATTATTTTTTCTATTTGTTGTCAGTTATTTTTAAATATTTTTATGCTTGATAGAAAACGACAAAATTACTGGCTAATCAGCAGTTAGGAAGGATATTTCAAGCAAGCATTTTTTTCAAATCGAATCGATTTTTTTAAAACTATTTTTTTTAAACTTGTCTTCATGAGTGCATAAATTTTCATTGTTGTTATGCTGTTAATTGCCATGACTACCTTATTTTAGTAATAGACGATACTTTTAATTAATGCGGTATTTAGATTCCATTTTACAAATTATAAAGTTATACATAATGTTGCCTAAAATTATAATTTGAAAATTTTTTATTGCGGATTTTATCAACATTTAAAATTTCTTTAGTAATCTTGTCATGTTCTATATAATCTCAGATTTATTAATTCTAATAATGAGAAGTATTAAATATCTTTTAATTTAAAGGGGTAAATAATTTTATTTTTGTGACATTAATACGTATCTTGACAATTATAATATAGTTTTATAATATATTGATACTTCGGGTTTAGAGCATAATTCGTTCTAAATATAAGTTTGACAACCGAAGAAAATTTTACAATACAACTAGTTCTGACCTCGATGTATTTATCTGTTTGAAATAATGAATTGTAAGTACAACAAAGTAAAATATAGTGTACATTACATAACACAATAGCAAATAAAAAACATTTATAAGATTTTATTAAAATGTTTAAAAATTGTCCTTGTGATTTCCCTTTTTTAAACAAAAGCTATAAACACAGATTTGTTGTTAAAATTTTGGATGTATTGAAAATTAGGAGAAAATGGGGAGTGGGGTTAATTTTGTAAGATCATTAGGAACACTAAACGAACACTTTTTTTTTTTTTTTCTCAAAAGATTTACAGTCAATTCCTGCTGCATCAATATATTGCATGTATATGCGATTCACGACCATGAAAAGAAGAAAAGAAAAGGAAAGGAAGGGAAAGGAGATAAAAGAAAAGAAAAGAAATACAATCCATTGTATTCAGCAACCTTTCTAAAAAAGCAAGAAAGAATATCGTCACAAATTTATCGCAATTTTCTTGTTTTTGAACTGAACCGTTTGAGAACCACGGTTCTACTGTACCTGGTTCAAGAAAACAATTGTTAATTTTTGCGGAAATTTATGTTTGACTATGAACTGTGAAATAATATGCAGTGTACATGTCATTGAAATGATATTCGACATTTATATCTTATTTATTTATTATCTTACATATATCATAGAATATTTCTGTAAATGTTCTTTCTATTGAAATAATTTTAATTATTTTGTAATTATTCAGATATAGATCATTTAAAATGATTGAGAATAAAAAAATTAATTACATCTCTAACTAATTTAATTAACACGTGGTATTTTAAGCTTGACTGGTATTTGTAACATATCTTTCATAATATTAACGACAACACTTCAATATTCCAGTTTACATAGTTTATGTTTCCTTGATAGAATTGGTAAAAAATAATTAATATTCATGAACCTTAATAAACTTTAATTAATTAACCATAAACTTTAATTAATATCTATAGTTTTTCTTAAATATAGATATTGCTAGTTTAATAAAATATTTGAGAGAAATAAATTGTAATTAATAAAATCATTAAAAATGTATGTATAGGGAATATGAATCGATGGTATGAAATTAGATATATAAATACAGGTGTATAATTATTTTTTTAATATTTTCTTTATTCTATAAATTTATTCAAAACATTTTGAAGAAATCATCTTAAGTCGTGCATTTAATTTATCCCAAAACTAAATATATACTATATATATAATATAAATTATTCAAAATAAACTTTTAGAATTTATAAAAATTATATAGGATTTGTAAAATATGTTAAGTATCTAAAAATGTTTTTATTAATATTTCAAATATTTGAATATTCCTAGTTCCTTCATTGAGAAAGTAGTGCGTCTTGAAAGCATATAATAAAGAAATTTCTCCCTCGTGGTTTTAAATTACTTCAAATTCTTCTAAACCTAATTATAAGCCTAAAGAGCAATAAAAATAACTTTAAGAGCATTTAAATGTTGTTTACAAATAATCTCATCTCCTAAATACGCTTTGCTAATATTCGAAATTCCCATAAAATGTTCGTATTATTTCCACTAAACTTCATAGAAACGCAGAAATAAACGGTCGAAATTATTTTAATTACATTTATTCTTTTGAGAAAGGCTTTTCGTTTAAGAGTGAGTGGAAAGGGTTTTCAGAAAGAGCGGGGAGGCATTTGGAAAATGAGCAGGTACAGCTTTTATTAATCTTCATTGTCTTCCATTTAGCTTCGCAATAAACTTCGAACGACCGTCGGAAAATTCTGTAAATTTAAATGCTGAAGAATGTTATTAAAAAGAATCTAGATAACTTGTATTATTTGTAAATACATTATATTTTCAGAAAATCAACAAAAGATTTCATGCAACTTTTTTTAAAAAAAAGAGATTTTTTTAAAATCTATTATATGGAATATGATTTATTAGCAATGAGGATTTCAGAATAAATCCGAATTTATACAGAAATTTTTGTAATTTAGAAAAAAGAAATGTAAAAAATCGAATTGCATCTAACTTAAAAGCTTGTATTTTTTTTTTATAAATCTGCATTTGGCCGTGTGAATATCACTATTTTCAATCAGATTGAAATATGTTTAATATGAAGTATTTTTTTTATATAATCAATTCTTATTATCTACATTAATTAGTTTTTGTCTCGATTCGTGAGTTTAAGTCTTTCTTCAATAGTATAATGTAAAGTTTAACATATTTCACAGCATACTTTCAGTCTTTCAAAGCAGGTACAGCTTTTTGTTATTCTTCATTGTCTATTATTTAGCATCGTAATAAACTTACTATTGTCTAAAAATTATATAATATTAAATGCTGAAGATTGTTGCTAAAAAGAATCTAAATAACTTGTATTATCTGTAAATACATTATATCTTCAGAGAATTAAAAAAAATCATGTATCTTTATTTTTATTTTTTTTTTTTTAAGAATCTATTATGGAGTATGATTTCTTAGCAATGAAGATTTCAGAATAAATCTTATTTTATAAAAAAATTTCTGTAATTTAGAAAAAAAATGTAAAAATTCGAATTAATGGTGTATTCAAATCTAAACTGCTTATTTTGAGACACATTTGTAAATTCATTTTTGCTATAAAATGAATCCAATTAGCGGGTTCTCTTATTCAGAAACTTTATAATGTCCGTATTGTCTCGATTTTTTGATAAAGGCAGAATAAACTTCAAAATCTGCTGTCAAAGTGGATATTTTGAACCGAATTTCCCGAAGCGATAGCGCTGGAAACAACAACAAAAAAAAAGATCGTACAGTGAAAATAATTGTCTGTAAATCAATTTCTAATTAATTAAACGAAAAATAAAAACATGGGGCCCTTATAAATGTCTTTATAAATCACGCCACCAAGTTTCCTGTTGTTACTTTTAAAAATGAGTCTGTAAATGTCTCTCAAAATTTTGAGTTGTTGAGCGTGGAATTTTTTTTTTTTTAATACCGCCTTAATTGCACCTAAATTAAAAGCTTGTAATTTTTTTTTTTTATTAATCAGCATTTGGCCTTGTGAATATCACTATTTTCAATTATCTGTTTAATAAGCAGTATTTTTTAAATTCTAATCAATTTTTATTATCTATATTAATTAGTTTTTATCTCGAATCGTGAGTTGAAGTCTTTCTTCGCAGTATACTGTAAAGTGTAACATATTTCACAACATACTCTCAGTCTTTCAAAATAAAGAAACAATGAAGATAACCATTGTGTGAACTGAAAGCAAACGTTAATACCAATTTGTGTCATTGAATTAAGGAGATATAAGGATTACAACATCAGATGCATTGCAAATTTCTCAAAGACTAATTTTAGAAAACGATGACATATGGATATATTCCCGTATAACTGTAACAATAATGGACATATTGTAATAATCTATTTTGCAAGATATATTTCTTGAGCTATTTTTTTTATTTCGCTCATGTGAGAATTGTGATAATATAATAATAATACCACAAATCTACCGACATTCAGTCACTAATATACACTAGTGGAAATTGAATTATGAAAACACGGTTTTTTAATCAAAACATTTATAATATTAACTAAAAATGAATGTATTTTCACACATTATACATGCTATGTACAACAAATAATTTAGCAAAATAAAATTTCATACAAATTAATAAACTAAAACATAACATCAATATTAGATTTTAGTAACATAAAAATATGGAAATTGATTTATGAAATGTTACATTTAATTGAAATTAATAATTAGTAAAGCCGCCTTTATTCATTAGAGTTTTTTCTATTCTAGATGGCATTGATAAAACAAGATTTTGGATGTATTTCTGATCAATTAGTTTCCAGTTTTGACAGATTGAAGCTTTCAAATCTGCAAGTGATGTGTACTTCATCCCATTTGCATAAACCATTCAAACAAGCTGTCCCCAAACGTTTTCGATGGGGTTCAGATCAGGACTAATAGGTGGATGATCTAAAAGAACAATATTCTGTTCGTCAAACCAATCTTTCATTGTATTTGAAATGTGAATACTTGCATTATCTTGCATGAAGATATAATCTAAACCATAATATTGCCATGCAAATGGAAGAAGTGAATTTTCTAAAACTAACCTATAATCAAAAGAGTTCTGGCGACCGTTTAAAAATACAATTTCAATTTTGCCATCGTAAGCAACCGCAGCCCAAATCATCAAACTTCCGCCACCAAAATTTCTGCTGAATGTAGATTTCGATTCTTTTCGGAGATCTCTCCAATAATACCTCAAACCATCTGGGCCATCAAAATTAAATCTTTTTTCGTCAGAGAAAATGACTTTCTTCCAATTGTCACCCATTGCCATGTACTTCTCGCAATACTGCAAACGCATCTGCTTGTGACGCAGAAGTAACTTTGGACACGGCTTCATTTTCGACCATTTCAAGCTTCGTGAAGAATGTAAAATTTACCTAACTCTTCTAGAAGTAACAGGCAGGGATAGTTCTGCACAAATCTGCTTTGAACTGTGACCAGCTTTCGATGCAAGTTGAAGAATCCCCCTTTTCTGTCTCTTGCTTAAACGTGGATTACCTTTTTGTTAAAAATTTTGCCATAATTTGCTGGATCTTTTCTTTAGTTATATATCACACCAACACATCTTTTAATTAATTTACTAATTTCCAGGACACACTTTCCACTTCCCAAATATGCGTCGATTTTACCTCTTTCTTCCTCAGAAAGAATCTTTCGTTTACCCATCGCGAAAATTGTAAATGAAAGGTATTGCTTTCACTGTACAACGCTTTTTATGTCTACTTTGCAGGTCACGTTACCTTGTTTTATGCGCATTTTTGTCACATTGCTTCAGAATAACCAATGAAATGTGATATTTCATAAATCAATTTCCACGTTCGCATATTACGAAAATTTAATTTTTGACTTTTTGCTTATGTTTAATATTATGTGAGAAAATTTATTTTTGTAACAGATTTGTCATAAGTACTATCCCATGAAATTTCATTCATTTTTAATGAATATTATAGAAGTTTTTGACAAATATCCGTGTTTTCAAAAATCAATTTCCACCAGTGTAGTATGAACTGTTCGGCGTTTTCTGAAATACACTGCTCAAAACAATTAAAGGATATTTGACGTTTTATATAAAATAAAGATATAAACGAAATTTTTTTGCCGAAAATAAAAGAAGATAATCACAAATGCAAATTTTTCTGGTTTTCAAACTGTGGAGTATGCAAATTTTGAGTTCGACGTCAAAAACGTCGCTTCAGCGGCAGCGAATGAAATTTGACTTTCAACTGGATAAAAGAGAATGAAGACAAGGATGCTCGGCATTCAGTGTATGCTTTGTTGAGATGAGTACGATGTCTCAGCGAAGTCATTTGACAGATTCAGAAGCTTGGAGAATTGTTGGTAGGTTAGAAGGGGGCCAAACTCAAGCCGAAGTAGCGCAAGCCATTGGAGTGTCACAAAGTGTCATTTCCAGGATCTGGAACCGTTTTTTGGAGAGTGGATGTGCAGGCCGAAGACCAGGGCAAGGTCGTAGACGGGCAACAACGCCCAATGAAGATCGGTATTTAGCGTTAACAGCTCGGAGACACCGAAACATGAACGCTAATCTTCTACAACAACACCTTCGCTCGGCTACAGGCACCACGATTTCAACTCAGACTGTCCGAAACCGGCTCCATGCTGTAGGTCTGTATGCTCGCCGACCGATGGTATGTGTTAGATTAACATCAAGGCATCGTCGCGACCGCAGGGAGTGGGCAACCGAGCATGTCAACTGGAGGAGAAATGAATGGAGCAATATTCTGTTTTCTGACGAGTCCCGTTTTTATGTGCATCCGGATAATAGGCGTATTTTCATCTGGAGGGACCGTGGCAGTAGGAATAATCCTGCGTTCGTGCACGAAAGTGTCAGATTTGGCGGTGGAGTTGTGTTGGTGTATGGTGGCATCTCCATTGACGGGCGCACTGACCTCTACATCATTCGAGATGGAGCTCTGACTGGTCGCCGGTATAGGGATGAGATCCTCAGACCTATTGTAGTCCCTTACGCTGCAGCAATCGGAGATAACTTCATTTTAATGGACGGTAACTGCAGGCCACATCGTGCAAACCTGGTGGAGGATTTCCTTTTCGAGGAAGGAATCGTTCGAATGGAATGGCCAGCGTGTTCTCCAGACATGAATCCAATCGAGCACGTTTGGGACGCTCTAGGAAGACGAGTTTCTGGCTACCAACAACCCCCACAAACTCTCCAAGAACTGGAAAGAGCTCTTCTGGAAGAGTGGGGCAGAATACCCCGACTCGTCATTAATAGCCTCATTGAATCCATGCCTCAAAGGTGTTCAACGTTGCTGGCCGCCCGTGGAAACCATACCCCCCTACTGAAAATGATTTTCTTTGAAGAAAACACCTTTTCTTATTCTTTTTTTCTCATATGCACAAATTGTGTTTTTTTCCTTTTGTACACAAATGCGCAATAAAATGCATATTTTTCTGCCAAACATGTGTAATTTATTCTCATATAACCTACTATGTCTGTCGACCATGTATCAATCAGCTAAAAAGTTTCCCAGATACAAAATCCACCTAAAACTACAATATCCTTTAATTGTTTTGACCAGTGTACTTCAGGACTTAAAAAAAAAATATATTTTATTTAGATGATTTCTTCAAAATGTTTTGAATAAGTTTATAGAATAAAGAAATTTTTTTAAAAATTCAAAATTTCTAAATCAAATAATTATACACCTGTATTTATATATCTAATTTCATACCATCGATTCATATTCCCTATACAGCAGGTAAATATGCATAAGGTATAAATATACCTAACCCTATACATTAGGTAAAGCTAGGAGATTCTACGCACAATTCGAAAGAATAACAATAAAAAATCTAAATATTAATTTTTTGCGAAACTATCCATGAATAATTTTTACTTCTTTTGTTTTTTATGCATTTCCATTGCTATTTTGTTGCTATGTTGTAATTTAATAGAACAATTGTAATAAAACCAAGGAAGTTATTTTGCGCAATCTGTCCTTACAGGGTTGGTGTGATTGCGCACATGGTAGGAGAGATTGTTACTAATAATAACTACAATTAAATTGTTAACAATAATAATTACACTTAAATGACATTGCTGTAAGGTTTTTGTGAAAAAAATTTATTGTATTGGGAGTGAATATTTCAACCTAATGCTTAAAGAATCAGAAAAAGGAAATAATTTTTAAAACGATTAAAAAATTTTAATTAAAGGGAAAAAAATTAAAGATTCAGAAAAAGCAAGTCCAGATAAGATTACAAAATTAAATTATGCAACTTAATAACACGTTTAACTTAAAATTAGTCCATTTTCATTTTTCATTTTTTATGCAAATTTAACAATAAGCTGCGTAATCTTTCCTAGCATTTAAACTAATGGGAACAATGCGCCATGTCTCCTAGCAGATGCGCAAACTCTAAAATTTCGGTAGGACAGATTGCGTGGCCTTTTATTTAAACATGGCCGCTACTAAAACGAACCGTTAATGCTCACATTGTTAGTCAAGATTAGTAGCTTATGAGAAATCGTTTAAGTTTAAAATATTTTGTACTGTTGACATTGTATAGAAATTCTGATGAATAGCTATGAAAATTCAAGTGCTTACTTTGGGAAAACAAAACAAAATAGCAATACTTTATCTTAGACGCTCAAAGCAATCAGCGTGCACTTTTAAGTAGACACTCCACTGATGTTGTTGTACAACTGCCTGGAGTCGCTGCGCTCTCATTCTACTCCTTCCCCCCGAACCTCTATGTGCACAATCTCTCCAACCGCGCTATCTCTCCTGGCTTTACCTTTTCCAATGGAATGTTATATATTTTATAGAATACATTCATGTAAAACCTTCGTGCAAAACTTGAAACAAAATCTGACTGTAAGTAGATTTTTAAAAAAATCTTGTTGTTATTCCGTATATAATTTCTAGTTTTCTGCTATACGATTTTTTTTCTTTTTTTACTACTTGTAATAGAAAAAGTTATGCGAAATGTAATAATTGTAGAAAAATTAACCAAATGTTAAAATTTTCATAAACGAAGGTAGAAGACATCCGATAATTTGAAAATTCCAAAACATTCTCTTAAAAGTAATTGAAAAATATCAAGGACATGCAAATTCAGATGTTGAATTGGTACATATGTACGTGCCTTCATTTTGAAAAATTCATACGTTTTAATTCGAAAATAAAAATATAAAGTAATTATAAATATGTACTGCAATACATGAAACATTTTTATTATGTCTCTAAAAAAATAATTCAAGTAGAATTCAAGCGATCGAATAGAATGCTCACATTTTAACAGATAAATAAATAAATGGTATAAATGGTATGATTTATAACTATAAAAAATTAATAAAACATGAAACTAATTAAATTATAAAAAATATTTATACATTCAAATAAAAACTCTTTTAAAGAATGTAACGAATTATTTTTGAAATGAAAAGGAAAGTAGTTAATATATATATATATATATATATATATATTGAAGATTAAACACATTTAAAATATATGGAAATACATTAAACAAGATTAAATATAAAAATATAAAAATAACTCAACAGAAATTCCGATATTTAGTTAATCTTTTTTAGTGAGACATGTCGTTCAGAATTTTGAAGTGGCGTGGAAAAAATGTTCAACAGCAGCAAGCATGCAATGACATTTTAAGTGTGTAGTTTTTAAACTTCTTCTTTAAAAATAATTCCTTGTGAACATTGGAATTAATTCTGTGAACTTGTAATTAACAAAAATGAGCATTTAAACAAAAATTTTTATTCTGAACCAATTTTCGTTATATTTTTTGCATATATATATATTTATTATTCAGTGTATTATAAATAATGATTTTTATGAGGGTTTTTGTTGTTGTCGTTAAAACGGGATTCATTATGATAAATTTTTACGGAATAAGCTGATAAAGTACGGAATAAGCTGATTTAGCCTTTTTTAAAAAATCTCTACTGATATTTTTTTTATATCGTTTTCTGAAATAATGTTGACCTGTACAAACAAACATTTATATCTTGATAATGGGTGCTCATTAAAACCCTGGTCGCATCCGTTAAATTTAGACTGACCACAGATATATAAATTAACGTGCTGTCTAGATATATTAAAGTGGCCACGTAATACCCATTGCGACAACTTAAAATGCCAGATAGCGGTAAACTTCAGAGTTAACGTCCCTATCTCATATACGACACGAAATAGGAGAAAAAAAATGAAATTCAAAGCTGTAGAGGGTGCTTCATTTAGTATGAAATCATGCCTTATATGTAAAAATCACATTTTTAAAAGTCCTAAAACGTTAATTTGTTATATCTTATCACCAGATTAAATTCGCCACTAATTCTATGCAGAAGAGTGGCATTGTAAGACAGACGAAATTTTAGTAATAATTTATTTAGGCAAAGTAAAGTTTATTTTAATAGGAAAATTAAGGTGAATATGCTCAATGTCTTTACCATCCGGGGGAGGCTATGCGCTCAACGGCATGGCTTGCCAAGCCGAGTGGCCTCCCTTAGGCATTAAATAAATATCTTTACCTTTGAAGCACATGCTGTATGTATGATGAATTGCTAGAAATGGTTAACAAATTCAGAATACATAATTAGATTTTTATATTAAAATAAACTATACCCTTAAAATCTAGAGGAATGCTTAAGTGATACTAAAAGAAACAACAAAAGGTTTATAAAAAACCTTTTTAATGATCAACATACGTTTCAACGCTCCTCCATTTTCAAGAAATATAATGATAAACAAAGTATTCTTGCAAATTTTGGAAAATAACCTTGAAAACACGAATCACGAGATCAAATATGCAAAAAAAGAACCTTACGTTTTCTTACATATTTGATCTCGTGATTCGTGCTTTCAAGGTTATTTTTCAAAATTTGCAAGAATACTTTGTTTATCATTATATTTCTTGAAAATGGCGCCGTAGGAGCGTTGAAACGTATGTTGATCATTAAAAAAGTTTTTTATAAACCTTTTGTTGTTTCCTTTAGTATCGTTTAAGCATTTCTCTAGATTTTAATTATATTTAGTGATCTTATTTTGTGATTATGAAACTATACCCTACTTACATTTTTAAATACTTTATTCATTACATTACCAATTTTACAATCAGACTTCATTCAAATCATGGTAAAATCTCCATAAAAAACAGTTTTCGCCCCAGATGGAGCAACATCAGTTATAATTTCAGGCATCCTTCCCTTCGCTATTTATTTGACTTGACTGGGGATTGATCGAATTTCCTCTAATCTGGTAATAACACTCTAGACTTTTTAACATTTTCAATGAGGACGGACTGTTTTTTAAGGATTACCATGTTTTGAGTGATGTCTGTTTGTAAAATTGGTAATGTGATGAATAAAGTAATGTAATACAGAAATTAGTAATTGAATATATCTATTTAATGTTAATTTTATTAGTAAATGTGTATTTGCATTATAATCCCTCAAAAATGGGCATGCATTTTTTGGCGTATTTAAGCCGATGATATGATTAAAAAAATTACATTTCAGAGATTCTGATAAAGATATTTTTATATGAAAGGCATGACGTCATATCAAATAAAGTCAAGGAGTCTCCACAACTTTGTAATTACCTTTTTTTTTCTCATATCACGTGCCGTTTTTAAGATCTTGACGCTAACACCACATTTTGCCACTAAGTTATACTATAAGCAGATTCATCGATTAATGCATAATCACTTTATAATGCCTTAAACCTGCATGCAATTTTTAACGTATTTAAGCTTATTATGTGATAAAAATAATCACATTTCAGAGATTCTAATAAAGATTATTTTTACATGAAAGGAATGTCGTCTTTTCAGATTAAGTCGAAGACACTCCACAACTTTCTAATTGCAATTTTGGTTCTCGTATTATATGTCGTTTTTTAGATAGTGGCGCTAACACCACAGTTTGTCACAAGGTGGTACTGTAAGCAGACTCATCGATTAATGCATAAGTACTTTGTAAGGCCTGCACAGCACGTTCACAATTATAGCTGAGACCGTTTAGCAGTTGATAGGGATGGACAAGACGTTAATTTATATGTAAACAAATTCTTTACTTA
The DNA here is from genome assembly GCA_963931845.1 of Maratus michaelseni. Taxonomy (NCBI): domain Eukaryota; kingdom Metazoa; phylum Arthropoda; class Arachnida; order Araneae; family Salticidae; genus Maratus; species Maratus michaelseni. Next base: position 435,592,655 of record OZ007587.1, on the reverse strand, counting down.
AAAACAACTTATCTTTAACTATGTTTCTAAAGTGTAATAATTTTCATGACAATTTTGATATTTTAAAAATATAATTAAAATCTATAACTAATAATTATATAACTAATTGCAATATCGGAATTACATTTTTAAAAATCTCTGCTCATTCAGCAATAAATGAAACAGCACCTAACCATTTCTACAATTTATTTAATTTATCCAATATTTTATTTTATTAATTATAATTTTCATATTACTGTTGTTAGTGTGATGAAGGTAGATTTAGATGAAAAGAAAAAAAAAGTGTTAATTAAAAGAAAATTTGTATTTTTTTTCTCTGAGATTTTCAAAAAGATATTACAACGAATGCAAATTGAAATTTTATAAATTTTCATCTCAGGGTATATTAAATACTAGCTGTTACCCGTGACTTCGTTCACGTATCATTAAAAGAAGCATAAATGCTATAATTAAGCAAAATATTTCATTCCCGATAATTAGAATCGTAAATATTTAACTAACTCTTTATCACATAGACAATACCGCATTTCTATGTTATACAGGCCTTGACATAACTAAGTTTTAAAAAAGTGAAAATTTGTGACAAATAATCACGAAAAGGAAACTACAACCAATGAAAAAAGGCGGGCATAATAAAATCGTGGAAATCGGCGAATTGTGTAAAAACATATGTCAAGTTTATCTGGTAAACTATTTTACTTTTAACGCCTTTGTGAACGTTTTAATAGCATCCTTCAAAGATAATGGAAATAGTATATTCTTTTTCATTAAATTCAATTCTTGTGTATAGGGAGCAATAATTGTAGACCTAACTGCAAGGAGCTTAAATTTGCCTCCTTGATTTAATTTATACCTGAAAAAAATCTTTATTTCTAAATGAAAATATGTTGACAGACGACTTTTTGTTCTCCAGAATAAATTGATTCATGAAGTTTGAATATGTGAAAATACGTTTTTATTTTTAAAAAAATTTACTGTAATCAAGATTTTTTTTTCTGTCACTATCTATTCAAATTGAAAATAAATTCTTTTTTTTCAGTTTTAATGAGAAAAAAATATATTAATCCGTTTTATTTCTTTTTTATCCACAAAAATGGAATAATTTAGTTGCCATTTTTAGAGAAACTTCGTTAAAATTTACAAAAAAAAAAAAAATCGGAATTTAAATATAATTTTTTTTTAAATTCTGAGAGTTTATGACATCCTCGGATCAATGGTAACCGGTCTTAAGTAAATCGTGTTGCGTTCGACAACCTGAAAGAAGTAGTTGCGAAATGCAAACAGGCGGTCAGATTTTAATATAATAGATTCGTATTTATTTTTCTTTTCCTAATAATTACGTTTTGGTTTTTGGCAAAAAACTCTCATCTGTATGTAACTGATATTCATGCTTAATAATCGGTGTAGATAAAAAAAAATATTTAAAATTTTTCGTTTTAAATATGGCGTGAAACTCATTTACTTTCTAAGTATTATTAATGTAAGGAAGTGATTCACGCTCCTTGTAAAACACATTTGAAAATTCCCGCTTTATTTCAAATATGACGTCACTTTTTCCTCAGATAAATCTCTTTTTAATGGCATAATTCTTGTTAATTTTCTTTTTCTGACAATCAGGGCGTAAATTTTAGCGGAAAACTCACATTTGTATATGTAACTGGTATTCAAGCTAATTATTAATCAGTAACGATAAAAATATTCAGTTTTTCATCTTAAATAATACGTCCATTATCTATCTACTTTCATTATACACTCATATTCATGCTCCTTGTATTATTACGAACATTGGGAAATTACATGTGTTATTTATGATGTCATATTTGTCCAAACCGAGGAGGATCCTTTTCATAGTTCCATGGTCCAAGCGAAATCTATTTTGAATAATATAATTATTGTCATTTTTCCTTCTAATTATAACGCAATTTTTGACAGACTTCTTTTTAATGTAACCGATATTCATACTTCATGTATAATGTTGTTTCAAATATCACGGAAATTCATCTTCTTTTGAATTCTTTTTAATTTTCATTTTTCACGTGAAAATCGTTCAATTGAAAATTAGTTGTTGAGGAAAAATTATTTTTCCGAGTTTTTATTTTTTGGCAACGATCAAAGCCCTAGCAACGATAAAGTAAAATGGTTAAATTTTAAAAGGAAAATGTCCATTTATTCTCTATGAAAATAATGAAATTTTTAATTATTAAAGAAAATATTTGAATAAAATAAATAAAACCTAGTCTATGTTCATTTGAGGGTTATAATCAAACTACATGCAAAAATACAGGATCATTAAGAGCTCCATTTTGACGCTGGCTTCAGCCTAACATTTGCACACAATCAGATTTATAATATTATTAGGATTTAAAATATAACAACATATAATCTTTCTTGAATTTAAATACCTTTAAATCTTAACTTATAAAGGCAAAAAAAAAAAAACTTATTGATTACACCATAAAATTAGGAAATGCACTATGACTATTGATGCCTTAATCCTACAGGAAAAAGATTGAAAGGAAATAGAATGAAAATTGACAAGTTAAAGAAAAAACACCAATAGAAAAGCAGAAGGCATTAGCCAATCACGCAAGATCTTTACACAGAACAGAAAGAAAATTATGAAGCAAATTGCATAACGACGCAGATGAAAAATGAAGGGAAATAACAATTAATTAATTAAATAAAAATAATGAATAAATTACAGAACTTAAAAACAAATTAGATATAGTAATAAGAAAATTACAAATTACAAAATAAATGCAAATAAAATAGAGATAAAAAATTAATAATATAGTACCAATATCATACATATACATACCAAAATATTACTATAAGTATTTAAAAAATATATATTTGGTATTAATCCACAGGAAATTAAAATCTTAACAGCAATTTTGAAAATCAATAAAGAAATGTATTTTATTTATTTAGTTAGTTATTTTATTAAGTTTGCAGGCTACAATTAAAAGTTTGATATTTTGATCTCTTCTAAATATTTTCAATGAAAATTTCATCTATATCATTTTACATTATATAAACCTTCTTTACACTGATGTCAAGCTTTATATAATTTATTTTATAAACGCAGTACCAAGAAAATAACAGAGACGTAGAAAATAAATATTTAACAATGTATTATGCAATAATTATATTTCTTACATAAGTTATTATTTTATCTCGTGGAAATATCTTTTCCTTAAGAAGTTACAAACATCGTAACAGAATTCTGTAAATGTTACATAAAATTCGTGATATTATGTTTTTTCACAGGAACTTTTTGGAAACAATTTATTTAGTTTATCTTTTTCTTTTACTGACTCGTATGCATAAAATAATAAAGCATTATCAATATATTGTATGTGCAATATAAATGTAAATAAAACCTGTAAAAATGATTTAAAATTATTTTTAATATGTTACATATTGAAATATTTAAATTAATTTTAACTATCTTATAAATATTTTTTTCATATAATAATTTGGCAATTACATTTCTTACGTTATAGTCGTTTGTGGTATATTATTTCCGTTACCATCAAAATCTTTTTCGGATAATTTATACAAGAAATGTTCATTTAGTTGTGTTGTATATCTTTTAGAATGCTTATAAATGTACGCTTATTTAATGCTACAAAATGCATGTTTTCATCTATACATAAATAATATATCTTATAAATTAAATTTAGATCTCTCTCTTTCTCTCTCTCTCTCTCTCTCTCTCTCTCTATATATATATATATATATATATATATATATATATATATATATATATATATATACACTGCTCAAAACAATTAAAGGATATTTGAAGTTTTATATAAAATAAAGATATAAACGAAATTTTTTTTGCCGAAAATAGAAGAAGAGAATCACAAATGCAAATTTTCAAACTGTGTAGTATGCAAATTTTGAGTTCGACGTCAAAAACGTCGCTTCAGCGGCAGCGAATAAAATTTGACTTTCAACTGGATAAAAGAGAATGAAGACAAGGATGATCGGCATTCAGTGATTGCTTTGTTTCGATGAGTACGATGTCTCAGCGAAGTCATTTGACAGATTCAGAAGCTTGGAGAATTGTTGGTAGGTTAGAAGGGGGCCAAACTCAAGCCGAAGTAGCGCAAGCCATTGGAGTGTCACAAAGTGTCATTTCCAGGATCTGGAACCGTTTTTTGGAGAGTGGATGTGCAGGCCGAAGACCAGGGCAAGGTCGTAGACGGGCAACAACGCCCAATGAAGATCGGTATTTAGCGTTAACAGCTCGGAGACACCGAAACATGAACGCTACTCTTCTCCAACAACACCTTCGCTCGGCTACAGGCACCACGATTTCAACTCAGACTGTCCGAAACCGGCTCCATGCTGTAGGTCTGTATGCTCGCCGACCGATGGTATGTGTTAGATTAACATCAAGGCATCGTCGCGACCGCAGGGAGTGGGCAACCGAGCATGTCAACTGGAGGAGAAATGAATGGAGCAATATTCTGTTTTCTGACGAGTCCCGTTTTCCTGTGCATCCGGATAATAGCCGTATTTTCATCTGGAGGGACCGTGGCAGTAGGAATAATCCTGCGTTCGTGCACGAAAGTGTCAGATTTGGCGGTGGAGGAGTGTTGGTGTATGGTGGCATCTCCATTGACGGGCCCACTGACTTCTACATCATTCGAGACGGAGCTCTGACTGGTCGCCGATATAGGGATGAGATCCCCAGACCTATTGTAGTCCCTTACGCTGCAGCAATCGGAGATAACTTCATTTTAATGGACGATAACTGCAGGCCACATCGTGCAAACCTGGTGGAGGATTTCCTTTTCGAGGAAGGAATCGCTCGAATGGAATGGCCAGCGTGTTCTCCAGACATGAATCCAATCGAGCACGTTTGGGACGCTCTAGGAAGACGAGTTTCTGGCCGCCAACAACCCCCACAAACTCTCCAAGAACTGGAAAGAGCTCTTCTGGAAGAGTGGGGCAGAATACCCCAACTCGTCATTAATAGCTTCATTGAGTCCGTGCCTCAAAGGTGTTCAACGTTGCTGGCCGCCCGTGGAAACCATACCCCCTACTGAAAAAGATTTTCTTTGAAGAAAACACCTTTTCTTATTCTTTTTTTCTCGTATGCACAAATTGTGTTTTTTTCCTTTTGTACACATATGCGCAATAAAATGCATTTTTTTCTGCCAAACATGTGTAATTTATTCTCATATAACCTACTATGTCTGTCGACCATGTATCAATCAGCTAAAAAGTTTCCCAGATACAAAATCCACCTAAAACTGCAATATCCTTTAATTGTTTTGAGCAGTGTATATATATATACTATGTAGACTTGTGTGTCCCTATATTACATTTTGCAACCACAACTACCCAGCGCAGAACACTGGTGTTTCTGCTTGGTATAGAGTCTCGCATCGTGCTCTAGGGGGGTTGCATGTAAGTAGCTGTGAGGAGATAGGGTTGGTTGAAACTGGTCGAACTAGATAGAGAATTTTCTTATTTCGACAAATGTCTTCTAAAAATTTTTTGTAATATTCTTCAACGGAACTTGATTCATTCAACATAACATGAACAATTTAAGATATAGATTACTAAGTAAGATGATTTCGCGTCCCCTAGCGGTGGAAATTGAAAAAAAATGATACTGCAGCTATACAATGCCTTAGTCAGAGGGGCCGAGTGCCGGACTTTTGTTTGAAAAGAAGTTTGTTTAGATCAGAATGCGCGCCGAAAATGACTATTTTTTATCAAAACCAAAAAAGAAAGTTACTGATTTCCAAGGAAAGCCGGACGGATCAGCTACTACTTACATAAAAATAAATTTAAAAGATGTAATAACTTCCTCATAAGTTTTAACTGCAGTGAACAACTACAGTAAATATGTTTAACTTGTAACACAGTTTAACTACACTAAGAATGTTTTAACTACAGGAAGGTAGTGAAGACTTCGTCTACTCTAATCGAAGTCCGCATTATACTATGTAATCATATCAATTGTATAAAATAATCCCTTGAGTTGAATAAAAAAAAAATCAGTTTTTGACATAAATTAAATAGATAACCAACTTTATTGTAAAAGAAGTAAGTTTTTCTTAAATTTAGTAATTTTTGTGAAATTGCAAATTAGTGACAATTTGTAATTACAAACGAATACTGAGCACAAACAAAATATGCAAAAAAAGGCTACTTTTAATAACGGCAGCAATAATATTACTTTAACTCGAGAATAGTCGGGTGTTTTTTCAGAACGTTATTTGTTGCGTTCGGTCTTTTATCCACCTGTCCCCTCATGCAGAAAGTCGAAAAAAGAAGCAATTTACATTTGATAATCGAATATAACATTTCAATGAAGTTATAAATTTACAGTCTACATAAATTAGGCTTTTTTTCTCCAGTGCTTTGGAATATTGGGAAAAGGTACAAATGAACATACACTAGTGATTTTTTCACAGATTTTTCCTTGAATTGCAACTTGAATTGTAAAAATGTACTTGAAAAAAAAAATAAAACAGTTACATCGTATTGCTTGACTAGGGCGGTTAAGTACATTGCTCAAAACAATTAAAGGATATTGCAGTTTTAGGTGGATTTTGTATCTGGGAAACTTTTTAGCTGATTGATACATGGTCGACAGACATAGTAGGTTATATGAGAATAAATTACACATGTTTGGCAGAAAAAAATGCATTTTATTGCGCATTTGTGTACAAAAGGAAAAAAACACAATTTGTGCATATGAGAAAAAAAGAATAAGAAAAGGTGTTTTCTTCAAAGAAAATCATTTTCAGTAGGGGGTATGGTTTCCACGGGCGGCCAGCAACGTTGAACACCTTCGAGGCATGGACTCAATGAGGCTATTAATGACGAGTTGGGGTATTCTGCCCCACTCTTCCAGAAGAGCTCTTTCCAGTTCTTGGAGAGTTTGTGGGGGTTGTTGGCGGCCAGAAACTCGTCTTCCTAGAGCGTCCCAAACGTCCCAAACGGTCGGCGAGCATACAGACCTACAGCATGGAGCCGGTTTCGGACAGTCTGAGTTGAAATCGTGGTGCCTGTAGCCGAGCGAAGGTGTTGTTGGAGAAGAGTAGCGTTCATGTTTCGGTGTCTCCGAGCTGTTAACGCTAAATACCGATCTTCATTGGGCGTTGTTGCCCGTCTACGACCTTGCCCTGGTCTTCGGCCTGCACATCCACTCTCCAAAAAACGGTTCCAGATCCTGGAAATGACACTTTGTGACACTCCAATGGCTTGCGCTACTTCGGCTTGAGTTTGGCCCCCTTCTAACCTACCAACAATTCTCCAAGCTTCTGAATCTGTCAAATGACTTCGCTGAGACATCGTACTCATCGAAACAAAGCAATCACTGAATGCCGATCATCCTTGTCTTCATTCTCTTTTATCCAGTTGAAAGTCAAATTTCATTCGCTGCCGCTGAACGTTTTTGACGTCGAACTCAAAATTTGCATTCTCCACAGTTTGAAAACCAGAAAAATTTGCATTTGTGATTCTCTTCTTCTATTTTCAGCAAAAAAAATTTCGTTTATATCTTTATTTTATGTAAAACTTCAAATATCCTTTAATTGTTTTGAGCAGTGTATGTAAGCACAGCTACATTGGACCATTGTATTTGTAAGGGGGTTTGGGTTAGGAGACAATAATTGATATAGGGAACAAAAAGACTGACACTCGACAACTAGGAGGTTAATAAAAACAATCTCTCAGGTTTCTTCGCAATAGTTGAAAAAATGATTTTTCCAGTTTTCAGGCATAATCAGAATTTTGGTCATTTTGTTTGACACTATGGGAGAACATATGTTAGCAATCTTTTAACCAGTTACGTTTTGCTTGATGGAATATTCTCTTTTTCTTCCTTGATGGCAATTTCTCGATCTTTTAATAAAACAAATTACACCAAATTTTGCTTTTGGAGAAATGTGGGGGGGGGGGGGCAAAAGAGGGCCAAGCCACATTTTTGAACTTCTGAAATATTGCCATATGAAAATTTGATCAAATACTCAAATCAAGATATATAATTTAAATATTTTTCGCCAATGTCTTACCAATATTTGAAATATTTTGAGTAACAATATGACATTACTTTAATGATATTACTATTACGTTTTGTGTAAATTAGCTATCTTCATTGGGGGCATAAAAATCTGGGACAAAAACGAAATATGTCACATATGCTACCACCAAGTTACATTAGAAACAAATTATATGTTGGATATTATAATTTACAATATTAAGCAACAGATTACAGCGTTAGATTTATTTCACCAAAAATGTGGCGAGGCACTTTCTTGCCTCGACTCCCTGAAATAATGGGCAAATTTTGTTGCGTTTCGGTTCGATTCTTTTGTAAAAATAAAATGCCCGCATTATTCTATGAGCACTACGTATTAAGGGGTGTTCTTAACATTAGTTGAAATTAGAAATAGGGGAAACAGAATTGTCCTCATTAACGGGAGATACCTGTGAATAATTAAAGAGTGTGTGTGGTGAATAATTAAAGAAAGAGCACTGTATTTCTTCTTAAACAAATGTATGATTAAATAAATCACATACAATAAACCTTTAATATAAAAAGCTATTTATATTTGTATGTTAAGATTAAAAATAGTTGAGTGAAGTATCTTTTGAGAGTTTTGTTTTAGCTGCTGATGAAATGAATACAAAAAACTTAAATCATTTTTTACACGTAATATATTATTAATGAAACTCAAACTAAATTCAATGCCGTATTTTTTTTTCATTGCAAGATGTTCTGCACTAAAGCTAGAAAATGCTAGATGCTTTAAATATTATTTTTTTTAGTTTTTTGTTCTTATTAAAATAATTTGAAAGGTAATATAACATCCAATATGTATTTTTCTAATTAATATATTTTAATGCCCATTATAACATTCCTTAAATATATGCATAGTCAAATAAGCATTCATTAACGAGATGCTATGCTATTTTTACAACTGTTTAAAAACGAACTTTTGCTTCGGAAAGTATCATGGTGGAAGAAAGCAAAATATGCCAGCGAATACATG